>KB664165.1:1893676-2163454 GCA_000349025.1 Anopheles minimus
TTATCCCCCTCCTCACTACCACACCCCCCCCCCCCCCCCCCAAAGCATCACAAATGGGAATGCTCGCTGTGCAACTTCGCTGAACTTGATTTTCGACGCACGTCAAATCTTCACCACAACATGATATCGCTCTCCGGCGCAAGATGAACGATACTCCGCTGCGGTATCGTTTCAGGTCGGGGAAAATAAAACTCCCGCCAGAACACCCACACCTGTTCCGACCCACCCACGACGTAACCGAAAAAAGTTTCGCATCAACACAGCAACCGTGCAAACAATGTAGACGCGTTGCCGTAACGATTTATCTACCATCGGACCCATGGACCTAACCTTTTTTGTGTGTATGTCTGCAGTTTTGCTCTCCCGTGCGACTCTTCCAAGTACGTCAAGGTGGATGAAAAGGAAAGAGCTACAAAGCCCAGTGCCATTGCATTCGGATCCGAGCGCTACCTAGCTGCAGTATCATGCAAATGGTTGCGTATGCAAAACTTCTTTATCGTGCTTTACGGCTCGATTGTTGCGTTGGTCTGTTTGGGTGGAGCTGTGAGTGATTTGTAGTGTAACGATCCAGTGCAGATGGGTGGTGCAGTTATGAATTACACCAACAAAGACAACAACAAAAAAGTCTTTTGCAACTCTGCTGCCATGCGATGAATCATGCTTTTCGTCGTTAGTTCTTAGCAAACACGTGTACAGTGCAGACGCATTGCACGGGTTGAAATTTTACAAAAAAATGTGCACTTATTTGAGATGAAGTGATATTAATTTTCATTATAAATTCGTCTTCTTCTTCTTCTTTTTGACTTCCGACCTTGTTTTGATAATGGCGGCAGGCAAATACATTAATGATGTACAATGTACTACTTCTAAGACTTATTGGATGGATAATAACCCCTTTATTTGGATGAACAAGCCCTCAGTAAGAGCTCTGGATGGGATTTGAACTTCAGACTTATCGCATGAAGACTGACGTCACTATCGCTAGTGCCAACGGAACACCTCCATCACCGTCGGTTATTAAGTGTATAGAATACATTATTCTGGGCTACGAGAGTCTTGCAACATCTTGCGAATTAATAAGGTGACATACATTTAAATAATTTTATCCCCCGAAAAACTGCATGAATAATGCATATAGTAAATAGAAAAAAACACACACACACCCAATATCACTATTTCAACACCTCATTACTTGAACCATTTTTGCCGCCGGAACGTGCTACACTTATGTCAGTATTTTAAAATGTGTCACAAAAAAAAAACATTCCCTAGGGAGTCATACAATCCACCCAGCGTCCACGTGCTTTCGCTGGGGAGGCGAAAATAAAAACTACACACACAGTAAAAACACACGCAAATGTAACGCAAAGAAACCTCCACGACCCGTCCCGTCCGGGGTCGGTTCCAGGGTGAACCTTTGCCTATTGTAGGAAAGGGACGGGCGACATAAAAACCGCCATCGTTATGTGGTGTCCCGTATGTTTTATATTTTTTCAAAATAAGTTTAATGTTTTTTTTTTTTCGTAAACCATCCCTAGTCTGCATCCCTCGCTCGTTTTTCGCAATCGCGTTGCAATGGTTCGCAGTTCGAGTTCAGGGTGTCGTGTGGGTGGCTTGGCGTACGAATCGCCCCAGCGTGAGGGAAAGGGAACGTTTCGTTACGTATTGTTGGTTTCACGTGAGCTAACGTAATGGCGGCACAATCGCGACCGCGGGGGATAGGGCAAACACTATCGAAATGGTTACGCCAATTATGTAGATGTGTTTTACTTTGCTTTGGTGTTGTTGTTGTTGTTGTTTGCCTTTTCTTCAGGCTCGATTTCTTCATCAAAGTTTCATTTCATTACGATTTTCAATGCTTCTCATCTGTCGCTTCTCGTCTCCGGGCATCGGGCGCGTGCGAAAGAAAGAGAGGGACTTGTAACGCATCCAACAATCCGGTGCTGGCGCTAGATGGTGATCTGCATTACAAACTTCTAGACCTCGCCACCGACCACAAGTCACGTGCCCGGCAGACGGTGTGTTTAGCTTTCATTCACACCCGCTCCGGCAAAATTTTCCTCGGTCCACGTCTCGTAAGCACTTTTTTTTGTGCTTGCTAGCTGCAAAATCCAGGCCATGGGTTGCTGCCGCACGTTGCCACGATTTTGGAGCGCGACGGAGTAACAGAAAAAAAAACAGGGAAAAAGGTGAGGGTAGAGTTCCGAGAACTAAGCCTATGGAAGCCATGGTTGTGAAAAGGGCAACAACGGTGGTGAAAATCTCGGGAAAAGGTACTGGTGATTGGACGATTGGCTCTGATTAGGTTGACGTCGATAGTGCCGGTGCATTCGAATGTTACATGATGCATTGCCAGTGCAGTTGAATGTAGTTACCGGTCATGAAAGAGCCTGTTAGCTAACGTTTGAATTCAACTTGAAGTATTACCGCTACGATATAAGGGCTTTTCTTGTTCTCCATAATTCCACCATTATTTTTTGTTAGACAAAATACTCGCGTAGAAAAAATTGTACATGTGAAACTTAACATAAATTACAAATAAAAAAGTTCATTTCTGGCCAAATAAAAATAAAAAAATTCCAGAAACAGTAGCATGAATATATAACAATCGTGTACACGGTATTATGTCACATTCGTCAACGCACTTCGGCTACGGTATGGCTTCGGTTCCAACAAGCCCGCAAAAATAAAACTCCCTTAACGGCTCTTTCGTGCTGCTTTCGATGACACTTTCGCGGTCGGTAATCGTTTGTACAACACGAAATTCTTTCCCTTTCGAACGTCACATTCTTCATTCGTAAAGCGTTTGAACTAAAACAGGGCCAAAGTGCGATCGAATAAATTACTCACGATAAAAATGGGTAAAATCTCCAATGTGCATTTTGGGTTGGGCCGCTCAAAAGAATAAAAGAACGAAGAATGAAACACATCGGTAATCCTGTGTGACACCTGTCTCGTACCTATTTTTCGTTCACCAGTTTGTTCTTAAGGAAGCAAAGAAAAAAAGAAAACACAGGAACTCCAATTTGATCAGCATTGGTTGGGAATTGGGTGGAGAATTGAAACTAAGCCTGAAGGCTCGGTGTAAAAGGTTAGATGAAGGAGTACGGAGCGTTCTTGTTCGAACAACACGCTTACAAGCACCGATTTTATATGTGTGTGTGTGTTCTCTTTTTTGGGGTGAGCTGTTCCAAAGCAATTGAAGCGAAAATTAAATTGTGTTTCCTTCGACTCGTTTCGTTGCCACCACTCAAACCGAACCGGGTGACTTCCGCTTTGACAATTTACTATCCACCATTTTTTGTCGGTTTTCGGCCTTGCTGGAATGAAATAAAATAAAAATCTCTTACATCCTGCTACCGGTAGCAGTACCCACCACTATCCAGCGTGGTGGTTCTCAATTTCAACGTGCACCTTTTGAAAAAAAAGCCGGGGAAAAGATCCGCAGGCCACAACGAGCGAACGAAAGCATGGTTTGGTCCGTCCATTGCTCTTTCTTTTATTCTTGATCGCTCGTAAAGTTAAACAGTTTATTATTACATTCTCCGGGCTTTGCTTTGCTACAGACTGCTTGCTTCAATAAGCTGCGCAAAGAATCTTCTTATGCGAAGTTTTTTTTTTTTCTTTCCTGTGGTGCTTTTCGAAGACTTTATGCCATGATCGTGAGTAAACCAAAACTCTACAGTTCGGGTGCGGGAACTCTCAAACATAGCTATCTTTATGAGGTGGGGGTTTTCTTCTCTGCCTGTGACTGGAGTTGTTGCTCACTGCTCCCCCCAAAAATTGGCCATTTTTTTACCAGCCCGGTAGAAGTACAACACCCTTAACGTTCTCCAACATGCCCACCCACCGGAAGCTTTGACCAAGCGAAGGAGCTTTCCAATCACGGAAAAGGACGATAAATGTTTCGTGGCATAATATCCTGGCGGTACCGTTCACAGCATGCAGCCGAGCCCTTTCTTTTACCATTCCGGTACACGAAGAATTGTCTCGTGAAAAGCTTTCACAGCTTGATAAGGGATTACCATTTTTGTACCACCAAATTTTTGCGAAAAACTTAACCGCACGAAAAAGTTACCGCAGGGAAATGGTATTAGGAACCTTAACCACTAATACTGGGCCACCTCAAATAATGTAGAGAAGGGAGAGGGGGAAACCGCCCACAGTACTTGCAATCAAAAGCAGTGAAACTTAAAGTTTGATGAACGGAAAATGAAGCGATTGGGTCGTTTTTCTTTATTTTATACCAAAACCCCTCGATTTAACCCTTAAGATAAATGGAAACTACTTAAGGGGTTTTTTTTGGGGTACTTCGTATCTTGGCGATACTGATGGGAGAGGAGTCAAAGTTCGTCGGCGAACGTGGAGGTTTCTTATCTTGCAATATAAGGAACTCTCTGTCATTTTTTTTGCATTTCGTAAAAGACGAGGTTCGGCGAAATTGCGAACGTGTAGAATGGTCCCTTTTTGCTGATGTGATAGATGGAACATGATTGGATGGGAAAGATTACACCTTCGGCTCAGGTTTAAAGTTGTGAACGAAGGAAATGTGATTGCTTACGCTCGAACAAAGACCTTCGTAGGTGTTACTAAACTGGAAAGCACAGAGAAGGTGAAAATCCGATTAAATTGTCGAAAGAAAATGTTTGAGAGACGATTCTCATGCTTCTAGAATTTACTTTAAAAATTGCAACAATGAAACACTTTACTTTTCGTATGCACACATTTCAAGGCCAAAGAAAAACACCAAAAGTTGTTACCAACGAGCTGAGAATAATTCATATTCGCAATAACTAACTTTTAACGACCTTTTTCAATTTATTCGTTCCCAGAACGGGATCGTAAAATAATGCCAAGCGCATGGTTCACGTTACACCCGTTGTTACAATCACACCGTTCCAAACCGCTCCGAATGTACTTCTGGCTCATGTCGCTATTCACCAAAGGGATATATAGAAGAAGATGGAAAAAAAAATTGATTTTCAAATTCCAATCACCTATGGGTAACTTTTTACCCGTACTCAACATTTTACGACCAATGGTGCCCGCTATGGATTATTTTTACTTTCTTCCGTTATGTTTTTTCTCCCTCTAGACCGGCACCACGAAAGTTAGTTTTTGAAATGTTTCGAGCTTGCCTGGCTCCGAAAGTCCTGCCACAATTTTCACGCCGAACCGAATGCTAAAATCCCATTGAAATGTACCTTTGGGGTTTGTGGTCTGTTAAATTGATATTTCTCACTCGGGATTCATTGCAACAGCATCCAGCGCGGAGAAGAAAAGCAAAATAATGCACGAAAATTCCGGTACGAGAAAAAAACCACCAAAAACAGAACGATAAAAAAGTATAAAAAGAAAAACCACCGGTTGAAATAACACACGTCGCTGATGTTTATAGCCTTTGCATTATGCCGAGACGGTGGCGCTTATCAACATCCTTTTGTCAGTTCACACGTTGTGGAGAACGTTTTTTCTCTCTGTCTTGTTTGTGCCTTTTCGCCTTTTTTTCCAAAACAAGTGTTCGTGTTGCGTTCTTGTTTCGCAAAAGAAAATGCGCATTGTGAACTCATAAATCCTTCCACACATGATTCCCTGGAGGATTAAGCTGATGCCCCGGTCTACCTTTGGTGGTTGCGAACGTGGACGGATACTCCGATTTACGATCGTCCTGGTTGTTCTGTTCATATATTTCATGTATGTTTTTTCTCTGCTCTCTTACACGAAGAAATCCCACACGGAAAGGTTCACCGAAAACGCAGCTGCATCCGACCCGAAGGTTCATAACTTTATAAAACTCATCCCTCTTTTGTCTGCCACCAGCACTAGTCCGTTCGCTCGGCATGTACAACGTGTCAAACTTGGGCCACACTTGACTGATGCAGTGTTGATGACGTGCCGAGGACAAAGCCGGTGGAAGCATTCTTGTGCGAAATCAATCATTTCTGCCGGGTGCAAAGTTGCTGTAATCCCAAGAACGAAGAGAGAAAATGGACCTTTCCAACGCATGAACTGACAGGTCCTTTCATCTGGCGCTCGGATGAACGAATGAAGTGGAAGTTGAAAGCTGTTGGATAAAGTTTTCGAGCTTCTCGATCCATAAAATATCTTGCAGGTTTTCATTTCCCCTTTTACTCTTGCTATGCTTTTAACAAGAATTTATTCAAACTCCCAGAAGTAGTAAGATATTTTATAAAAGCTCTTAAAACTCCTAACAAATGTCAAATTACTCTGCTCAATAAAGATGCGAATCGTAACTTAATTAATCAAATTACTCCCACCAAACCTGTCGGTGGAATGTGCCAATGTTCTATTGGACAAGCGTCGAAACTTTGTCACATCCGGAGTCCGGTTCGTGCCCTGGCGCGATAGAAACTAATTTTCGACAGTTTACAAAGCGGAGCCCCATGCATTCCGCCCTACGTGATGAATGAGGCATAAAATGTCCGCAAACGAGTACCATTTCCCGTTGGATTAGTTTGCGCCATTTGGGTTCTCCGAAACGTGACCAAAAGTTCGTACCAAGAATGGTTTGTGCCGTAAGAACGTATAATGGATTACAAATCGATTCATTTTCCACTTCAATTGTGTAATGTTCCTTCCAGCGATTGTGTGGTTTAGTGATAAATGGGAGTGCAGAAATGTCCACCTACCGTGTTCTAAGCTTTGATTGCAGCAGCGTAGTGCCTCATCGAGCGAGTTGTCCTCCAGATGGCGTTGCGCTTCCTCGTGCAGTTCGGCCGCTTTTAGCTCCGGTGCCCACCAACGCTCGACGAGCCGCCGGATGAGAATGTCCAGCTCGAACCCGCCACCCGAGGACACGATCTCGGTTCCTTCCGCCGGTCCCAGAACCGAGGGGGCGGGATTAGTATAAAAGCCATAGGTAGCGGATGTTACCGTCGACGAGGAAGAGGATGGGGTGGACGTAAATGCGAACGACGAACTGGAGGATGCGGCCAGCGTGGTCGTCGTGACGGAAGGAAACCGCTGTCCACAGACCGTGCATCGACTATGGCCGAAACAGCACTGTCGACAGAACGTATGTCCACAGGTGGCTGTGACCGGATATCTCAGCACGCCCTCGCAGATCGGACAGCAGAGTCCGTCGGTGGTGGATGTGTTACTCCTCCGGAGCTGTTCCGCTCGAAGTTCCGCTCGTAGTGCAACTCGTTTCACTAGCTCATCCACCAGGGCCGGTAACTCCAGCGAAGACATCGTTGGACTTTGGAAACTCCAAGAGTTGGGGGCGAAAAAATGCTTCCAGCATTGTTCTGAGACGTCAAGAATACTGGGCCCGAGTAATTGTGGAGACTCCAACATCGCTCCAACCAACCGTGGTCCCTCACCCATCGTCGACTCATCGTCTGCCGGTTCTTTCTCCTTGCCTTCCTCGATCTCCTGCGATCCGTCCCAGACGTTGCGAATGTCGTCGGTACTGCCGTAGACGGTTCGCTCGGGACGCGCATAGTACAGCGGCTTCTTGTGCACGTGCACGAATGATGTGGCGGGCATTATGACTACACTTGTTTCACTATGCCCGGGTGTGGGAATACTACTAACGTGCGACACTAAACACTCTCATACACGAAGGTGTTCCCACCTTGACACCTAACCTTTTTTTATCTCTATTATTTTCTTCCGATCCGAGACCCGGAAATAATTTCACCACTAGAGAGACACACGTACACACGGTCGACGGCCTTGGTCGAAAGCCGTAGACGGCCTAGTACGTTTGCTAACAGCCACTTATCGATCACGGCTAAATGTTCTTGATCTTCTCGCTCGGTAGACACTACACTTGGACCGTACCGGAGCAACAGTACTCCACACACTCGATGTCGTTCACGCACCGCACCAATGAAGTATTGAACGATGTGTGAATAGATTTATATGCGCCACAACACCACAGTAACGATGGTAAGGACACCGGTATTTTAATGCTCTTGAATTTCACGATGCAACCTTCTGGGGGCTATCGGTGCGAATGCAACTCTTACGTAATCACTGATCAATTAGCGAAAAAAAAATCACACTTGTCTCACCAATTCAACTCATTAAACGTACACTTATGATGGCTAACAATAAATCTTCTCACCTTCCACTGTAATGCGAATTATTCAATTTATTAAACCACTTGGCCTGAAATTTTCCGAGTACACGCTACACTTGGATTCGGCAATTTTACGCAAATTTTCCCACTGCAACCGTGACACTAGCACTAGTAGGATCGGCGTTGACCGACCTGCCTACCAACGGCGCATGGATGCGCCAGTCGGCATTATTTTATTCGCATTCACCATCATCATCATCATCATCATCAGGAGGAACATTAGCTTCATAGCTTTATTAATAGAAACCCAGGCGGAGGATCTTGCAAAACATACATTCACACAATGCCACACGCATACACGAACTGGTACGCACGGCCAAATGTGACCATTGGCGTTCGCCCAGTTGGGCTAACGTTGGCTCCAGGAAAATTGCAAAACAAAGTCAGCAGATTGAAGGTTCTCCCTGGTGCGGTTTTTGGAGTCACTTTGCCTCAAACTTTTCTCCGTGTGTGTTGCTGCTGTTGGGTTTGTCACTTGGCGGTAGAACTTTCACAATTGTTTGCTTCTTTATTGCGTACGCAATTCACTCACACAATGCACAACGATTTCCCTTCTCGGGGACGGTATTGTTTTCCTTTCCGACCGAAAACGCTGATGGGGTGGAAAATTTTCGGTACAACTTTTTCCCTGCCCTGGTCGGTAAAAGCGTTTCTCTAACTGTTTAGCTTTAACGTGTTTAAATGCTTGCGCTGTAGGGAGCAGAAGAGAAAGAGAAGAAAAACATTAGAAAAGTTATGATTAATACAGCGAAACAGCATAAATGGTTTCGGGCAAATTCGTTTATTTGAAATTTTCGCCAGAATCTGCTGCAAAACAAGTCCATTCCGGAGAGTAGTATTATTCAGGGGTTTTTGGGAATTTACATTTGGTGTAAACAATTCTGCTCGAACGGTATAGAGGCATTATTCGTACGGAGGTTATCTTCGTAACATTGTGGAGATGCTGCATTATGTAAGGTATTCATCCCTTTTGGGCTATTTTGACTATTGAAGGGTATTGGCCAGAAGAGACGGTATTCGTCTTCATAACGACCGAAGAAAGCTCTCATCCTTTTGACATTACAGTTCGGTGATGCTGTCGCTGGCGGGTCGCTTATAAATAGACATCCACTCAATTTATGGTAAACGTTCTCCATATTTGCCACTGTCCGAAATGGATGAATCATCAGCATTGATGGTTTGATTATTTTTAAATTGTTTAATCATTCTACCATTAGGAATGAGGTGGCTTTGCTCATATGAGGGATGCTTTACTGCACCAGATGATGATTCATCTGCTTGCTGTCGTGTGTGTGTCTGTATCATACCATCTTCCGGATCTTCCATTAGCGACATACACACACACACGCACACACACAAGCTTATCTGAATAGCGAAGTAACGATGTTTACATTACGAGCAAATAATTAACTTCTTTATCAGTCGGACCCGATTTTTTTCTTCTGGAAACGACGCTTATTGATTGCGGTCAACTTCCCCGCATTTATCTTATCGTCCTGATGTTTGATGTGGGTGATGGTTAGAATGGTGAATTAAAATGATCCTTTCGCTGTGTGTGAACCGAAGAGACCTCGTAACTGGCCTTCCAAAAACATAATAAAAAGGATGTCCGATGCGGGACAAGCCTGAATTGTTGTCTTCAAATAAATGAGAAAACTACCCTTCCGGGCATTAGATACGTGAAGCGAATGTTTCCATGCTTTTAATTGATATTCAGTGCCATCCTGCTACCTTCGAAAATACACAACCCGACCACGAGTACGGTGGTCGAATAAAATTGTGCCTTCCGGTCCAACGATGTTCATTGGTCGGTTGTTTTGCTTTCATTCTACCCCAGCCTGTGCGGTTAAACGGTTTAGTTAATTTGAATTCTTTCCTCTGTTTTTTTTTTGTTTTTCGCCATCCAATTCCCTCAAGCACACCGGAACATCCACAACGAACCACAATTCGATACGCATTTGCTACACAGCAGCACATCATGCACCTGGAAACACGTGGAAACCTGTTGTCGCTATACCATCACCATTAACAGCTTTCGAGCGGAACTGGCAAAAAACAACCATATTTTCATCGGCATCGGAAAATGCTGGACGGAAAAACGCGAGCACGAAACCTGTGGACGAAACTTTCCGCGGTTACATAACGGCCCCTGAGAGCATGATGCCCGGTTCTTGACGTTCCCGCTGGGAAGGTAAAATTGTTGGGGTGTGTTAACAGTCACCCCCTTCTGCTTCTTCTCGTCTTCCCCCATTCCGTTTGACACCCAAACAACTTCCGAGCGGCAGAAATGGTCAAAGTTTGCTTTTCCGGTGTGGATGGGATGCGGCGGGAGTTGAGTTCTGGATTCATTTGTTTATTTTTCGAGTTGAGACATTTTGGGTGCACCCGGGTTGGGTTGTCGCGTGCTGGGTCTAATGCGGTTTCCAGCAACCAAACAAAAAAAAACGTGTTACCGTTTCGGACATTATCAGGCGGTGAGTGAGACGAGCGGGTCCTATAAATACACACGAGCTGTCGGTCTGTTTGTGCGTTCCATTCGGTAAACAGAACGATTAAATGGTTTATACAGCCCTGATCGGTGTGGGCTGGATGTTTTACTGATTTTTTAGTTTAAACATATAAACTTTATACAAAACTTCTCGAAATCGTTTAACCTTCTGCGGAATGGAAGCATGTACAACATGGCGTAATGTATTAACCAGATAAATCATGGAGAACGTACGTAAGCAAGTTATGTAACGCGCTTCTTAATTGAATCGAAAATCCCTCGCTCGAGCACTCTTATCGATACACTACAAAATCGTATTCATGTACAGTAATAATAAATTTCCATATGCACACATACGATTAGTCAAATTGTTGCCGCGAGCATGTTCTTTGCACGCTCCATATGGTAACCATTTTGACAGCCGTTTTAATTCTCTGTGAAGCTTATCGATATTACATAAAGCTGCCCTTTTACGAGCGAGCGCGTTACGTTAGCGGGTTTACCCGAAATGGTTCCCCACTTCCAGAACTGCACAGTGTCATATAATTGCTCAACCGAACCCCAAAAAAAACAACCAACAAACACACACACTATCAGAAGCATTCTGTTTTTCCTTACGCCACACACATAATGCACAAGATTCTGGTTCGAACATTTCGGCCACACTTCGAACGGTCGGCTGTTATCTAACAAACTTTCGGCCAAGCAAAACTGTTGCTGTATCGCAATCTCACTCTCACGCCTGACCGTTTTTTTGTTGTTGCTTTCGTGTGTTGAGGTTTCATTTACTTCTTCTCCATCCACGCAATCTTGTATGGCGGGTGCCGGCGCACATGTTCTCTTCTGCTCACCAGCATATATACGGAACGGTTACACTCTCTTTCTCCAGCGTTCTCACGCATAGTAACGCGACACGTACGCAGAGCCAGCAGAATGTGCAGTAGAACTCGCCAGCAGCCACAATAAAATTAAAACACACCACCTCAAATATAAACCAGGAGGGACACAAAAAAAACCGGTCAAAAATCGGTAGACACGAGCCCTTTTTTTTTGGGGGGGGGTGATGAGAGGGAGGTTGGGTGATTGGGGAGGACTGCACTCCAGCACCAAGCACCAACACATACGCCACAACCGTACACATGCACGCTCTATCGCTTGAGACTCATTCTCGCGTTCTCAGCCGACACGGTTGTTCGTTACATAACGCAAGAGACGACGCTTTTCTGTCTTCCCGACCGTCGCTGGAACGTTTATGGTGTGTTTTGACACTAGTAAAGTTCACCAAGTTCTACTGCAATTTTTACTTATTGTAATCAAAACTATTCCTATACACTTATCACTGAATCACACCGCAATATAGGTCGCTTACCGGTACCGTGAGAGTTATGGAGACGCTCCGGTATTCGCAGAACCAAACAGACGTGCACCAAACACTTTGCGCCAACCACCGTCAAGCAGCAGCAAACGCGAATCAGCCCCGTTCGTGTTGGGAGCCCGCGATGAAATACTAGTGCAACATCGTACCGTACACGCAAGAACGCCAAACCGCGCGTTCACCGGAGAGCGGTTCATCCGTGCGAGCGCATGAACATACGCGCGCATCAAACGAGTCACCCAGAGAGCGAGCGAACGCGCGCGCGGTTTCGGATCGCGTAATCACGAGCCCCCCAGACTATGTTTTTAAAAAAAAAAGTTTGTTTGACCATTTCTTTCGGTCTCTTTATTCCTCGCCCACTGGTTCTCTTTCTCTCTTGGGGGGGCGGGCGGTTAGGAATGGCCGAAGAGAAAGATTTTGTGGCGCGTGTTGGCTTACCGTCTGCCAATAAAAGGCGATTTTTGAAGGTTGTGTTATGAAAGAAAAACCCCGTACGGCGTAACGACAGTTTCCCGGCTGCACACAATGTGCTCCACCATTCGGTTAAATCTTCTAACGACCAGTTCTAAGCAGCCAACGGGCACTTGCATTTGTTGGTTGTCGTAAGTTTTTGGTGTCTAGTGAGTAAACTACAGAACAGGGTTTAATGCTTGCCAAAGGGAGAGTGGACATTGTAACGGGTGTGGAAAATGTAAACAAATAGCAACACTAATGTGGTTTCTTGGTACACACTGCGTGCGGCCGGTAAGAAGCGGGAGAAATGGTTGAAAGAACTATAAAAAGGGGTTGCAAAATAAGGGTGAAAAACTAAGGGGTGTTTTTCTCAGCAATTCTAGAGCGGTGCGTATATTGCTTCAATTTGTCCTTGCTGTATACCTGTAATTAGTGTGGAACGTACTGAATACTGCACAGAAGTTTAAAACATGATAAAATTACTTGTAGATTTGTTTATATTATTCTTAATACTTTATTGTGTTTTTTTATAATGATTGTAGCATTATTGTGTTAATAAAAAGGGATTAAAAGCCGGGAAAGCTTGGACAGTCTAATGGCAGATGCGTGGCGTCACTATGGTCTTTACACGATAGGATCAAGGATCGATTCCCATATGGACCGATCCCTCATATTGAACACTGACTATCAAAGTACGTGTTATAAATTAGTCTGATAGGCCATTATATAGCCGGAATGACCAAAAAGGGTGGTTAAGCCTTGAAAAAAAAGTGCATGAGAAAAATTAGTAATACTGTATGGAATTTTTAAATTTTAAAATTTTGCTTTCTTCTCCATAACATTTTTTTCAGTTGACCTAAAAAAACAAAAATACCCGTGGGTGGTTTTGGTCACAAGAATCCTGTTAAAATAGGCTTCAAATTATGAGAATAACTATTGTCCTCGCTTGCAAAAAAAATCCAAATAAAACTCTTCAGATTCATCATACCTCGCTTTCCCAACTCCTTCCGTAATAGATACGGTTATGCAAATTCTATTATAAAATATGTTGCCACAAAAGACCGCCTACCCCAAATACCCCGATGACATCATGTAATACAGCTAAAAAATAGAGCAATAATAGGACGTAACCCTCGCACCAACTCCATTATCCTTCCCCGCCCTCTTCCAGCCTTTCTCCACTGCAAACAACAACAACAAGAAAAACTGCATTACGCAACAGTGTGCCCTCCGTACTGCATCGAAGCATCTGCAACCGCAGAAGGACATTGTTGGTCAGCCAGGAGAAAAGGGGATTGCAATGTGCGAACGGGTGAATGCCGTAATCGACCGCCCGAGATACATCTTTTCGGGGGTCAACCGTTGTTTGTTCGGTTGGGTTGCGTGGGACAATAAAAGTGTATTATTTGTTTTACTTTGATTTAGTTCGGAATGTCATAAATGGCCTATAAGTAGGAACAAAATGTACATTTTATGGCGCTTAGTGCGTGGTAATTAAATACCCACTGGCCGGTTTCGGCCCGCACAGTAGCACGTTGCCCTGTTGCTCGTAAAACATTCTTATCGTGCAATGTATTAACAAACTGCCAGAATTTCCCTTCGCGCGCCGGTAATCACACGCACCGTGGCGGGAGGTTTTCCTTTCTTATCATCGCACGCATAAATCTAGGACTGCGTGTTGTCGGGTCGTTTCCTTGCCACGTCACGGAACCGATCGGATGGGCCTGCATGGGATGGGTCAGTCCGATGGTGTGGCGCGAAAAACCCAACACCGGTCTGTTAATGACTGGAAGCGGACACTTCCCTCATTCGGTTGCTCGCTCTCTCCACCATATTCCGATTCCCGAATATCGGGATAACGAAGGCAATATGTATGAGAGACTCTTCCAGGCACGCACACATACGCGCTCCTGGATGGTGGGCGGCCGCAGCAGCGTGAGTAGGCTTAGAATCTCCCGGAGAGAACCCCCGCCGGGTGCGCTATGCTGCCACAAACAGAGTCGCAATCGGCGGAAAACTGTTGCATAATCAGTCGGTTTCGGTTTAGCGTGTGCCAGCATAACACTCTCCCGCTTACTCCCCACCGAGATACACCGGGAATACGCCCCACCCGGTCCACTAATTCTGAGTCCGCAACAAAGTTACGGGAAGGTGTGTGTGTTTTTTTGTGGTGGTTAGCACATGGAGCAATCGTACAACTGTTGTGTAATGATAAAAAGCGTGTTGGATAGAGAATAAACAAAAACAAAAAAGATTATAATTAAAGCAGTGTTGTGTTCTTTATGTAAAAATAAGTTTCTTCTTGTGAAGTTCATTTTAAAAAATAAATACGGTAAGGGAACCGTTGCTTTCATAGCGTTTGTATGGCAGGTGCAAAATAAAAGATCGTAAATACGCTAAAAGTGCTAGTAAAGATGATTCACATCCGGGCGCACGAGTACGCCGTACGCTGGAAAAGGGCCTCCCATTCATGCCGATCGTTGGGAGGAGTACGTGCCCTGCGTGGCTGTCACGTCGTGCCGATGACCGAGCGGAAAAACCCGACCCCTTGTGCTTGTTATGTAAACAGCGTGCGGGTTGCATCAGAACGAGATGCGCCAGAACGGAAAAGAACGCACGGTGCAGTAGCTCCGGAGCGGCCATTAATTCGGTACCGCGCGATACTATCGGGCTAATGAATCATCTGGAACAAGTACGTGTTAACTTGCTGGAGAGCATTTTTTTATGAGAAATGCTATTAGAAGTTTGTTAATGCTCTATCAATAAATCCGGTTTCAGTATGTTGGTAATAAAAATCTTAACAAAAACATTAAATCTCCGACCCACACCATCACCCAAGGCAAATTATCAAATGAGCAATTATCACCGCTCCAGTGTTTTGTCCGCGACGGGGCGACAAATATTGGAACCATTTTACGATTACATAACACCGGCAAAGGTCGATTTCGTACCGGGCACGGTGCGGATTATGTCATCGACAGCTGTTTCGATGTGTGGAACCGGGGGCAACCATGTGCGGGGAACGCTGGAACGCTGAACGGGAGTGCGGGATTCAGAATCGGTTCGCGCCGGCTTCACCGTGGGATCCCTTCAACCTCCCGTTTTTTGCATCCGTGGTGTCAGTGTGAAGAAATTTTCCTACGATTACTCCAAGTGAAAATTGATTTACAGAATTTTCCATCACTGAGCCGTACAAATTGGTTACTCATATCAGAGTAAAAGAACAAACAGAAAAAACCAACACAAGAACGATCAAGATCAATGAGCTCATGCTGATACACCGGGAAATTGGGGATGATTTGTTAGTGGTTGTACATTGCTACCCTGCCGATGAACCCACGAGGGTAGTGCGCGTTTACTGTGTTCACTAATGGGGAGAACGGTGAGTGCATCAGCGAGAGTGCACTCACGAGAGCGTTTCACTATGGGGGAGGATTTTTAAGGGCGAAATGAACTAAACAATGCGTTTATACCGGGAACTGTAGGGTTGGAGAAAAAGTTGGTGTATTTTACAGAAAACTATTGTTTCGTTCTATACGCTAATTTGTGTTCAAAGTTAGTAAACTATATGGCGATTCACAATCAGTAATTTATTTTTGTACTAAATCGTTACGGACTGCTCCATGAGTAGGTCATTTCGACATAGAACATGTTTTTCTTCCCGTGAGGACTACCTTTCCTCAGTCTTAAGAATCAATAATGTTGTGATAGTACAACTATTTGACTCGCCAACATTTGATTCGCCAAATTGTAGAGCAGATCCAAATGCATTTTTATTCGTTTCTCAAACCAGGGTGCTATTCCGAATGCCGTACACTAAGAAGCAACAAGGTGTAATTAAAAAGGAGTAGGATAAGGAAAAATTCTTATTTAGACTGTCATTCTTCTTCTTCTTCTTCTTATTTTTCTATGGCTCTACAAGAGACCAGGAGGGAGACGGCCCTAATGGGATTCGATACCCGGTCCTGCCGTATGAGACCAGCGTCGTTATCTCTTTTACCACCGAGCCACCCTGTAATCGAGCCGTTATTACACAATGAAAAGACATGGTTTAAACTTATCTCATTTCACACATTGAGTCAAAACAATACGCATTTCAAATATTAAATACAATAAACGATAGTCACTTTTTGGACACCTCAACAAACGATCCTCTCCTATATTTACTTCTCTCGTAGACCTTCGCACGCTGTTCGCTCGCTCTCCTCTCCCTCAATAGTGAACCGATCTCGTAACCACAACCTCGTCAGAACGCTACTGGAACTTCTTTTTTTCCTATATTTCATTATCGGCCCCCTCCCGCCTCCCCCCCCCCCCTTCAATCGGTCCGAACCGCACAAACCCATGGTCGATCTAACGGCCGACACGCGCACATTATCTCGCGCGAATCGCCGAAACCGCCACTGGGATGGCAAATGAACTGAGTTACCCATCGCACGTAATCCTTTTCACGAAACGGTGGTTTGGTAATCCCGCAAGAAAACACACAAGCCGGGAGGGCACAAAAAATACACTACGAGCACGCGTTAGGTAATCACAGTTGCGGGAAAGAGGCGCACAGACTTAGTGCAGGCGTGTGTAATGGACGGGCGGGGAAGATGGGTGGGACACGGGAGGGGAAGCGAATATAACAGATCTTACGCACAACAAAAGCGTTCACAGTACCGCACTCGATTGATCCCGGTTTGTCACATTGTTTACCCGTATCGCGGGACCCAATTGCGGGGACAAATCGTTCTGTAACCGTCCGAAACACGTCACCTTCGTTGTGGTTCCAGCAGGATCGGGATACACGTGTGTTCAAATGGTCAAGCTGTAAGCTTTACATCACTAGCGGAAATATCTCGAAGGGCAAGAATCAGCATGGAAAAAAAACTGCTGGGAGGAATACTAGGAATCACATAAATAAATTCAACGTTCTTCACGTAATGATGACACAAATGGCGCCTTGTTCCACAACGGCACACACACTCATGGGCACGGACACAACCCTCAATTCCCTTCCACCATCAACACCGTGTTCCAGCGAGTCGGTTCCATATTGCCCGTGCCTCACTGTTCAGACGCGTTCTCGTTCTCGTTACGTCGTAACGGTTGCTCTCGGTACCAGCGGAAGTAGGCAACCAGCTGTTATATCATCAACGGTGGAGCCGGTGACGATGTTGCTGCTGTGGCGACAACACCACTAACAGCCACCCCTTGCACTGGAACGAATCTTTCACACCACCTCTCTCCCTCGCTCACACACACTTTTTCTCTCTCACTCACATACAGAAACACGCTCATCCATGGAGGCCGAGAATCGAGAATGAATTGATTCGGTAATCACTCCCGCACCGTTTGTAAGGGCCGTCGATCCAAGGAACCGTTGCGTTTTCGAACCGCGTAACGAACAGCATCGGAGGACACTTACATCATATCGAATAAGCGCGTGCTTATCCCCCCCCCCCAAAAAAACCCTTTTTTCACCTATATTATTTATTTATCTACGTGTGTGCCCTCATTGCAGGGACCATTTGACACCGATTTATTTTCGCAGCGCACTTACTTTCCGTTTTGTGGGGGGAGGCCCCCAACTGATTACAAAACACGCGACACAGACACTCACACGCGCCACTATTCACGTTATTATACTCGTTTTTTTTACACGTCGCCTGTCTTGCACAATTTTAACAAAATTTTCCCGAAAAACAGCACCCGAAGCTCCAGAATGGATGCTCCTTGCAGATTGTTTTACGGGCACATTCACGGACACGGACACACATTCAAACGGCGGTTACGTATCGGTGTTTGCGCGCTCTTCGAGGTCGGCCTGTCAGCGGACGCTCCTCATGCCAAAACAGTGGCTCGAACAAACGTAACAAACGAGTAAGCGCTCGTGCGCCTCCACCTCGAACAACGGACACGTTGAAAATGAGATGTTCATCATGGCGAACGCGGGAGCGCTCGCTGCGGTTGAGAGAGTGCACTCATTCACGAGAGCTCACGCATTCATTCGGGCTGGGAGAGCCGCAGCGTGTGTGTTACACGATTATGCTCTTTATGTAATGCACACGCAACATAGGTGGCTGATTTCTTGTTTCTCCCAACCGCCCCCACCACCCAAAAACCCCGTTTTGCTGCTGTTAGCACACTGGTCGATCTCATTCGTTCAGCTCACAGGTGAAGCCCGACTCGCAACGCGGCATTGCTCCATTCACCTTCGGTGAGCTTCAACCAATTGAACCGATTTTTTTTTTTGCTGTTCGTTCCCTCATTCACCACCCTGCAAGCTGCTCATTGCATTGTTCGCATCGTTTTCTGCAACCCACCGTATCTAGGTCAGTATTACAAGCTGTCTGCGCTGTTTTTCGGCGGGAGTGTTCCACCACCGAAAATCCGTACACCTTGTTTTTGCGGTTCGGTTTCGGGTCTCGTGAACCTCTCGTTTATAGTGGCGTTGCGAAAGGGAACCTCAAATGCTCCCTCCTGTACACAAAATAGCGATTGCCGGGTTGAAATGGTTTGAGTGGTAAATTTTGGGTCACTGGCAGCATTGGGAATGATGCAGAGGTGGAAAGGTTTGTGTGTGTCCGTTACAATGCAGCAACAGAGTGGCAGAGGTTAACCGTTCCAGCCAGTCGCGTGCTACAGTTGTGCTGAGTGACTGGGAGTTGACAGGAGGAGGAAACATAAATTGTTTAATGTTTGACAATGGTAAGGTAAACCATGGAAGAAAGTCCATTAGATTGTTTATAAAGGAAGGAAGTGTTTGTTTATTCAAACGAGGATGCAATATTTTAAAATCTTCGCTTTGAATTGGTAAGAATTTTAAAAGGTAAGAATTTTACGTTCTTTACGCTTGTTTCATGCTGACTGGCCTTAAGGACTAAAGCATAATAAAACATAATATGAGGATATTTACAATTACCATAAATTTCTTTCAACTATCCAGCTATTGTAAGTCTACAAAACAAAGTTATAGGTTTGCTAATCGAATAGGATTTTCAAGCCACACATCAAGCTGTTAATTAATTAATATATATATAAATAACTCGTAATATGATATCATCCAATTAGAGTTAGCAATGAAGAAATGTCCTTAAATTATTATAACTTTTAAAAAACGCATTTATCAAGAGAACTGTAAACTATTCGCATTCCTATTATAAGGTATTTTAGCCAAAGTTCTGTCATCTATGTTAAAAAATGCCCTTGGCCTAAATGTCCTTTAGGAGTCTAAAAGACTATTTTTTTCTTTCTAAGCTTATTAGTTTGTGCAAGAATACACAACGCACCCACAAACTTTCGTTCGATAAAAGTAAATGCAATTGAAATTCCCATTAATTTTTATTTACCGCATAATGTTTATCATTTCCTCAACATTATCCAATGTTCATGCATCTGCAGTATGCAGTATAAAATTTTTTGCACGAAAAGGAAAATTTATGGCACCAATGCACGCATGAATTGTTTCTCTAATCAGCGAGCCTTTCAAATTGTCCCACGGTGGTCTCAAATGTCATGGAAAATGAGATAAGGATACGCTGGCGAGGACAAAAACCACCACTAGTCCGTTTTTGTCAACCATCCTGGTCCAACGGTGGTGTCAGCTTCAGCTCTAATTGGCCAATGAACCAAAAAGGATCATTGATAACGAACTCCCCAATGGTGGTGCTGGTCGCCACGCAATTTCCTCTGCTCACTATATTTACGCTGGATGTTTTTACAAGTATCAGCATACCGAGAACGTTAACGACTATCGCATCTTGAACGTTTCTGTCCCGGAGACAAAGACTTTTCCCCGCAATGAAAGGGAACACGATTCTAATGAGCGCTAATGATGTGTCCGATTTCTAATGAGCGCTTGAAAAATATGCTCATTGTGATGGCTTTTGAGACGCTGATTACGTTTTTATATCGTTGGATTTGTGTGTGCGGGGTGATATATTTTCAGCCCGCAATCGTTTCAACCTGATTAAAACCAGTACACATCGGCTGCAATATTAATTGAAAACAAAGGGAAACTCTGGGACAAAGCGAAAGACTCCTGCTTTAAAGTACACTTTATGCGGAATGAACTGCTCGACGGCACTAACGATAAGCACACAGTGAAATAATTACACATTCCTTACGATGTTTACGGTGGGGTGCATGCACGGGTAGAACGCAACAACATCCCTTGGTATCTTGCCCTCATTTTTTCCGCAGGTCCGAAACCCCCCGGAAATCACATTTAACCCAACCGGAACAACAACCGCAGTACCGTAATCGGTCGATGTGCTCGAATTGGTCTGGATCCGGTTTTTATGACCATCGCAGCACAGGACATACCACCGGTTCGCATCATCATCGTCTACTTAGCGTGCCGGGTAACTCTCCGGCACCAGCTGGGGCGCGTCCGTTTTTATGGTTATGAATGCGTT
Source organism: Anopheles minimus (assembly GCA_000349025.1). Taxonomy (NCBI): domain Eukaryota; kingdom Metazoa; phylum Arthropoda; class Insecta; order Diptera; family Culicidae; genus Anopheles; species Anopheles minimus. The sequence continues at coordinate 1,914,505 of KB664165.1, forward strand.
CCACTTCCGGTTCCGCGCCGGTCGCTCCACGCATGAAGCACATTTAATTCCGTGCAGTGTGCGAAAAGGAAAACCCCAACAATGGGCCATCGACCGGGAAAAGGACATAAACTGTCTCCGGACGGTACGGTGCGCTAGTGCCGGCACAAGCTCTAATGGCTCACCGGAAGAATGTGAAGATGAAAGCCTTTTAACGCTCCGTGTGTTCGAACAGGTGTGTGAGTATCGTGCAGGTGTACGCTATGCTTTTAGTGCACGGAGCGTTCTAAACAGCAAGGTGAAGAAGAAAACAAAGCAACACAAAATAAACGAAACCGGTGAAGCAATATAAACAAAAAAGGGACGTTAAATTGGCTAAGAAAACAGCCGACGAAAGGTGTCACTTTTGGGAAACGACAGATGTCACTATCACCACCGGACCGGTAACGTAGAAACAAGGATGTGAACATACAGTGTGAAGTGAGCACCAACACCGCTTCCCCATCACCTCGGAAGAAATGCTGGGATGTATGAATTTTTAACGCCACTACTCCGCACAACAAAAGGTTGCAGCAGACGAAAAAAGAAAAAAAACCCAAAAAAAGAAAGAAATGTGTTAACAGTGATAGTACAATGAGGGTGGGTAGGGTGTGGGTATGATAGAACATGCTTTAAAATTTACACCTTTAAGCATACCACCGTCTGCTTTATTCTTTTAATTGGTCTTGACAGCATGCTCGTTTTGAAGGCTTTCGTAAGCACGGCTAAGACGGCATAAACGACACGTGTGTTCTCTTGAGGTGATTATGTGTTTGAGCGTTTTTGTTTTGTTAGCAAAACAGGATAAATTAATTGCTAAAGAAAAGTTTATTCAGGAATTAAATCAATTCATACGCGTTTTGTGGACATCCTATAAATTTCCAGGAATTATATGTTATTATATGGAATAATTATGTAACCTACTAATAGATTATTCTTTTTTTTAACAAGACTTATTTTTACCAAGTATCTGTCCTTCCTTACAGAAGGGAATTTTGGAGTCGGACCTGTCAACATCATTATTAGTGATATCAATTTCCATCTGATATCAGGTAGCCATTACATATTGGCCTAAAAAAAAGAATAAAATATTGACAAATGAGCAGCGAATTGAATTAACCAAATTAACGTAATTCAATTGTGCCTCGTTGATTACCAAGTTGATTCAATTGTGCCTCAAGAAAACAGAAAAAATAAGAAATTATTGAAGTATTGTTATTCAACAAAATATGCATATGGTTTATGTTTCAAAACACCAATTTGCAGGAACGGAAAAAAGCCTTTCACATTTTAGAATATTTTTTGAAACCTTAGATAAGCAAAATATCGCCCGGCCGTTCTTCAGTGAATAAAAAAAAAAAAAAAATAAGCAAAATATGAAAAGTACGTTTAAGATTCATGCTGAGCGAATATCCTGATATCTTGTAGATAGTTGAATATTACTTGTAGTTTCATGAATATTTTCAATTATGAAGGAATATTTAAGCTTAATTTCTATTATACACGACCTGATTATCATTATGCGAAAACAAAAGAATATCTTTTATATATTATTTCTATGTTTTCATAATTTTATCAATTTGTTTCTAGTAGAATATTTGCGGTGTATTGAATTTTGAGTCAGCTTTTATTTCCGCAAAATAATCCAGTAATAAATTTTACCACAAATAATAATTATCCATAAACGTTCACAACAACGCATCATATATTCAAAATGATGTGTGATTTGTGATATCTTCCATGATATACTTTTGCACGTATGTATGCACATTTGTCTGTCTTTGTATGCTTGCTAGTAGAACTTGGCTTCAGTTTGGTATTCACATCGGAATGCATGCTGCTCCACCGCCAGACACCGGGGTCGCTTACACGGCACGTTATGGCTTTAATTTATAACCACTCATTAATTTGCAAACAAAATCCGCACTTAAATGTGGCTCAGCAATGCGACGTGTAAGCAAACGGTGCCCCGGGTAGGATTGGAATTCAAAACGATCCCCTCAAAATGTATTTAACTACTCCGTCCACATTCGCACACGAGCGTGCCTGCAGAGAACGCAAAGGCGAACGTTTGTAACGTGCTATAATCCTTCTGGGCTGGGCTTAGAGCTACAACACCCCGAGCATATACACCAAGGATCCCGATATTACAGAACGCCGCACAAATCCGTAACGATTGAAGCCATGGGAAGATGTTTGTGTTTACGTTAAATATAGTATAACTATCCAGGGATGGGGAATGTTTGCGCATAGTGACACGCGGTCGATGCATGCCCGTCACGTAGATCGTATTCTTCACGTTAGTGATGCCGTTGCTACACCGGGGGCATACGATACGATAGTTTAGTGTGGTTATTCTTCGGTTCGTTTGTTTCCCCGGTGCTCCGGTGGACAGCGGGAACGGGAGCTGTGCATGGGAAACATGAACCGTGCCAAACCGTGACACGATACTCACGTACGCAGCAAACATGACAGACGACAAACTTCTTGGCGTCGATGGAAAACGATACCGAAGGAGCGGCCGAATGTTTTGTTGTTCGATCTTATGAGCGGGGCGGTATCCTGTCCCGTCAGTACGCATTGTACTGGTTGTTGGTGAAGCAAATATTTAGATTACTTGTATCGCTTCGTTAAATTAAAAGTAACGTTAATCCGTGCACATGTTCCTGTTCTCGGTGGTGCTCTTAAAAATATACAGTACGAGATTTGAGGAAGAGAGTCTGGTAGCGTAGATTGCAGCAGCATAGCAGAACACAAAGGGACATTTATCTTGGCAAATAAATTGAACGTGGCGAGGCGTTCGTCCTGTGAAGATAGTGGAGTTCTCTTCCAATCAACGTTAAGTGGAGTACGCAAACGACAAAAGGAATGGAAATGAGATGCAAACATTCCAATGATTGGTGCCTAGAATTTCGCCACCGGCATCTCAGCCGGCATAAGGATCGATATTAGATTAATGTAAAGAGCGTAGGAAGCGTCAGTCGCACACAACCATTTTGAACGTAATATTTAGTGGAATAAATTTTCTATCTAAAGAGTTTAAGTGGGGAAAAAGTTTGATCGCATTTTTGGTGTTGTTAAAAGATTCTTTAAATGAAATATCAATTTAAAAAAAAATCAAAACTCCACAATGTTATTATATGTTAAATTATAACATAATAACATAATGTTATATTTAGAGCCCACTCGTTCATCTTAGTATGGACAGACTCTCCGTTCGTAAAAAAGTGTTTAGTTTCACGAATATTAAAACGTAGATGGCAATACTTAAAAGCAAATAATGCTTAATAAATATGCAATTTCCTCGACAGATTTAATCTCCCAACTGGTGTCTTCTCTTCCTTCCGATGCACACGGATGCACGGGGATGAAAAATATCTGCATACACTTTGCCACTGCCCTGACAGTTGAGGTACTATGCATGCATTTCGGTTAAGACGACACAATACACGGGCCCGATCGAAAGAACCCCTTCGGGAATGGTTGCTCTCCGTACCACACACTCTGGGATGGGAAAGGAACGTAGAAAGCATTGCATACACAGACTAGCGAACCAAACGTCTCAAGATAAATGCGTTCAACGTTGTGAAATCTACATAATTGAAAATTCTTGAGACAACTTTGCGTACGGACGTTCGTGGATCTCGTCTCCAGCACTGTTCCCCAACGCGCAAGATGCATAGAAATAATCGACTGGCATGATAGTGCAATAACGAGCAACATGTTGCAATGAGGTACCCAAACAAGGGACAGGTCATTCTGCATGGTTAAGACAGCATTAAACCGCTGCAATCTTTCCGGGAGATTTTCGAGCGCTTTGGAATTAGACAGTGTGATTAAGTGCGATTTTGTTACGTATACAGATAGCAAAAGGAATGGATAGGAGTTAATTTCAAGACACTGATTAGGTTTTATAGTCATGTGTGTATTTAATTTTTTGGTGTAAGGAAAATGACTGAAATAAATATAGTAAATTCTTCTTGTTTGTTTTACTGAACATAGAAACAGATAGCTTCAAGCTTACTTTACAAGTTCACTCTGGTTTTCTACTTTGGTATGTGATGTAAATTAAGGTCAGAGCTTCATCTCATCTCGTTCTTAAGATTTTTCTAGCTCACACGGAATATTTGGCTAGAGACACTTTATTTGCTTTCCATTCGCCCAATGGCTACATCATTACTGTTTGCATTGCTGAGTCAACTCCATGCTCAGTAAAACATGGACCATAATTTCTATTTTTATGGTATCGTGCTCCCCTCTTACTCGTCCCATTTACTGGCCCCAATTTTTATACTCTCAGAATGTTGTCCCTTTGAAAGCACCAATGAAAAGCGCCTTTCATGGTACCGACACCTCCTTTGGCGCTTTAAAGTTGAGTGTGTTTGTGTGTATGTGTTTTTTTGTCTGTTCAAACGGTGGCCATTGAACCGGAACGACGGTGAACTATGGATGCAATTCGAATCGTTTTGATACCCTCTAGGGATTTCTTGAGTAATCAAAGTTGATTCAAAGCGAACGGAACTGGCAAACTTCATACAGCACAAGGACTCACATGGAACCGCCCGGAAGGATGGATTTTTTTTCTTCTCTCTCTCTCTCTCTCATTCTCTCCATTTCCCACCACGATTCCAAGACAGATCGTGGTGGTTCGTAATGGTGGCACTGGTGGTGCGGTTCTTTCATCCCTTCGGTAAGCTTGTTCGTGCTTTTGAAAAGTGACCCATAGCTTTTAATGGCAAGTGAGCGTAAAACAAAATTCAAACCCTTTTCCCACCCGGCCACCGGATGATGGGACGAAAACTATCAGAACATGCACTTCATGGTTGAGCAATGCCGTAGCGCTGAAATACAGATCGAGAAGGTGAAGAAAACGGAAAACATTTTCCCCCCGCGGGCTTTGGCCGTGTTTGAAGAAGCTCTGCTTGAAGTGTGATCGAAATGGGAATGTTTAAAGCAAGGAAAAGAAAGGGCCGAGAGAAACAATCGCAATATGATCTCAAGGTGGCATCGTCTTGGCGAAGAACGCTCCGTACGATATATTGCTTAAGGGAATTTTAATAGCATAGCTTCAGAATTATTTTAATTGCAAAGTGTTCCCGTGGTGGATGAAGTAAATGAAATTGGATCAGGGTTAAGAAAAGTTTAAGCTCAGTTACGAAGGGCGTTGTTTTTTTTGTGTCTGTTCAATGTTTACCCAATGACTTTAAATGCAATGAGGCTCTAAAAAAAACCATTTTTTAAATGTGAAAAAACACTGCAAGTTCAGTAAAACATTCCCATTCAACAAACACTATCAAGTTTCAGAAACTTTACAGCACGTTGTGTGTTACGCTAAATAAATATTTGATAATTTTACTCTTCAATTGCTGCAATAAATGTTAATAAAGGCCTGTAATGTGTTCTGTTTATGCAGGTGAGATAAAAGCGTTACGAAAACATTAAACTTGTCAACAAGCAAACAGATTTAACATAACAGAAAAAGGGCTTGCCCAATGAATCAATGTGTTCCATATTTTCTAAAATTTGTTACACTTCTTTCATAATTAATAGCCTTTCGTTGCCCTTTTATATGTCAAATGATGTTAACACCTATTCCAAGCCCTACCTATGGGTAAATGATTGGTTTTATGGGTGGTGTCATGTGGTATGTGCTTCTTTTGGGGGCGATGTCCCTTTGACATGGTACAATGCAACTAACGTTCGTTGAGTTATCAATAGAGACCAGATTTCACTTCACCAAACATTATTTATTAAATCGAAAAGACGTATGACATGTTAATAGACTCGTTTTTACAGAAATGTACTCAAGCGTCCACTGCACGGTTGTGCTGAAATTGGTTTAACTCATTCGGAAATGTTTACCTTCCCAGACGTTCTTGACACGGTCGCACCTAGCTTAATACGCCTAGATATGCCTATACGTTTCCGAATTGGGTAAGCACCCGGCCTAAAAATCAACACAAACCCGCAGATGTTGCAACCTCTGTCACGATCCCTTATCTTATCAGTCGATCGCGTATGAAGCGATACAAACCACAAAACCCCGTCAACGGCCGACGGCAGCACTAGCGGCACCCTTTCAAAGGTGTCTGAATGGCTTAAAAATAAAACCATAACTGCGTTGTTAAAGTATTCCGGCAATCTCGACCACACCGTACAATTCATTGATGAGCACCGCTTGCCTGCAGTGGCATGGGCTGGGGCCGTTTTAGTGGCAACGGAGGTGAAAAAACATGCTAACGCTTTACATGTCTGACGCGCGACAGAACTTTTGACAGAAACATGCACACATGAACGATGGGCAATGGCGATCCAGAGAAGTATATTCTTCGATTGCGTAGCCATAGCATATATGTGCTAGTAGTTTTTTATTTTGTAGATTTAATATAATTTTCATATTTCAATATAATGATTTCTTTTTAAAAATGTGTTGATTATGATACGTTGATAATAAAAATTAGTCTGAATAATACCTTAATGACCAGTGCATTAAAGGTTATCAGAAAAATAAAAATAACGTAACCAATGCAAGCTCTAGTTGGACTACAAAAATGAAAGAAGTGGTAACATAGTGTTTGTATGCTGTCAAATAGTAAATGTGACAAGACCACCCCTGCGCTACTGCATTTATCTTAAAACCATCTGCAAAAAGGTGTCATTGCCGCTTGAACGTTTCCGGACCATTTTCCTTTTTGATTCTCGAAGTATTCTTCGCATACATGAGAAATGGGTCGAACAAACAACTCGCATCTTTGCAAAGCGAAGGTCACAGTACGTCAGCTGTTGAAAAGTAATTAACCTACTTTTCGTATATCCCGTACAGGGTGGCCAGAAAGGTCGGGTATTGTGCTTCAACAACAGTTTGAATACACTCGATTTTAGTAACACATGCATTCATCAAGAAGAATATTTTAGTTGAACGAAACTAACTGCTTCTTTTATCAAATAACTTTCACTAATCATTTCCTAGTTCCTTTAGCTGCTTATCAAAACGTTTTGAGATGGATCATAGGAACGCATCATTAACTTCCCTTTTGCGCCAGTGCTCCTTATCCGTCATCAACTTAATTATGATCATCATCACCGTATCATCTCGCATCAACTGCTTCACACCAACAGACGCGCAATCGGAAGGTTAAACCAAATGGAAAGGATAGCAAAATCGCGTAACGAAGTATCTGTGTCGGCGGGTATACAACCCGCGGGTTCATTCTAGAGTCAATTGAAAGTGACAAAAGACGACGTTGCCTTCCCTTTTGCCGACCGTACGTACGAGCAGTAACGTACTGGTTTTGCGTTGAGCTGGTTGCGAATTTACGCACCAGCGTCAACGGTGCTAGATAACATGAAAGACATTTTGCACAAACGATGAGCTCATTTGCATGTGACAATCCTGATTTATAAGACGCTACGCGGAAACCGTAGCAAAACATTCACTACACAAACCGGCTATCGGCGTCGTGAATTTAGGTGAATTGCGAACACATAGGGAAGAAGTAGTTGAAGCAATGAAGCAGGAGATAGCTTTATGTGGATTGAAATATTGAATGAATAGTAAATTGCATTACAAAACCTATTACTTTATAGCCAACAAAGACACTAAAGGGAATATCAATTTATTACGTAATACTGATAATGGGGAGTGGGAGGAGTTTTACTTTGTTTTACGTAACACATGATAAGATTCTCCTTAAAAAATAGATTTTTATCATGTGCTACGAATTGCCTTTTTGAAACTTTTCAAAAAAATACTCTACTTCCTTGGTAACTAAAAAAAGTCATACAACAAGACGTGTGTGTTAAAAGTGCTTGTCAAACTGAGAATAACAAACTATTCATAAGGTAATAGAAGTAATAATTACTAAGAATCAGGGTCCTTTCTACATCAAAGAAGATCAGTGTCAGATTGACGAGACAGAATTCATTGCAAACGGTGATAGAATAAAACATATCAACATTTACAAGCTATTAAAAAGATGTTTAAACCCAAAATTCTAACTGCAGTATCCATTGTTATAATATGAAGCAAATTTAACAGTGTAAAATCAAAACAAATAAGGCATTTACATTGACTGATTCATTGTACGCAACGTCATTTGTTCGTTCGAAGTTGCCAAAACTGAGGGTTTACGTTGTCAAACATGATATTCGTGAAATCATTCTGCGGCTTTAGGATGACCCTTATACTTCAAATAACATGGTCATACAACTAGAATTTTATGTTATACGGCCCGTCCGTTCTTAAGTGAATAAAAAAAATACAATTTGATTTTTTTTAGTTTTATACTTAAATATGACTTTGCATGCATAATTAATTGAGCATCGTTTTTGTACAAAAAAAATTAATAGCTTTTGCAAAAAGAATTTGAAGTATTGTGTAAATTGTAAAATAGCTGCAATAGAATAGCGTGAAATTAATTTCAATCATTTTTTGTGTTACTCAATAAATCGAAGTTCCTTAAAACAATTGCAACCATACTAGAAATTGAATTATGGTCACATTCTTTAGTTGTATTATAAAAATCCATTGATTAGGTGCTCTTACAAATGAAAATGTGCTAATTATTTCAGTTCACTAAAGCATAAATATTATCCTTAATTACGGTTGAGATGATCTCGCTGCATGTGTATGAGTGTAATGGTAGCTCACTAACACATTCCACTAACCGCAGCAGAAGCACAACAGTTGAAGTGTGATTTATGTTACCTCGGTCACTCATGTCATGATTGCTGTCGTTGTGTTGCTATTAATCAAAACCACCATCGGGCCGGTCCATTTTGATGTGGTCAAACGCAATGCGTCACATATGGCGCCAAACGGGGTCTATTTGTACGGCTCAAAACGTTGGAACTCATGGTGCATTGGTACAGCGCTGACAAATGGCCACTTCAAAGGGCTTGCCAAAGAAAGTATCATTACCTACTTGGGGCGCTGGGATATGTTAAGGGCAATTGAATTTTACCACCGTATACGTAGTGATAGAGTGGTAGATCAGAGTTATATTTCAAAGGAAGAAAATTGCAAGGATACATCGATCAATGCAAGAGGGTTGTGATTCGATAAGGTTTTATTGCAGGTGTGCAACTATTTTGTTGAAGGTAGATAAGAGAAAATTTTACTGCAAAACTGCATATAAATATTTATTTATTACTTTTGATTTTTTTTAGCGATAAGTTTGCGAATTAAATACTCGCACCAGTGCATTATCAAGATTCCACCTTTTTTTTTAGGGACTAGCAATTTATTTTTGCACAACTCACACTCAGAATGCATCACAATGCGGCGCATGCAAATGTGCAATCTTTCCGTGTTGCTCTGTGCACAATACACACAAAAAACTACATTTAACAAATTGAATTCCGTGCCTTCCGTGGTTCTATGCGGTGTGCAGCTATTTTCTCTACCTTATTGGCTTGATGCACATGGCCACTAGTTCCCAGTTTCGTCTAGAGTAACAATAAAAACTATACAACAGTGAAAAAACAAAAGAACACAGATAGCAAACATTTAATTTCCACTCCCAGCATAGATCTCAAAATGGTGCAGAAAAAATAAATGGAAGCGAAGGGAATTTAAAAATGTTTCGCAAGGTATGTCTAGCAGAGTTCCGTTTTTTTATCCCTCCCCACAAGACGTGTTCCAGGTTCAGTCATGAATTTTTTAAAAAAAGCTACAACTTGACTAAAGTATTAAGGAGAATACTCGCCCGGACGAAATAAACCGAAAGCAACAACTTTGCGGGAACATTATCGCCACGCGCCATAGCACCTGCAGCCACAATCACCCCAAACCTCACCTTCCAGCGTATCCCGTTCCAGCTGCAAAAGAAGCTGGATTTTTTGTTGTGTTTTTTATTGTATGTGTGCGGAAGTTAGGGATTCTTTATTTCACCATCGTTTGTTTCATGCAAACTTTTGTACACTTATTTTGCTTGCTTTCGCATCGTGATGGCCATCCTTCCCGGAAGCGTCCGTTTTGCTTTGTTTTTTCGCTTCGTTCTAATCTGTTCGAACATTATTCATTGTGTCTTGCTTTCATTAATTTTTTATTGCAACCTACTTTCTGAAGGCGGTACGGCGCATTGCAGCATGTGGTTCATATTCCATTTTTCGCTACTTTCAATTAATTTATACGTGGCGTGGCTCCGAGGCGTTGCCCCTTTTTTTGTGTTGTGTGGCTGTTTGACGCCTGCCGGTAACCGGTAAAGTTTAAAATCATTTTCTCATTAGTATGTTGCAGTTTTCGGGTGGCTTGTTTTAAAAATCGTGGAAAGTATGTCCACGCTGCGAAGTTTTCCAATTCTTGTGCTTGAAAGTATTTATTTGATTAATATTAAGACCCAATACAAATGGGAAAAATCTAGAAAAAATTAGAATATACACAGGAGCATTTCTTGCTGGAACCAACCCAACGCTCAACCACCATTCGATATTTTGAATGTCTTTTTGATAGTTTGGTCCGGGAAAAATCTGGGAAAATTCAAGAAAATATGCCAGTATTAAGTAATTTTACAGCCCTATTGATTCTTGCAGGACTGCCTGATGAAAAAGCTTGAAAAAGTGCTCGAAACTGCTCGAATTTGGGATAGAAATTTATATCGTAAGCATCTTAGCTGCATCAAATGTTAGTTGCAGCTTATTCTATAAGACTTTTACTATACATAATAATAATGCAAATTGTTTTGTTTTCTTCCACGCATTTTTAACGATAAGAATTAATTATGGATGGTTGTCAAAACAATGCTTTCACCGTTCAGGACGGCCATCAAACATCCAACCGAAGACTGCAAACCGGTTTCAGCTAAACCCGAACCGCCATTAAAACCCGATCCGTCTGTTTGCTTTCTAGTGATGATGACTCGAAAATGGCTGCTACGAAAATAACCAAAACGTCGCTAAACAACATACCCCAGGGCATGCAAATCGTTGTGTCTCATAAATAAATGCCAATTATTCTAGTTGTTCGGTGTCTCATTCTGCGGGGATAGTGTTTTCGCCTTCCCCGATAAACGTGCTCGACTGTTCCTTTTCGTTCATTAGCATTCTTTCCGCGCTCCCGACGGTCCGCTGCTCCCCAACGCATCCCGGACATGCGGTCGAAGGTTATGCAATCACGTTTCAGTTTTTTGCCTCCGCTATCATATAAATAAATCCACGAATAATGCCATTCGATTTGCTCTCGTTTTGCTTATCCGACGGCCGCACAAAATGCACACAAAACGGCCAAAAAGAAAAGCAATACCAACCAGAACAACGCAGAACTTTAGGCGGTACGGTTCATGAATATGCCATACCCACCGCTTCGGTTACCGTTGCTGCTTCTGATTGACCAAAGCGGCAAATGTGGTGTGATTTTACAAACTGCGTAGCAGGATTCGGTTTCGCCAATTTTTCGGTTCCCTCCCCGTAGTTCTCCCGTGCAGGAAGTCGCAATATAGTCCGTCTATTTTTGTACGGGTTATGCATTGTGCTGGTCGTGGTTACGCCGGTGTGTCGGATAAAAGATCAACCTTCGGGCCGCATTGTCTATTTTAATTTGTCAGGAAAATCAAACATATTCACGCTTAATATGCTCGTCAAGAGATGTCGGTAGGTGGTGTGATTCGCGATACTTTTAAAACGCAACCATCAAATGGGTCTGGCACAATGGCCCCATGGTCTCAAGAATAGCATCGAGCCGCGCCGAATGGGCCTGGCAGAGATAGAACGATGGTCGGCAGGTTTTAGACAAACAATGACGTTACGATGATGAAAACAATGAAATTTTCGCGAACAGTTGCGTAAGCCATGTCGGACGATTGGTATTTATATAAACGGGATATGAGATGATATGGGATATTTTCGTCAATCTCATGTTGCTACGAAATTCGAAGGGATCATGTAACAATGGCACAACCATGCCAAGAGAATGTTGGTGGAGACGCCCAGTGTTTCATCATAATGCTGTTGTAACACATGCTCCTTTCCAGTAGACATGATACTTCCTCATACCCTAAGATAGAAATGATTGAAAATAGCTCATAGTTTTAACATCACTTTCAAACGATTATTAAAAACATTCAACTTCATCTTTCTACATCCAATTGCTGATGAAGACATTCAACAATCTCTAACGAGGTACAAATTGTTGACGGAAGAAGGAAAAGACACGAACAAAATTTGCATTTTTATAAGCACCTTTTGTTTGCTTCAGTAAAAACGTTTGGAACGACCATGCTCGGAACAATTTGGGAGCGTATTTGTTGGCTATTTTTTACTGCTGATTATCCATCGTCTGAATGCATGGCACCGGGCTACATTTGTTTAATGAAAAACATTATGTAGTCCTTTTCGTTGTAATTTGATTCCGATTTTGAGATTCATTTAGAGGTTATTGTAAAATTGTGACTAACAATACGAATAATTACCGTATAATATTTGAATGAGTATTAATAAAATACAATATTTTTTAACAAACAAATGTAATGGCTCAATAAATTAACATTTAACGGTTTGGAACAACTTTTTTTTATTCATAAATTACGGCCAGGCCGTATTGCTAGTTTGGAACAACTTGATAACTGAAAATCGATCGATAGCTGATTGAAAATATGAAGAAAGTATATCGAAACGATTCTAAGGAACAAAATAGTGATTTATTTTAATTGATTATTCACTCACGGTAAAGTGATCGTTCATAAAGGTAAGCATCTTTAAACGACAGAGTTTCAAATAATGGCATTATTTCAGAATCAAAAACCTGCGCTTAAATAAAGCAATGAAATCAAATACGCTGAAGAGCGTTTGAATATGGCACGTTCTCTAACGCTTAGTTGCAGCGCAAATGCGTTCAAATCAACAACATTTCCGCACACAAGCGCGTGTGCTCCATTCGCATGGCGTACCGGCATAACTCCATGTCGGACTATTGAAGCACTCGAGTGAGGGTGCCTCACCGTTCACTACTACACAACAGCTTACATAACGCGCGTTACAACTGCTCGCGCGTTTATTCTCTCTACCTTTCCCGCTCACCGTCATTTATGCACATGCGCACGTGGCCGGTGCACTACACGTGAGTTTTGTTTACGTTTACGATGAACACCGCCGTCGTGCCGCGGCACAGTCGAATGCACTAGAATGATAGAACGCGCTGGGCGACAGACGATGGTGGAATGAGTGGGAAGAATGCATCATCCTCTCGTGATCGGTAGAACACTGTATGAAATGTGGTGAGAAGCGCTGTTCGTAATCAGTTTGTTTCTCGTAGCCGGAAACATCTTCGTATGTACAGCGCTGTACGACTCGAAGAGAGTCAAGCTTGCAAAGAACCACAACGCGTTCACTCCAATGAACTTCGTACGAATGAACCAACAACGCAGTCAAGGTAATTTATTGCTGGCCCAACCATAACCATGAAGTAGTTAATTCGTTGTTCTGACGTGCGATTAATTAATCATCGAATTAGAACCGTACGTCGTATGCGTATGCTCAGCGCCGTATTCATTACCCGAGCTGCGTCCATTTGAACATCACACCCCGCGGCTCGCCACACTGGTCGGGCGATGTAGCAAACAGATGAGTGCTCTTGGCCTTACCCGGTTTACGTTTACGCAATCAGGCACGTTTTTCCGCCAGGCCACGTGGCGATACGGAATCACCAACGGAAAAGTCCAACACTCGGCTTCGATTACGTGACCGTGTGCGGGTTACCGCTCTCGTGTTTCTCGCCGGGCAGGGGAATCTGCGCTTTGCCCAAAACTTTTAATCGGCTCGTGACAATCGCTACCACAACCGGAAGTGTGGTATGATAAAATTTGTGCGTTTCGTTTTTTTTTCGAACGAAATTTATAGCACTCATTAAAGAAAACACACAAAACACATATTCACACACCCCCCTCGTGGCAAATTGTAGGGGCAGTTATTTAGCAAATTTATTGCAATAAGCAAGACGCCAGGCGCCGTGTCACATTTTAAAAAAAATGCCTAACTCACTTCACACTCCCTTTGGGTAGAAAAGTTGTGAAAATTAAACGATAGCAACAGCACAAAATGTTCTTATCTATCGCATGACGAGCAAGTATTATATTTTTGTTTATAAGAGCAAAAATTCGTTTCGTTGAGAAAATTCCTTTTTAACGAGTTTGCATCGGTTTCAATCAATTGTTAACACTATTTTATTGAGATAGGTTCCAATTTTCATCACTTGTACATATAGGTTGCATTGGTATAGCTTATTGTGATATATTTATATTAATTGTTAATTTGTTTTATATTCTCAATGTGTTACAATTAAACTATTACCTGTAACACCCCGTGAGTTTAACCTTTATAAGTCATTTTCTCTTATTAACCAAATACAAACCAAGTGAAATAAATGCTTTATGCCACAATTTGCAAAAGTGGAGAAAATTCCATGTTACACAGAATATTGTATGTTTACAAATTGCACCACATATTGAAAGGAAATGGTTAGGAAATATTTAAAAGAGCTATAAAACTACTGTTGGATAGACTATAGACTACTAAAAATTGGTTTTAATATAAGGTTTCTAGTTAAAAGATGTCTATTATATTTCCTTTTTTTCTAAATACTCTTGAATTTATCTAGGAATGCCATTTTAATACATAAGAAAAATTATTAATTAAGTTTTCCATGTAAATAATGTAAGAAAATATTTTCTGTGTATTTACCTCCCTTATAACAACGATCATGTATGAAATAAATAACACAATAACAAAAACCGTTCTGTACTTGCTTGGTCAACAAGTTTACACTGTTTTTATTCGTCAGCAACATAGGCCATAAATAAATAAAATTATATTTGTATCACACACAAAGAGAAAAATAAAGTAGCGATGCTTGCGATTCTTCTTCTATAGATATTCCACGAGTGAAAATAAAACCTAAGAGAGTTTAAGCGCTGGCGTGTCTGTAGTGTTGTTGCCCGGCTGCAGGTTGACAGTTCCGTTGTACACTGAGAACAAACGTAAAACTTCTCGACACCGGATCCCGACGCCGATGCCTACGAAACGTGTGCTTTTCACCAAATCAGGCGAATAGTGTTTGTTTTTTTCGCGACGGCACCTCTCAGGTTGTACTGCATAATGGACGTAGAGGCTTAATAACATCAATGTTGTTGTTTGTTTTAACAGTATAATAGAAAGATGTCTATAGTTCTACATATAGTTTGCGATGTTCTTAGTTATGCTGTGCGTTCTTTTTCCTCATTTCATCGTTTAACAGCTGCCACTAACCCTGTTCGTCTTAAATCTGCCTGATTAATTCTTGCTGTCTTCTAACATTCTAACATTTTTCATTCCCACTTGCATCATCATCATTCATCTGCGCTTTTCGCTTGCTCTCTACACGCACACTCACTCTGCCACACTTTCCCCCCTATTTTAACACTATCTAACGCTGAATATAAGAAGCTACACGACTTTTCTTCACCCCAAATGGAAAGAAAGCTTAGCTCTGAAAAGTTTCACCTGTGCAATGTTTCGCCGGTTGAAATGTTTCATTCGCACAGCTGCTTGTAAGCAAACTGCTCGAATCGGTCACGTCTACGCGACTTTTTTGCCGCTTCCATTTCTCCACCGCTAAGTGTTTTTCGATTTTCGATTTGCACAACATTGTTTTGTTTTTGGTTTCGTTCGTGTTTTTGTGTTGTTTGATTTTCTTCTGTCTATAATGACGCCTTTAAATGGGAGTGAAAGTGATACCTAAACGCGTTTATCTGCCTGGTGAAAAGGTGTGCCCGTCGGCCAACCAATTAACGAGCGTGGTTTTTGCAGAACGGACGTCCACCCTTCGCGAAGAAGCTCTGTCCTTCGAGGTTCTTTTTGCAGCTCTATTGAAAAGGTGAAAAAAGGGCATCCATGAAGAAGGTCTCATCCAGAAGCTTGAAGTCGTTTACTTACGGTGCAGTTGAAGCACTGGCTGTGGTAGTTGTTGTTCAGCGCCTCCACCCACTTGTCACCGGCCTCCACAGGGAATCCGCAAGCGAAGCACTTGGTCGTGAACAGATCGTTCCAGTCCTTCTCGCAGTAGGGATCGCCCTCCTCAAGGAAGAACGGGCTGTTGCCGAACTGCTTTCCACAGTAAGTGCACTTGAAGCACTCCGGATGGAACTGCTTGCCGATCGCATTCAGGCAGTCACCCTGGAAATCGACGTATAGAGGTGTCAGGTCAGTTGAGCAATTACAATCACAGATGGAACCCCGATGTAACCTACCTTGACTCTGCCATTGCATTTCGAGCACAGTGGGGCCAAGAACTCCTCGAAGCAGTACTCGCAGTACAGATCGCCCTTCTCCTCAACGAATCCAATATCAGCCAATGGGCGCTTGCAGTTTGCGTTGTGGCAGATGAAATGGTCCGGACACCAGATGCGTCCCAGCGCAGTGATGAACGGTCCTCTGTTGGATGATGAAAAAGGAGAGAGTTATATAAGGCATTCTAAGGATAGTTGTTAGCTATCCACACCATTTACAAACACGATTAAACATTTAAGAAATAAACTTTTCCGGTATGCTATCTCGGTTCAGTACTTACGTGACAATCTTGTGATCGCACACATTACAGATCGGTATCTTATCCTTCAGCAGTGCAAGCGCACTACCGTTGGCTACCGGATCCTGTTCCTGTGCAGGTGTGATCTCCTGCTGGGCCTGCTTCTTGTCGTACGGGGCCAGATTGTTATTACGCTCGACGTACGATCGGCGATCGCGTGCATGCGAGGTTAGCTCGGAACTTACTTTACGTCCATTGATCGGAGCCTGCGTACCGTTCACATCTTTGCCATTGTTATTCTTCTGTCGTAGTATAACCTTACCGAGATCGGCCGCCAGAGCTGGGACTGTTGTCTGTACCGGATAGACCGTAAGATCGTGCTGACCATTCACGTTTTGACTATTAAAGGCAGCTTTCGTCGGAACCACATTAGATCCGTTCATGTACGGAGGTACTGGACGAGTATCGTCAGTTTTGCCATTTGTAGTTCCAAGAGGCAACGCTGGTGTACGTGCGATCGAAGGAGTATGGCTTCCGTTACTGTGTAGATTCTCCTTATTCTTCGCCCGTACATTAGCGTCCGTTTTGCGCAATCTAGCTTCCAGCATGTCTTTCACTACGTTCGAAGCTTGCTTGCGATAGTCAGCGTTGTTGTTCATGCAGGCCAGCTTGCTTACTGAGCTATCGAGCAGCATTGTGGCATAGTCGACCTCTTCGATGCGTTGTCCAGGGACTATTGTAGAGGCAGGATTAGTTGGTAAAGAAAAGCAAACACAAACAAACACACACATCAAAACAACGATCGAAGAAGTTAGATATAAAATAAACACTTGAACTCTTAAGTTCTAGGAATAATATTATAAAAATTCTAGGTTAAATAAATATCTAAATAAAGAAGTTCGACTAGTTCTATGTTATATAGCGTATATGGGACATGACTCAGTTAGAAAGTTCTGCTACAAAAACCAAAATATATTGGAAGTTTGGCAATATCACCAGAATTAAAACTAAAGACAACAATCCATGCATACACATCAACAAAAGAACACAAAACCACTCGTAAATCAACACGCTGTATGTCACACCTGATCTGCTGCTGACAGCATCCGCACAGTGGGACGCGACCGCCCGGTCCGACGGCCTTGTTCATCACGCCCCGTCCACGGTTGGGGGCCGACGTGGAGCACGCCGCCCGTCCTTTATTGAACGCGTTCGAACCTGCACCGACAGTGGAACGATCAGTATTCGGATTGAACGTGGGGCGGTTAAGGAATTCAAGGAAAGCCGTGCTGTTACTGCGGCTGGACGGCTTGCTGCCGGGTGTGGGTGGCGCCGCACCGTTGGTGGGGGGCGCACCCGTGTTAGCGGCCACCACCGCAGGGGCGACCTGCGGTGGCAGTTGCGGAGGCCACGATTGGATTAGTTTTTGCGTGTCGCTCCGGGTATCGGCCGGTGATCCTTCGTCCTCTTCGCGCATCGGTGGCATCGGAGGCATCGGACCGGCTCCGATCATGAACTCGTTGAACTGTGCCTTGAACGAGCTCGGGCTCGGACACTCCGAGCGTCCGACTGCTGGTTTCGCTGGTAGCAAGATGCTTGTCTTGCGTGCCGAAACACTCGGGAAGTGATCGACAAACTCCTCCGCGAATAGATCGGTCGAGGGGAATTGGGATGGGGGTGGAGCCGGCTTCGGAGTGGGTGGCTCCACATGACGGATCGGTGCCGGTGCCGGTGGTTTAACCGGTGCTTCGGCTGCCTTCTGCCGTTTCATCTGCTCTTCCTGCAGCTGCTGGATGAGGGCTGCTTGCTCCTGTTCCTGCTGCAGCTGTTGTTGCTGCTGCTGCTGTAGTTTCTGCTCCTGCTCACTTTGGGGCGGTAGATTAAGTGACTCGTCCTGGCCCGAGAAACGGCGCGTCTGCTGCGCCACGAACCCCTTCTGGGGTGCTTCGTCTTCCTTGATTTTGGAAGAATATCGTGAGCTTTCGCTGTTTCCGGTACGCGATACCGACTGACTGCGACTACTAGATTCATGCTCCTCTACGAAGCGCGTTCGCTTTTGGATCAACGCATTGCCTACCTGCTGGGCGCTTTGAATCGCCCGTTCAGCCGATGCTTGTTCCCGAGTTAGACGTTGCTGTTGTTGTTGCTGCTGCTGCTGCTCGGAGGCGGTCACACTGCTACTCATCGTTACCTGTTGGTGTGTGACCTCCTGATGATGGTGTTGCTGCTGTTGCTGCACGCTACGTCCGTAGCGCTGCGTAGCCTCCAGATGTAACTGTTCCTGCATCTTCTTCTGGATGTCAGCTGGCACGTGATCCTTGTTGGCGTACCACGGTACACCGTGCAGCTTACCCATGGACAGATACAGCCCGGACTCGACCGGAATACCCTCACGCGACGGTGCGACGTGCGGCTTGAGAGGGTTCGGCGGTGGTCCGAACGCCGGCGACTTGGTACGGCTCGGCTGGGGCGTCGTATGTCCATCGAACTGCTTCACCTCGGCAAAGTACTCCTCGAAGCCGAGCTGATGCTGATAGTACGGGATGGTGGTCGCGTGCTTGGTCAGGATAAGAGACGGCGTGAACGACTGGCCGCGATCGATGACACCTTTGTGTTGAAGACGCGCATGAGCACTGTGGTACTGCGCCAGCTCGGCGTCCAGCTCCGGCGGCTGCGGCTGAACGACCGGGATGGCACGGTTTTGGATGGTGGTGTACGGTGCTGGCGGCTTATTTACAGGTGCCGGCGGCTTCGCAATCGGCTTCGAAAGGTTAGCGGTATGCGAGTGTGTATTTACAAAGGCCAGCGGAACATTGGTGCGCAGCTCCTCGGGCTCGGGAGTACGCGGTGGGTTCTGGGTCGGCAGGTTGAACCACTTGCGCTGATACGGTGGGATCTCTGCCGGTTTGTTCAACGGTGAACTCGTTTCACGTCGTAGCGCTAGAGAGTAATGTTCCGGTGGATGACTATCCCTGCCTGGGTACAGCGGAATAGTCTCTCTACCGACGACGGGCTTCGGTGGCGTGGACTCTGAGACGGTGCCGCCCGATCCACGACGGCTGTCCTGTCCGCCCGATTCACGGCGACTTTCAACCGTCGCGGTCGAACTGCGCCGACTCTCCACCGTAGCTACGTTCGAGCAGCAACGGTTCTCTTCCATGACCACCTTCGAACATCTACGACTCTCTTCCATGGCTACCTTCGAACACCTACGGCTCTCATCCGTGTCCACCTTCGAACACCTACGGCTCTCATCCGAGGCCACCTTCGAACATCTACGGTTCTCTTCCGCCACCGTAGAACTACGCCGCGAAGATTCCGATGTCTGTTCGGGGGATCTCTCCACTTTGGTGCATTCTTCGGGTGGAACTTCGCGGATTTCCGGTACTATCGGTACGAACGGTTTCGGTGTCCGGTTGCCACCGACGTTCGCGAACGCTGAGCACTGACGGTCGGGATCTACCGGAACGGACGGTTGTTCCCGTACCATCTCCTGGTACACCTCGGAGCTACGATCAAAGCGCACCTCGCTGAACGGTGTGTAGGGACGGTCGGGAGCGGTCGCCAGTGCGTCCATCATCGAGAGCCGCCCGCTCGGTACGGGCATGTCCTCCATCTGCGACGGGATCTCGCGCCCGAACTGCTGAAACGGAGTGTACGGAGCGGTCTTGAGAGCCTCGACGAACGGTGACTCGTTGCGCATGGATGAAATCTTCTCGCTCCGGATCGGTTCCATCGAGTGGGGAGGCGGAAAGTAGGGTTCAGTTTCGGCCGGCAGCGGCACCACGGGAACGTAGTGCGCCGGGAAGCGCTGCGAGCGGGCGGTAGACGTTGCCAACAGCTTCGCCATCACTTCACCCTTGCGCGGCACTGAAAGCGGCGGCCCGACCGGCACCGGTTCCGGTTCCGGTTCCGGCTGCTTGCCGAGCCGTCGCTCGAGCGCGTCTACCTGCCGCCGCAACGCCTCCAGCTGGCGCATCTTCGTTTCCTCCTGCTCACGCCGGTACGCCTCGTTGCGGGAGCGCATAAAGTTCGCCTCCTCGATCTGTTCCGCGGTCAGGTGGATCGGATCGGGTGGCGCCACGCACAGCGCCTGCACCAACGCCGACTGCCACTGTTTCGGGGTCGGGTTCGGTATGGCCGAGGGTGGAAGTTGGGGCGGTTCGGTCGGTGGTACCGAGGGCAGAATGTAGTGCGGTGGTTCCTCCGGCCGTTTGGCCGCTTCTGCCATCTCGGCCTCCAATGCGCGGCGCCGCGCTTCCTTCTCCTGTTCCGCGCGCACGTAGCGTTCCAGCTCGCGGCCGTAGTCGACGAACTCGACGCGCTTCGGCGGACGTTCGGTGTCGGCGGGCGCTGCTACCGGCTGCACCTCTGGTGGTTCCTCCACTGTCACCTCTGACTCCTCCTCCTCCTCCTCTGGTGGGGGATCGCGGAAGACGAAGTGCGTATAGGATGCGTCGGACATTGCGCCCGTACTTGCCTGTGCGCTTCGCTGTCCGGATGAGAATGGGTTCTCGAGCTCGTACTGCGGCGTGTCGTAGTACGTCACGATCGGTTGTGAAGTTTGCGTCTGGTACATGCGGTACTCTTCCGATGATGCGGAATTCGCTGTCGTCGTTGTCGTGGTAGTTGTCATACCGAAAGAGTCCGACATATCTTCCTCTTCTTGCTGCTGCTGCTGCTGCTGGTAATCGTGTTCCGCACGGTGACTCAACTCTGGCGCGGACTTACTCTGCTTGCTCTGCTGCCCTTGCGGCCCATCCGGTGGTGTTTTCGATTTTTCTTTCACCTTCATCGGAGGCACCACGGTGATCGGTTTAATAATGACTCGCTGGGTTTCCGGCGGTGCTATATAGATCGGAGTGGCCGTTGGAATCGTGTCCACGACTTCGGGCTTTGGTGGCCAGGCAAACACTGGAGCAGGCGATTCGCTTCTCTCCCGTTCGCCGTCCTCTTCTCCTTCAGCCCTTTCTTCTGCCTCGTTTGCATCTGTTTCTTCGGTACCATCTAATCTCATCATTATGTAGTTGTTGGTTTTATCAAGACGGACGAGTTGTTGTTGTCCCCCGATAATGCGCGGTATCCATTCATATGTTCGATGCCCGAGTATGCGACGTGCGTTTTTCCAGCGTGGCCATGTTTTGTTTGTTTATTTGTTAAACCGCATTGTTAGTCGTCAAGCAGCAAAAAGCATATGGGAGTTTGTTGTTGTTCGATGTGCAATATGAACAAAACAGCAAAAGCAATGAAATGTTTAAACAGTTTGCACAGCGAAGCAGAGCAAGACGACACAGTAGCGAGACGACACAGTGGAAGAAATAAATAGATAGGAAGAGAAAGAAAGAAAGAAAGCAATAGAAGCGTGGTGCAAAGCGGTTTTTTTCCAATTCACACACATCATGGACATCAACAGAACGGAAATTGATCAGGTTAGCGGCGAGTACAGACACATGAGACACAAAAGGTAGCCATAAATTCGCGAGCCAGCTCCCGGCAGTTGCTTTAATGAGCGGGTCACAGAGCGCAGGACACCGTACCTCGGAAGTTAAAGGTTGGCTTCCTGCCCAAGAAATGGCTCTTCGCTGCTCGGTTGTGGCGCGGTTTCGATGAGGTTGTCGATGTGTTTTTTTTATGTTTTTTTTTTAAGTGAATACGGTTGATGAAAACGGTTTTCGCGAGCACGATGATGAACATTTCGATTGTATAGTGTTTCATTGCATAAATGAAGGGGCGAAAGGAAAATGGAGGACTTAAGTAACACACGAGCTTATAAACGAACAGTGCCTACTATTTACTCCACCGTCACCACTCATAACAACTAGAATCTCTCGGGGTGAAAAATATCGGTTAAAAACATATGGGATAAAGTTTAGGAATTGAAAGAAATATCAAAACAACGTGTAGAACAGAAACCAAAAGGGTGATAATAGCGCAAGCATAGCAATTTAGTAACAACCTTGTGGAGTTGGCACGGACGCCGGTGTCATGGCTGGGGCCGGGGCTGCCATCGGGGTTGGGGCTACCATCGGGGCCGGTGCGGGTGCCGGAGCAGCGACCGGAGCCGGTGCCGGTGCCGGGGCCTGAGCACCGACGAGAGCGGCCGAGAATGGGGTCGGGACGCTACCGGCCACCGGCGGGTACGATGCCGGCGGCTGAACCTGAGCCAGCGGGCTCACCGGAAGTGGAGCACCGAACGGCTTCGGCGTAATGTTGTTCTGGTTCACCTGGAGTGAAAAACATGGAGGAGAATAATGAGAATTTCGTTTTGAAGAGCAATAGCCTTGAAAAACGTCTGGCTTTTTCGCTACACTTTTAAAACTTCTGCTGTCTAAAACTTCTTTCTAATAGCCCCATTTAAAATTTCTCCAATTTACACTTATTCAGAGTTTAAAAAAATGGCGTAAATAATAAGTCTTTGAATGAAATCTCTACAATACAATCATAAAGCATTTAAGTTGAAATTGTAGAATTCTTGCGATTATTTTCAATTTTTCAATTAGAAATGGAACATTTACTGGTAAAAGTGGAATCGAGCATTTGTAGCATTAATTCGGACCATAATATTCAAAGTGAGATAGATCATCAGACCATCTACTTCAACTTCTTCAATGTCCAATAAACATTAGTAAACTAAACAGCTAAAACCAGACGATCGATTCTCCGATGACTAAAACAACGCTTATGTTTGGTCGCGTGACTTGAACGTATTTCAATCGTTTACCTATAACGAAAAAAAGAAATCCAAATCCCAAAGGATCAGGTGACAACCCGGCTCGTAACGGGTTGCCACGTGCCATACGAACGAACGAACAATTCGATCTCTCTAGAGCTAACTCGGTCGCACTCGACTCTAAACTCTTGGCGACGGCACAAATAAATCGATTATATTTTTATAGATGTCTCCCATTAGTGTGGAATGTACCGCACATCGTCCTCTGGCGAAGGCAAACGATCGTACACATCCTCAATGCTGCAAGGCATTTCCGCCACCCGACACGCATCCGAGCTTGGGTCACTGATCCGGCCCGCTCGATCGCACACCGGGGACGGTAAACATCGACACACCCAGAAGGATGTTGATCCGCTCATATCCGGGTCACACAGGCAGGAAAGCTGGGGCTGGTAGAAGGATTCCTCCCAATTTCCCCAATGCACTATTATACAATGTAGTGGCCGCGCATGAAACGCATGACGTACTTCACAGTTGGATCGGTGCCGATCAAACTGTCGCGATCGCCTTCGATTCGATCGTACGTGTACGGGTGTGTCTGTTTTTTTTTTTCGTTCGATTGCTTTACTTGCGTGCGTAAATACTACTATTATGTAAAAGTAGAACACTTTTCACTCACTGCCCGGTACGTTTCACATTCCCACTCTTTCTCTCGTTGTCTCTTTTTCGCTAACACATTCGAAGCACTTTAGATGGTTTAGCAGGACGGGTTAGTGGTTAATGGCAGCCATCTTTGAACGTTTCATAAGCACCTGAACACTGCACAATGATGACGCACTTCCAGAAAGATGGGCGAATCACTCCAAGAAGGCACACACGCTACTTACCTTGTAGGGGGAGTTCTTTCCCGGTGGAAGTACGCTTCGAATGACGCGTCCTCCCATCGTCTGGTAGTAGAATCCGTAGTCGTTTTGCGTAACCGTTCCATTCTCGGATGCGCCCCCGTCTGTCTGCTCACCGTCCGATGGTGGGGCGGCCAATCCGTTGGCACCGAACACTGGCTGCTGGTCGGTTCCGGGTGCCCCGACCGGCTGGAGTGCCTGGGGTGTGTTTTCCTCCTCCATCGTGAGTGGCGGTGGTGGTGGTGGTAGCGGTGGCAACGGGGATGATGGACAGACTAGGAAGGCGGTGCCAGAAAGCTCGAAAGTGCTACTGTTGCTGTTGCTGCTGTGGCTGCGATCGATCAGCTCGTTTTCGCTGCTGGTGCGCGAATGCAACGGGGACACCTTGTTCGACTGCACCGGCGATAACGAGCTCGAGTTGCAGTAACCGCTCGACGAAGTCGTGCTGCTCGATCGTGAATGAGACGGCGATTGCCCGACTGTAGTCTATTGTTTTTTTTTAACAGTTGTATTTTTTGTTGAGTCGGATATCCCCCAAAGCCCAACACGAATCCGAGCGTGAAACCGCGAAAACCACGACAAGTGTCGCGCACGCGTCATTCGGAACCGTTCATTCGTCGGTCACACGTCAGCCAGCAGCAACGGTAGCAGCGTTCGACAGCATCAGCAAACGTCAGCCCGTCCCGAAGCCCGTACGGTTGGCGGATGGGTTGCATAAGTCGGAAAAACAACATACAAACACACAAAACACACCACATGCAAACAGGCGAGCGAGGTTGTCAGCAAAGAAAAACACACGGAAAGTGGGGAGGGAGAAAGAAAAGAAAAGCACACACAACTTAAGTTAAATGAAACAAGCAATTTTAAGGGTAGCATTCGAGGGGTTGGAAAAAACTAGCTCATGACAGGACCCAGTTGCCCTCGGCGCCGACGGTTGCGTTTTTTTGGGGGGTGAAAAGCGGGACATTTTTTAAAACATATTTCAACGAAGGCGCCACCAAAACCATTCAAGTTGAACGTCAGCAGTTTGCAAAACGCGTAAGAAAATCTACCACGGAAAAGGGGGCAGTAGGGAGACTGGGTGGCAGACGTTCGGTGGGTGATGTTTGTCTGGTATCACGCAAAACGGGTGCAGTACTGGGAAACGGGGGGAGGGCGTTCCAACTTCTGGTGCTCCCGCAAGCACTTGTCGTGCAACGAGCGTGGGATTATATTTAAAACACAATCCGATCTTGTATTACCGAACCGCATCGATTGATTGATCGTTTGAAGAAAGAAAAGAAGACTGTGTGAATTGTACACTCACAAGGAAAACATTCGAGAGACATTTGCAAGTGGCCTATGAGTTCTGTCAAAAGCTAGTGGTTAGAGCTAGAATTAGTAGCCAATATTGCTTAGGTATTCAAATATATTGGAAATATTGGAAAATAGTGAACCCTTCCGGTTACTTACATTATTGCCGTACGGTGACTGCGAGCGGCCGTTCAAGTTGGCATGAGCGTTGAGAGCAGCAGAGATGGCTTGAACGCCAGTCTTGTGTCCCCTGGTGGCGTTGTTGATGATCACGATGAAGAGACGTTAGAAAAAAATAGAGTAAATAAACCAACATATTAGAATGTATCTTCACTTCCTGCAGATTCATTAGCGTTCGAAGCGACTTACGAGCAGACGATTGTTTTTACAACGAGAAAGAGATAAATGTGAGATAGGAAACAGAGGCAACAGATGGTCCAAATGGGATATTCTTGGAGAGTAAGGCGAATAGGAGTACAGAGCTAAATGAAAACGATTCTTCCTATTTACACGGGCGATGATGCAGTATGACGAAGTTTTCTCGAGTTTATTTTGTTGGGATTTTTAAGATCTCAAATGATATTATTATTTGGAGCATACTGAGATGTTAATCCTTTGTCTAAGTGGATGATATCCTTCAATTTTAGACACAATATTTCTTTTGATCAATGAAGTCGTATACTAGACGGAACATTTCATAGACTAACCTGTAACTTCTTAGGCTTTACTGATGAAATGTCTTGTAAGCTACATGTCCAACAGGGTTTTCTCCTCAAATTGCATCGTCTGAATCGTTCTCATTTAGTTACTAAAAGTCTTAATACTACATATATACACCTAGCCTAAACAAACATTGGATACCTCTTTCGTAAGGTGTTCTAGTTGCTTTCTAGAACGGTTTTGCTAGGAATGCTAGTATAAGGAGCTTGAGAGTGATACCCGTGGGAGTATCAGGAAAATAAGGAAAAGGAAAAAAAGCGTAGCGAAAACATTAAGCAACGTGAAAGTAAACAATTAATTGAAAGATAAAATTAAAGCAAAAATAAATAACATAAAGACAGTAAAGAAAGTGAGTAGAGATAGAAGAGAAAAGAGAGGAATCGAAAGAAAGAGAAGAGAAAGAAAGAAAAGCACTTGTTTTAGGTACGATCTGCTGCCGGGGGCCGAATACGTACGGTTTCGTGACAGTCACCGGAACCATGCCATTGGTGCCGGGCGGCGGACTGTTGAGTGCCGCCAAGCGCGCATGGATGTCGCAGTACAGCTTGTCGTTCAGATTGAAATAGCCCTGGTTCTTCAGGGACGTGCCGCAGGTGGCACACTTGAAGCAGTCGGCGTGCAGGTTCTTGTCCTTGATGCGCACAAACACGCCACTGCTCCGAGTCCATGCGCGTTGTTGGTGGTGGTGGGAGATGTTTGTTTTAGATGACGTGCGTGTTGTTGGGTTGTTGGGAAGTTTTGTTGATGGAACGTGACGCAGTGCAAGGTTTTCCAACGGTGGTTTAGGGATGGATGGAATTGTAAGTGTTGGGTTTTTTTTTGTTTGAAAGTTTGTTGCCAAGTTGTTGGTGACAATTTTGTGGCGTTGACGTTTTGTTTTGGTCGGTGATAGATGACGAGCGCCGGATAAAACCGTCCGCCAACACGAAACAAAACAAACAAACAAAGAATAATAAAAGAAACCAAAAGAAAAATGCAAACCGCAAACACAAAGCAAACCAATCGGAAAACAAACGTGAAAAAAGAAGAAGAAAAATAAAACAATTAATAATGAAACAATGGTGGCTTACGTCAATTGTTGTGTATGAGCAAAACAACAGATGACAAGAACATCTGCCAATGTGCTACATTCGACGTTTGCAGAGATCGAATCCAGAGAGCGTTTAGGTACAGAATTCAAATCGAAATATGGCATGCTGAATCCCTGAATACAAAAACACACTCAAAAACACGTTGGCACACGCACACACACATATGACTAGTGAAACTCCTCGCCTTGGGGCAGGACTAAGGACGAAGGATGGCGGAGTTCGCTGGAGTTCGGTAACAGTCAACGAAGGAAAACCGACGACGTGGAAAACGTGGGTTGGGAAAGCTCAGCAGAAAAAAGCATAATTTTGGGAGAAAATACACGAATCGGGTGGGAAACCAAACACAAGGGATGGTAAGATGCGCCATCTTGTTCGTTGTGCTTCCGTCCGATCGTGTACTAACCACCAAACACTGAGGAGTTCTTACTCGTTGTGAACCTTCGGTGGAATACCGGCCCTCGGAACGGTGTTCGGAGCGGGACGGAAGGCCGAGGTTGGTGCCGGAGCGGGCCCGGAAGTCGGCGCCGGTGCCGGGGCTTGCTGTTGTTGCGGCGGGAAAGCAACCTTCGGTGGAGCCTGAGTCGGTGCCGGCTGTGGCGGTGCTGGACGCTGCGGTTGGGGCTGCATCATCGGTGGTTTCGGCATTGGCGGACGGGGTACCTGGCCCTGCATTTGGGGCGGCAGTGGCGATGGTCCCCGGGGACGGCCACCGGTCAGTGAACCGACCGGCAACCGGCCTGCCGTAGCATAACCACCGATCGCGTGGCTTTGCGTGGCGTAGAAATGCGATGAAGCTGATTCGAGTTTATTGACCGAGTAATGGAAATTGTTAGAGTAAACACTATCTGCTCGTTGGTAAGGGATTGGCAAAAAAGAATTTTAAGGGACGTAGGGACGATCACCAATCGATCCGACCGATCGAACGAAAATGGTCGTCGGGGTTATTTGTCAACGTCCAGAACATGGATCGGTCCAGGGAACGGTGCACGTCAGTCGATCGCAGTTAAGGTTCGGCAGTGCAGCAGTATTTACAGCATTCATGGATGGATTGCAAGGACATAACGACCACAGACGGGTGCGGGTGGATGGGTATGGGTGGAACAGAGAAATAAAATAAAATAAGGTCCATGTTGATTAGATGCGTGGAACATGGCGGACAGCAGCTATTATTTACAAACGGTAGAAGCAAAATGGACATTTTGTATCCCCGACACGGGCACGGTGCCTTTTCCTTCTTTTTTTTGTTGTGTGCGTGCTTGTGTGCGCGTGCATTTGTTGAAATGTGTGTTTTTTTTCGTGTGTGTTGTTAGACGCTGCAATCTTCCTTGGGTGGGTGGGAGAAAACGAGGAAAAAGACAACCCACTAGGGCTTTTTTTCCTCCAGTTGTTGCATGCCTGCGCTCATTTCGGTTTCGATCTCGTACGCACAGTCTCAGGACGTATGGTATGTGGAAGTCACTTACACAATCAAGCGCTCGCAGGAGGCGCAAATGTTTTGACCCGGCGGAAGTCCATTGCTTGCCGGTGCTACCGGACGATCGACGGGAGCGCTAACGTGACGTGTAACAGTGTTTGTGCCGCTGCCACTGTTGCTGAGGTGGTGTGGCGATAGTGGTTGCTGTTGTTGTTGTTGCTGCTGCTGCTGCTGCTGTTGTGCTGAAGTTGTTGAAAACAGTTTCGTTTTGCGATATTGTCAGAGAGTTTGTTGTGAGGGTTGTGAGGGGGTCGTTTTGCGTTAGAAAGGATTAACAGAACTCTAACCAAACAAAATTGAGTGTTAGTAGGAACGGATCGTTGTGGAAATACGAATGTGCTTCCAATTGCATACTTTTAGGCGTTTAACTTTTGAGCTCCCTTCGGCTGTTTGATTCGAAATCCAGGATGACACTATTATGTTCAAATGATTACTAAGAAAATGTTATTGATTTTACTAAACATTCAAAGTAAACCGAAAAACTTCCAACTAACAAGATAAATTAGTAAATCAAATAAATAATAATTAAAGTTCTCGTTCAATTTCCTTCTGGGACAATTTCAAGCTTAGTATAAAGCATGCATAAAAGGAACATAATTATTACAAGTCGAGGTCAGTCGTCCATGATATCGTTGAGTGTTTTTTAACTGCATTGCAATCAATGTTAACCATAAGCTTCCATGAACCAACTCATCTGATTCATAGTGAAAACAACAGGATATTAAATAAGCTGTTTGTGGTTTTTTTCTGAGTTGTACTGAAATGTCACAGGTAATGCTGCTAGGTATCAATCGACTCCCTAACTAATGTCCAGCATCGTGTCCGTCACCGTACGGGTATCAGTAGACCAGAAGGAATCATGCAAGATTCACAATCCGTCCGAGCGAAACCCTGTTTTCGAAATGTTACCTGGTTCGGGGTCATCTCCTTGCTCGTGCAGCATCTTGTACACCTCGGAGTTAGCCGGCGAGTATACACGCTCGTTCTTCTTGAAGTTTACACTAAAAATATTACAATTTGAATTTAAAATTAGCATAATAATAATTTCTTGTTTTCTAGGAGCGTAAAACGTACCCAAGAACTCCTCCGGCGAGGACTTCCGCCTGGGAGGAAAGCGTTTCGGCAATGGTTTCATCGCTGTACATACCGACCGGGGTGTTATATTGGTTGTTTACGATGCTCTTGATCTGTCCATCGTTTCCATTAACCTGTTTGAAATGAATATTGATTAGCACGAGGATCTACGAGCAGGATTTTATCCTACTTACCGCAGCGAACGGTTTGGCGGCGGTATTGTGACCGCTTCCGATTGGCTTCATCTCCTGGGGCGTAGCGGCGAGTGAGGTTCTCGTTACCGGAGTAATGTTTCCAGGCAGCGACGGCGATGGAGACGGGAGCGAACCAGTCGGTGTAACCGATGGTTTCCAGGTGGCACCACCTCTGCAGGCGTAAAACATCAGCATCCATAAGTAATCAAACCTCACACTGGAGAACACTTCACATACCTCGACACCGACAGCTCGAACGAGTTTCCAGCGGCCACGATGACGTCCTGCGCTTCCTTGTGACGCATGTTGAAGACTTCCGTTCCGTTGACCTTGATCAGCGCATCGCCAGCCATCAGACCGGCCTGGTCGGCAACGCTGCCACCGTTAACCTGTGGACGAACGGACGCGATCGGGATCGCAAAAATAAACCAATGTCAGCATCAGAAGCTACCAGCTGGTTGGCGACGGTTTCGCTTGTTGTCCTTAAAATAGTTCATCCGTAGTACGGACTGTGCATGCTTTTCAATGTCACGACGCGCGGTGGTGTTGTTGCACCCCCTCGGGGAGACCCCTTCCCACCGCGCTCACGATCCAATGGCAGTGAGCCATGGGCCAGAAGGCGTGTACAAACATTGCGTTCCTTGTGGGCTCTTCTTTGTTGTCTGTTGCAAGGTGATCACGAACAAACCGAATCGCCGGGCGCCATAATTAAACGCAGCCTTTAGCCGTACGGTGATGATAGTGACTGTTTGCACATTCTTGGCTAATGAAGCAATTAGTGTCGCTCGTGCAATATGATTTCCTGAACCTTCATATGGAGCGGTTGGGTAGCTTCACGATGATTAAACGAATCATATCAATCTACCCCTGTTGTTCCTTCAAAAATACTGATAATGATCATAAAGCGTAGGGAATTCGAGCACATTCTCTTGGGTAAAGTGAGAACCATTTGACAGGAATGCATGTCACTCACGGTGCAAGGGGCTTGTCTTACGCCACTCCGTGTGACATGTGGAATGTTTGGCTGTTTTTCTGTTTAACAACACCCCTTTACAATACGCCCTAGCTGTCGTTTCCCTTTCCCAGCGAGTTACAGCTCATTTCACTGTGACACACCCTTACCGTATAGACCGTAAGCCGTTCTCCAGCATCACCGTGAGTGCTTAAACAATTATAAATCAATCAAAGGGCAATTGACAACGGCTCTAAACGACACAAGCCAATGTGAAAACCTCCCACCGACTATGTGCTCGAACAAACAAGGGGAATCGCATTGTAAAACCACTCTCCATTTCGTTTGACAGTCTTCGGTTATCGTGAGTGACGTACCAATTGCCCGCCGGTGGTTGCAAAATGCTCCACAAAACTGGCAACAAAGTGACCGGTAAGAAGAGATAATAAAGAACCAATCGACACACATGTCGGTTTATGATCCATTAGTCAAACGAAAACTTTTCGAACGAATCGATATGCCATCCGAATCCATCATGACTCATAGATGTGTGCGTTGAGTAACGGTGATGCAGTTGCAGTTTTTATCGCGTTTACGAGCCACAGTAGTAATGGCGTGACTTGTCACCAAGCACTCCCAAAACATGCATACCATGGGACGCGTTTAAAACAATTTGGGTGCGTTTTTGTGAGTGATTTGCCATCCCGAGTGTACCGAGGTACTCCGGTATGCATGATTAATAGAAATACGCTCATCAGCAGAAAGGATTGTCGAACAGCAGCAATCAGCATGAACTTTTTGTTTGTTTGTTTGCAATTCCAATTCCCTTCGAACCTGCCAGTAACTCATGCCGTGCTAGACAACAGAAAAAAGAAGAAATAAACTTATTTAGACGCTTGATTTATGATTCATTTTCTTCTGCTGATTTCAGCCTATTGATTCTTGGCCAAGCTGAATTGTTGTATCCTGCTGTCCGTTCTTCGACGATTGGGAAGCATTCTACAGAGCAGCAGTTGGCGCTCACGACCAATTGAATGGAGAGCAAGCGGCCGGTCATTTCGCAGGCCCGGTGGCCTTTTTTTTCTCGTGGGGAGTTGTTTTATGAGAACTTTGAACTAGCGCATATCTTCAGCAAAAGAAAAGCAAAAAAACGAGTTCGCTTATGTGCGTTTATCGTGGTTGGTGCTGTTTTTTTTCCTCTGCCTAGTTCGTTTTGCCCATCGCGTTCAAGTCACCCATTCAAACCACGATACTACCCCCTATGGGTGCCCATATTTATACAGCAGTGTTTTATTCTAGGTCATAAATTATTGCCTTTTCTCTGTCGATAGCAAGGGAGGTTTTTTTGTTGTTGTTTGATTCTTTACCACAATGGAGGAGTAGCAATAGTCCATAACTAGTTTCCCGGCTAGCTCATAATAAACGCGCCAAAATGAAAAACACTGCAACGCCATGGGCATCATAAGGCAAATGCATCGTGCACTCGGTTTGCA
Source organism: Anopheles minimus (assembly GCA_000349025.1). Classification (NCBI taxonomy): domain Eukaryota; kingdom Metazoa; phylum Arthropoda; class Insecta; order Diptera; family Culicidae; genus Anopheles; species Anopheles minimus. The sequence goes on from KB664165.1 coordinate 1,946,881, forward strand.
CGATAATTGACAACCCGAAACCGGAAATTCTCACACACCACAGTTTATTGTGCCGTGCTGATTAGAGCTTTCTTTTGTTGTGTGGCGTTTTATGGACTCGACGGTAATGGATGGTTCGACGGAGTGGCGTTCCAAAAGCGATAGCTTAGTAAGGATTGGCTGAGAGTTTATTGGCAATCGAGTTAAGCTCGTATTTCGTGGGTGGATAAAGCGGGAGACTCAGAAGCTATGCTATGACCCAGTAAACAAGGCGCCGTTTATAAATTTATCCAAATCGCTGAATGACCGAAAATGTCTACTCCACTCTCCTCCAGTAATGTGTCCGTTAAAGATTTTTGTTTCATTTCACATTGAACTCGAGCTCCTTCACCAATGTGCTGATCATATTGTTCATGGATATTCCAAAGCATGTGAACTTCACACTATTTTCGATCGCACAAACCACAACGTCTCATCATTTCGTGCCATTTCCGCCTCGAGTGCAATGGATTCCCACGAGCTTTATCAGGGCGAAAAGGAAAGAAGGAAACGTTGCCAGCCCATGTTTCGCGCACCGCCTTGGGTGGGAAGCGTAGATGGGCATAAAAGTTTTAATTTATGTGCAAATAAAGCTGCCCCTTGGTACCCGCTTACCTTGGTGAGAGTGTTTTGGGTGATGCGAGCCACAACCACAAAAACGGCCCCCCGAAGTTGGAACTGAGCAGTTGTTGCCTTTCGTAAAGCAACTCCGATCGGTCGCAATGATGCGATTATGAGTGACGATAAGTATGTCCAGTGCCACTAATTTATGTAATTTTGTTTACAATTACGCTTCACGTAACCGAACAAAAAGCATGTGTGTGCGTGGCATAACAAGCACCTGGAGGACGGTACCACGGAATGCCTTTCGAACCTAATCGAACGATCTCGAGATCATTTGTTTGCAACGCGCGAAAGAATTGATCAGCGTAATGGTTGGCAATCCACCGAAGCGCGCTTTAAATGCTTGCCTAATTTCAGTTATTTTTTGAAAATCCATTACAACGCATCTCACGCGTTCGAAGGAGCGGGACGGCAAGAACTCATTGTCCTGCGGGAAGCGACAGAAGATGTTGTCCGTATTCGTATTGGAATTTATTGTCCCTTCAGTGCCCTACGAAAACGCACAGAAGAAAAAGAAACACAAGGGAGAACAATCGACACAACAGCGGCAGCAGCGCGCGCTCCGGAAAAGGAATTCGATCAATGAATCATGCTGCATTCCAGCGGCTGTTGAGGAGGATTTTATGTATGGTGTGTTTTTTATGCTTCTTCAACTCCGATCACTTTATCATTGCGACTGTTTTTTTTCTCTCTCTCTATCTCTCCTGTTTGCTGTTCACACTTTCCTTGTGGAAAGTGGTCTCGCTAGTCGGCGAGACCTGACGCCTTACGAGAAGGTATTCGGCAGAAGATAAAATGCAACAGACCAGCATAAACGGTCACTTGACAAGGGGATTATGCGTTACAGATAATGATGACGTATGCTTGCGGTTGGAAAGCACCGGCAAAAGCTTCCACGAAAAAAGTAACGTTCCAGGGTGAGTCATCCGAACGTGCCTCAGGGATTGCCCAGATGGGAGTTGTCCAGAAACGATGTAGACATTCAATTGTATGAAGTTACTTTAGCGTAACAGAAGCTTTTATACCTTCAATTTTTAATTTCATTCTTCTTCCCTCTTTTTAAGTTTATGAAAGTGAAAACATTACAGCAACTATTGGATGCTAATCAATTTTAACATCTGCTCATCAGCAAAAAAGAGAATTTCAAAATTCCACCCGAATGTAGCCAAAATGATGTACCTGTAATCCACCGGCAGACATGGCTTTTATTGTCCCTTTCAATCAGTACGGACACTCACGCAGGCACATAAAAAGAACCTGTTTTTATGTTGTTTTCGGGTACTTAACCATTTTACAACCTCTCGAACGGTTGAATGAACCATTTTATGATCGGTCGGCATAATGATCACCAGTCTGCGGTCCTGTCCGTCCGGTTTCCGGTCCAGACTTTCGAACCCGGGAGAGGGATGCGTACAAAGGAGAAGGAAAGGAAAAGGAAGCAATATTCCAGGACCACCACGATCGATAGTAAAACCAAGTGGGTAATTCCATCCGTCAGCGTGGACATTTCGAATGCAGCCCATTCGCAAAGCGCATTTCGGTTTGATGTCGGTGATGTAGGGTAAATGGGTGTTGCGATTATTATTGACAGTCGATGGAAGATAACAAGGGTTTTTTTGGTGGGTACGGTCGTTTGTTTGTTCACTTTTTCCCCCATTAGAGTTTACCGCAAACATTGTCCAGACGGTTAAAACTGGTATGGGGTTGTGCTTATCAGATAACGATGACAAGGGTATCATATAGGAGCGTTCTTTGTTTGTTTCATATGGATGATCTATGGTCGACGGCAGAGAACGATCTATTTCGCAATATGGAACAGTGAAACTAACATTTTATCAAAATAGTTTTTTTTAATAACTATTGTTAAACTTCAAAGAACTCTCTCTTCAATTAAAAAAGCATGTTTGATACAGCTTACAGAACCATCCATTAATCACGCTGGGACGCTTTTAACGTGTATCGACAGCCGGCATCCGGACTAGACGGATTAAGTTTGCAACATAAATCCCTTACGTGACAGGTTCGTCTACCTGTTCCGACCTGTCTCCCTGACGGCAATTGTTCCACCGCGTTCCTGACGCTGACAAATATAAATCGATCCCTTACGTTTCGCTTACGCCAATACCCATATCCGTTTCCTGTCCGCAAGACGATGAGGACCGGCTCCCGATTGCCGAATGGGAAAGAACAAAAAATGACATCACTTAAGACCTGTCCATGGATGGATATTATTTATGATTCGATCCAGTAGACGGTTTTATGTTGCTGTTCCTGTTTGTCTATGGAGACACGCTTTCTGTTGGGCTACTGATGCCATCGAAACATTGAGTAACAGGCCAAGAATGAAAAGTCTTGCAATGATTAACACAAAATTAATAGAACTAGTGCATCATCTACCTCGTCCAAGACTTCAAGAAAAACTCTCAAGCATACTTTCCTTAAGATATTCTCGCAGAAAAGGAATCTTGATCTTTTCACAATGAGAAATGAAGAATGTTTTCTTGGTGCGCTGCAAACAATCTAAACAGCGTGCGCGCGACTCCTTTCAAGATGCCGCCATGTGCTGAGATTATGATTGAAATTGAATCTTCCGTTCGCTAGCCACGAGCTTGTTGCAAATGACGTGCCTGTTATCTTGCTTCACCCGGGGGAACCAGGATCGGTCGAGCGAAAATCCCAACCGCCCCTGCGGTAGAGAGCGCTAGGTACGAAACAACCGACCGAAAGAATGTGCCGTGTTTTGTTTTCTTTTCCACCACTACAGCGCCTAGCAGTGTGCAGTGAAGCCGATCGCCGGCTGGGCGAGGGATGAGAAGTTGCGCGATGCAACAGCGGGACCGGGTTTTGTTTGCCGACTGCAAGGTTGGCTAGGGTTCAAGGGCACCGGGCTCGGTGCATTTGACAACGCATCGCGGCACGCTGCTATCTTTCCACCCGGAGGGCGTTGGAACCGGTGCCTTACCTGGCACGAGACGGGCCCGTTGATCGTTGATCGTTTTATTGATAACTTCACTTTATGGGCATTTTATGGGTTTATTGTTACAAATGCGTAGCAATAGTGCGACATGGGCTGCGAGATGGTTACGATCAATTATCAGTAGACTGTTTGGTAGAAGAGAGGAATGCGCTAGATCATGATCGTGTACAATTCTGTTCATATTAATAAAGCGCAACGTTACCACATTGCCATAAAGTTGAGATTGAGATCTTCAGTAAGAGTTCTTAAAAAATATTATAGTTTTATAGATAGAGAATGCCAATTCCTAAAGTATCATATATTAAACTTTTTTTTCCAGTCCAATCCAGTATCTCCCATTAATAATAAAATAAAAAGATTGTTCGAAATTTTATTTTTTTTTACATGACATTTAGCAAACATTGTTGCAAAACCTTTCCTCCATCTCATCGCGAATGGGTGACATTTAATTTATACATAGCTCTCATCACAATAATCACTTAAGCGCATTGGGACAGCTGACGGAAATAACAAAAGCGACAATCGACTCATGCTTTCGTCAAAGCTCAAGAGTTAACACCATCTTAGCACATTCCGCCGATCGCCATTATTCATCAGCTTTTACCTGTTACCATCATGCCTGCCCAACCGACAGGGCTTACTCACCACCCAAGATCACTGATTGCCCAACACGCGAACGTTATTGCTTTTTTTTTATTTTCGCAACGGCATCGTGCACGTGCATCCCGGATTGGTTTGACGAACCAATTGGTCATCATGGTAGGTGAAGAGAAAAAACAACTCCCAAAAACCCTTCTCGAACATCTGTGCGGATGGCGCGTGATGACGCATAAGCCTCCCCCCCGTCGGTGTTCGTGTGAGAAAGATTTGCATACATTATACGTACGCCATTAGTGCAACATCGGCAGACAGTCGGCTGTTGAAAGATCAAGGTGTGCAGTCGTAAGGATCGGTTTTCGATGCCTTTCGGAGTGGCGGGGAGTACGGAAAATCGGCCAATCGCACGGTTCACTTGCATCCATCATAATTAAGCGTTAAATAAATCGACTGTCGACAGAATCGTGCCCTCCATTTTCCTGGCTGGGAATCTTTCGTACGATCGTGCCTCGAACGAGTAGAACATAATTTTGCGCATTAGAAGCTCAAGATCTAATTTCCGTTGTGGGTTATGGCAGACGGCGCAAAAAAAACCCCTAAATTTATGTCCCATTTCGAATCACCCAATGCAATGATCTCGTAAATAGTGTAATGATCATATATCTCGATCCACTCCGCGCTGTACAGTTCCAACCTCTTGTGTGTTGGATCGGATTAAAGCTAGACGAGATCATATTTTGTGTGCGACGGGGAGTGGTCCACTGGCAATGAAGGGGGTTTAATTTTTACACGCTTTTTGCCACATAAACCCACCTTCTGGTGGCATTTATCACTGTCGATAATTAATTTCCCGTCCAGATCAATCCTGTACCGTGTTCCGTGCACTTCAAGCCCACGAGCACCAGACTGCAGCCGAAGAACAGGACTCCGAGCGGTTGAACGGTTTTCTTCCACCCATGCTGAGGATATATGCACGTTTTCCAAGCTCGCTAGACGTGAGCCTATGGGTGATGAAATTTGATCAGGAAAACGTGGCAAACTAGGTTAACACCTAACCAGATGCCAGTGCAGTGGCGCCGTGTTCCAACCCTCCAAAACCTACCTTCTCCAACAAATGGCTCCCGCGTATGGGTGTGCCTAACGAGAGAGTGTTTTAGGGTAATTTATTGAAAAATTGCCACATTGTTGGGCTCCGTGATAAAATAGTATAATTGGAGATCGGTTTAGGGTCTCGGGGTGATTGGTCCGACCCCAGAGCTGGTGCCGTGACTGAGCAGTGGGGAATGTAGACTGCGAAAAAGGGTGCGCGTTACAGCCAATGCAACTCTTTGCACTTAGCGTAATCGAACGATCGCGAGTAGGCGATGTCAGATTAGATGATGAACAATTAGGCACTATGCAAACAAGCACGCGCAAGGAAAGCGAAGAAACGAAAGCCGGTGGAACGAGTTTGCAACTCAACATATTGATGTAATCATCTCAAAAGTTTTAACATGCTCGGATAGAATCACTTGAATGTTTCATTAGCAAGCTTACTATATTCAAGCTTTTCTTTACAGATTCGAATATCTTAAGAAGATGATATGGTTAAGGAGAACGATTTTTTGGGGTTTTATTCTAAAATCCATACTTACTCTCTGTAGCACCAAAGGGGCAGAAAAGTCCTTGCCACCCTGCAAGCGGAAGCCCCAGGCCTGACCATCGCCACGCTGCAGACGAACTGTCATGAGATTGGCCATATCTAGAACGAAAGAAGAGAGAAGAAAAAAACGTCGTAACGCATACATTATTCATCGATCATTTCCAATTGAGTTGTATCAGCACACAACCAGAGGTAGAATAAACATCATAGCACACATTGAATTTCGCACACTGGCGGAGATGTATCAATTCCATACCGACTCCGTTTGCCTTGAGGGTTGGTGTACTCTTTCCGGAACTTCGGATGCCCCCCGGAAGCGTGATCGTGCAAAACGGGTGAGTTTGTTTAAAGAGGCAGTCGATTTTCCCTTGTGAGCCTTGTCGTGATTGTTTGGAGTTTACGATCACTCTCAGACCCTGCCCTCTTAGTGGTTATTATTTGTATTTATTTGCTTTTCAATTTGAGCTCAATCATGTTGCGGTCGTGGTGGCTGATGATGAAGCTTTACGACGTTCACCCTTCTGTGGACAAAGTGCATCAAACCGTTCCTCCACTTGTGCGTCGATCTTGCTTCCTCCATAACGTTTAGCTGTAGGTTTTTGTGCACATTGACACGGACCTGATTGGCTTGATTTTTTTTGTGTGTGAGTACACTTCACCCCAATCATCCAAGGTGCATCGGCGCTTCCCTGCCCTGGTGCGCTTAGACATTACGGCTCGAAAGGCTTCGATGGCTTTTGATCAATGCCGACGCCACTGCCGCTGTGCTTGGGGGCGAACGAACGGCTTTTTCCGATGCGTTCGTGACAAAACGGCACTCTCACACCCACGTGAGCAGCAACCACCCCTTCCTCGCCAGGGAGAGAAGGTTGTCGAGGTCAGGACACGTTGATGAGGCCATTGTCGTGAGAGGCTGCGAATGCGCGAATGCAACTGCAGTCGTGGCCAAGCAGAATGAAAGTAAACGTGTTTGAGGTTTGCCTCGGTATGGTGCAACCGCTAGGAGCGATATAATTAACCGCTTTCCTATCCGTATGCCACATACGACGATGGAGTTTTTAAAACTGTACAGCTAAACATGTTTAATAAATTAAACATGAAACATGAAGTTATCGTGTTCGTGATCAGGTAAGGGCAGAGCAGAGAATTTGTTATTAATAAACAAAGTGTGCTGTTTTCATCTTTGGCGAAGCATCCGTCTATAACTTATCTGTTTGTCCTCAAGCCACAATCAAGATATGCCTCATAATGTCTGTGCCTTTCCAACACCCACCAGCGCCCCTCCCCCCCCTTGTGTGTGTCAACCGAATGATACCAGTTAAACGCTTTTCCACCAAGCATGGAAAGTGTATTTTCCCTTTACCTTCGGGATGACATGCTTTCCAGGCGGTTCCAATGGAAGTTCTTCACCTGAAGGGCGTTACCTGACAGAGAGTAATGGGCAAATTGTTGCTCGTAGTAAATCGACGTCGAGCTATGCAAATTTCATCTTCACTCTCGGCACATGATTGAGACTCCCCGCTGCCCGCTCCGTATCCTGCATGGGAGGAAATTTCTTCCTTTATCAAGCTTCACTCAGTTTAAGTCTCTTACACGCCACTTCAAGGGCGCGCGTCACCTAGCGATGGCATGATTAATGGTGATTTTCAATAGTGTCTCTCGCAGCGGGTGGTTCTAGGAAGAAAGTTTTGTCAAGCATGTCCGCGTTAGATGTCGATCGTAATGGGACGATGGAGATCTAATGACGATGGGGGAATAAAAGAAGCACCCATCGTCCACTGTGAAGTGGTTAACAATTGCTCACAAATTAAAGGTTGGAATAGGAACGAACGAGAAGAGTGCAAATAACGAATGGGATGTGATTGGAAAATAAACTTCCGCATATTTGCGTGAATTAAGCGACAATGATGCTTCGGTAAAAAAGAAAAAAAGAGTTTCCATTCATCTTTTGCGGGCCATTTGAGCGTTCAGGGCCTTTATCCATTATACGCTAGAGTTTCAGTTTGCCATATGCATTTATGACATTTTATGTTATTTAAAGCATTTAAGTTTGAATCTCTGATTACAGAAAAACCGTCCGTCAGTGCTAAAAAAAAACTACCAGGGATTTTCGAGCATGGCGTCTAATATGGCGAACTTATGCTTTGGAATAAACAAAATCGTAAAAAAATGAGTAAAAACCCCTCTCGTCAGTTTGGGATGGCTTATTTGGAAGGATTTGGAATTTATTTTGGGTTTACAAACGGCTAGATTTTGACTTCTGAGCTTAATTCTGATTGCAATGCCACGTTCTGATAAGAAACAACAATTTAACCACAAAAAGATTGATAATTTTTAAAGTCTTGCCAAAGTGTTTGGAATCACTTTTCATGCTTTTAACAGTATCTAAACTTTTACAATGTTTTTTGACGCATTCGATCACAACAACTGCTTCAAAAAGTCTCCTCACAATCATTCAATTTCAATCAATTTAAAAAGGCATAAAAAAGAGCAAAATTGAATTCGAAATTACCAAACTTTACATTCCACAATTGTTCGAAAATGAATACTCACAAATTAAACGAGATCAGGGGGACTTGATTTCATCTTTTTATCTGAATTGCGGAAATTACTTATTTTCATAACTGCACTGCATTATTATTTTATGTTTTTACAATCGTGTTATATTACTTTTCTATTAAAGGATTAATTTGCACTTCATGGATACACTGATAAGTCTGTTAACTGTCAATTGTTAGTTTTTGTCACACATGTCGGCGAAACGCATCATAAACATTCCACCATAAATTGTCATCCTCCTTCGTACCTAATTGAAGTTTCTTTATGAAGTTAAACACTTTCTCTTTGGAGTTTTCCATTAGCAATAAAATTAATCAAGTTTTTCCCCGCCATCATTTGTGAAACTCAACGGGACCGGGCATGCAATGGGGCCATTTCCATTGCTCGCACTTTTCATACACATTGTTCGTGTGATTGATTTATCATCCAGTTTAAGACATTGCCTACCACCGCTCGTATTTATCACCTCGCTCCCAGTAAACACTTTCCTTTTTCTACTGATAAATAACCGCACTGCTGCACACTCCCAATCCGGGTACGATCATAATCATATTTCATTTGCAATAAGCCTTCCCTTTAGTAGCAGGGGACGACAGCCCCGCCGACGACGACATTTTGCGGCCGTGTGACATCATAGCAGCCGCAAACCGGTGCACGCGGTGTCATTTAGTGCGGTCTCAGGGTGTTTTGTTTTCCTTTTTTATTGAAAATATTTCGCTTGCTCGACATTCCTTTCCCGGTTTGGGGCCGACCACCCGAGTGCCACGGTGAGAGCAACTCACTATGCACTTTTTGGGTGAGACGCAAAAAAGCCATGAGTAGCGGTGGTGATGAAATTACAGCAAAAACCCACCGGTGACTCAACCGTTAAACTGTTTGTTTGGTCTTGTTTTGCTAACCAATGCAAATAAGCTGACAAACAAACTCTTTCCTTTGTCCTGCTAAACAAGTATGATAAGCAGACGCTTGGGCAGATATTTGCTTAGTTTTGGAAATGGATGATATGGAGGCAATTTTGTCCAGATATTCAAACCATCCAAACCGATCAGCCTGTAACGGACTTCCAAGCATTCACAAACGAACCAAACGCGACCGGATGCGACCGGTTTGGAAATGTTTGGAATGAAAATGAAAATGCCGGCACACTGGAAATGCGCAAAGTGAACAACTCATCGCGTGACAAACACTTTGGTCTACGAGTGTCGTCGGAAAGTAAATTGGAAACACAACTGCATGCACGGCGAGTAAACCCCTTTTCCTACGCCATGAATGAAGATGGAACGATCGGGTTTTCCCTTGTGCACACGATGCAACCCGCTCGCTCCAAACCGTTGTCCCGGATTTGACGTGGCAACGGAACGTTAACGAAGGCTTCAGTTGCGTGTTACAAATCGCGACCCGCAAATCGACAGCATTAGTTCGCGTTGCTTTTGTGGCACTGCTGCACCGGGAATGCAACGGGCGGTTTGCAGTTTCCTAGAAGGAATGCATTTATTCTGTCACAGCGTGGAAGGCGTATTTCACACGCCAATTTCCCAACCTGAACCTGGATTGATGGGGATGATGAGCGAATGGAGCGATAATTACGGGAAGAAGCTAATTTCATTTACCAGTGTGTTCCTTTTGTTTGGGAAAAGAGAAAATTTAATCTTCATTTGTGTTTTTTTTAAGATTTCTTGTTTAATCCACAACACAACTAACAAATGAATAAAACATTTATGAAAAAATATGTTAAATATTCATTTGTATCTCTACAACTTGATAATATACATCTTTCAGTAGAATAAAGAATTACTTAAATAGAATAGAATTTGTAGTCCGAATTATAAAAAAAACTACGCAGAATAATGCTGGCGTAACAGCGGACATTTGACACAATCTTTTTACTCCATCTTCGAGAATCCAGCACGTCGCATTGCAATGTGCAGAGGATTTTATTTACTCTTCGTTTCACTCACCATGGAAAGTGATCGTGTTACCAACGAACCGTCACATGCCCAACTGCAAAACAGAAGAGTTGAACCCTCCCACCCTTTATCCACTTCCTCCCCTCCTTACCCCTCATTCACCCAAACGTACCAAACCAAATGATCGAACGCAACGATTAAACCGGTCGAACGACGACAAACAAACGCAGGATGTGAAACAATTATTTCCCAGTATTTAAGAATTGTTTCTACAGCGGACGGCGCCTTACGCTCTCGGGGCGCGAACCGCAACGATACCACCGCGCTAACAAACAGTGCCAACTGTCAAGAACCTCTTTTTTTTGCCACCGTGCACAAGGCGCACCAGATGAAATCCATGTTCTGGAGAAGAAATTAACATCATTTATCGAGGTACCGGCAGTACCTTCTGGCCCCGGGCGGCCGGAAGAAGCGACCACACGGGCACCGGAACGAGGCGAAGCTGTGCATCGCACATTTTTAAATGCTTCTCGAATGGATCGTGAGATTTCTCATAGATTACGGCCGTGAAGTAACCCGTCGTGGGTGCACTGAACTTCCAAGCGGCGTAAAGTGTCTCGACCGGGTGGGTGGCTGTTCCGACGGTGGTTCAAGGTGTCTACGGTGACGATTCCGTTGACACTTGGGATTGCAGCGAGCGTTCTTTACGGCGGTGACCGTTAACAAGCGTCCATTTAGCTGCCACTCTGCCAGTAAAGGTGATGATTTAGTGTGCCGTTCGCCAGCCGCCCTGGGGATGCGTTCAGCACTAAAACATTGATGGGATTGTTGGACGATCTTCCAACCATGTCTTTGAAGATTTTGCAGACGGAGATCTTTAAAAATGCAAGCTGCCGTAGAACAGAACTTCTTCGTTTAATAGTTTGAAGAATAGTCCTATGATATCCAGTTTTGGAACTGTCAATTCTACTATTTAAGCGATCTTTTAGAATTTTACACTTGATCTGTTGAATCAACTGCTTGTAAGAGAAGTGCAAACAAATTAATAACAAATATTAGTTCTACCTTCAAATTTGTTCTTGCATTGCTTCTCAGCAATTACTGAAAAATCAACCACTTGAAAGTGATTTAGGAGTTACATAAAAATGTCTTTATTATTTCATTTTACGATCGCCCTAATAAAAGCACCATCCTCAAACGATATCCATGCTCCAGTTAATCCTCTTAAACAATCAACAGCACATTTCCTACGTAATGTGAGCTGGGTTGTGAGCCCTTATGCATTCGGGCTGTACAATAATGCAGCCTCATTAGTGCATCGAATTTATTAATCCATATTCTGGAGCCCAAGTTCCCGAATGGTACCGCTCGATTTACCGCACCGCAATCACTGTCGGATTCGTGTTTCATCGCCGTAAGATACGCTGCCGGCGGCACATTGCAACGAAACGGTTGATGATTCATTAAGCAATATACACACGCCGGAGCAACGGTGTCCGGCAAACAGTGGAGAGCATGTGAAACCGTTCTAGTAGAGTGATTTATTTCGAACTGGTGCATCTTTCACCGGCAACACGCTCGGTGCATTAATTTGCTGTCTCCCCATTGCGTTTTTTCCCCTGTGTCCCATTTGCTAGAAGTCATTAGCCATCACACGAAACCGCAAGCGCCGTTTGGTTTTTTTAATCGGTTTTGGGAAATATTCTTTTATTATCTGTTGAGTTTTTTTTTTACTTCGGACGATATCAAAAGTCCCGGTACAAAGATGTTCAGTAAGAAGAACTTCCAGTGTTTTTTTGCCACATCAATAATTATGAGGAGACACTGCAAAGTATTTTGGCCGAGCTCTAAGGCAAAGATCATCCTACTTAAGCATCTTTTGGTTAGAATTACATAGGTATATTAAAAAACTAACAAAATATTTCACTCCCGAGTTTTAAAACCTAAGGAAATCACCCTCCATATATCTATAAGATCATGTGTGCCCTAGGCAGTTTTTGCATCGACCTAAATTTCGAAGCGTATTTCACCATTCACTCAAATGACACTACTGTCCCCAAACGAGCCCGTCAAACATAATTATTTAATGACCCATGGTAAATCATCACCCATGTGGCTCGGAACCACCCGAACGCATCGTGCAACTCCCTGATGCACCGATCGTGAGCCTTTCTTTCTCGCCTCTGTCTAACATTGACATTGAATCTCACATTCGCCTGTCACTCGAACTCACCACTGGGAAGGAACCGTGTATTTTTTTCGTTTGTTTGCGCTCGTCTGCGTACAGGAGGGCCACCTGCGATTCGTCTGACTCGGCCGGGTAGTATCGAGTTGGCTACCTTTTCTACGCCATCGGTTACTATGTAATCGTCGCGCGGCGACCCCACCCAACCCACCATCAACCATGGCACCATCGAGCTCATCACTTTCCCATGCCTTTCTAGCGATTTCTGTACGGCGACCTATTTTTAAAACAAGCTACTCCGTGCTCGAGCAGGGGCAACCACTTAGCGACACATGCTCTAACGTACGGCGAATGGAGAATCACCCAGCCACCCGGTAGCCGACGATGGTCGCCGCGGTGTGCACATTTATTGCTCACTTTGCGAAATCAACCACGTCTCCCTGCCGTTGACGCAAAGGTTATGCTAGGGCAACCTGCGGAAAAGGTTTACCGTTTTGGAGCAGTGAGTAATGTGCACTGACTGCCAAACGGAGACAACAAAAAGGGCAGTCAATCATTTCGCGGAGTCCAATGCATCAGCTGGTTGGGGTGTTTCAACGAAAGATGAAAATTGGACTCTGCAAGCATCGTCACGTTTCAGGGGGAAGTTGTAGTGATGTACGGGGCGTAATTGAACACTGCATCGGGTGGAAGCTAGACACAAGGCTTCCAATTGCATTTATGAACAATCACCTAAAACGATGAACGATGATGATGCAAAGTTTGAGGTTGGTTCTTCAACGTGTAAAGATAAATTAAAATAAATCATTTAAAAACCTTTTCATTCGAGACGGGTTTTGTTTGCGCGAACCATCAATACTAGGAGGAGATATCATACGAAATGAGGTAAGCATTTTACTGGCCTCGATTGTTAATTCAATAGTGGGATGTTAATAGCAGAATTTAATATATTCTATAATGTGTAATCAGTCCTTCTGTAATATGATGTGTAACAATTACCGAAATGCATCTTAAGTTAATCTTGACATGTATCGCAGTACATATCAAAATATCTCTTACTTTAGACTTGGTGTTGTCAAGGCACTTTTTTACCATTTTTATTTTTTTTAGTTTGTGAAACTTTTCTTTTTGGATTTCATCGTGCTGCAACTTGCTCTCTTTGCTGGCGATTTGACACTCGGTTTTCTATTGTTATGCCCCTCTTTCCATCTCTTCTGGACTTTATACGAAACGTTTGAATTTATTATGTATTTTTCAAGTATCAAAAAAAGGTCACCAATTGGGTGCAAGGGTTAAGATCTTTAAATGGTATTTTAAAATATGCTTAAATATTGTTTAAAGCAAACTCTAAGTTTATTTTTATTTTCGTTTGCAATATGTTCAATTAGATCGTGTTATTCCATGGAAGATCATGTCACACTCAAGCTTTTGGATGGCGTTCAACTTTGCTACCATCTTGTTTAATCTATTTTTAAAACATCTTTCTCTCTCAAGCACAGTGATAAATTGTATTTTTAAAATAATGTTACCCATATTTTTCTGCTCTTGTAACAGAAGATCTTTTCCCGACGATTCAGAAAAAAAAATAAATATTTATCCTTCCGCTCATCGCCAATCGTCGCCTTCAAATCGATCGCGCTTTTATTCCGTACGATGAAAAAGAGAAATTTCTGCATCTTCTGCGACACGATTGCGTGCAGTTTCGTATTTTTCAACCCTCCCATTTAACGCTGCCCAGCCGCAAGATGCTCGTCTGCTTCATCCGGGTTGTAAATCATTCATCCTTCGGTTTAATTGCATCCCTTGCGCTTTTTTTTTATTTCCCTGCTCCTTCCCGATTTCTTCACGCTGGCCCTTTTGGGACACGCAAATCCTCACGCCCTTTCGAGCTGAGCTTTCGTCGCTTACATTTGCATAAACGGCAGCAAGGTAGGTGAACCACACCCTTCCGTCCTCTTTCCCAACCCACAACGCACAATCAACAGATCAACCGTATTGATCCGGTCACGTCCTTTCGGTTGGTCCTGCACCGGTGAAATGGGCACCGGACCCGTTCCCGGGCACGTATTAAGGCGCTTTGTTTAACATAATTACCGGGCCTCCGTGTGACAGCATCATGTTGTGCTGTGACGGTACGTGGTGTCCATCGGTTTGGTAGAAGGTTGGATTTAATTTAATGGTGCTCGCTTCGGTACCGAAACCAATCGATCTAGCCCCGGTTGCCGGGGTCCTTTTCGTCCCCGGATCGTCCCAATAGGAAGAGGACCAATGTACCTACCGGATGTGCATTCACTTGCATTTCTGGCTGGCGGTGTGCATTTGAGGTCAGCAACCGAACAAGATTTCTTCTCGCTTTGCTATTAATTCTTCGGAGAAGGCAACAGAACATCGGCGTTTCGTTGTCGTCATTTTACCCTCGGTTCGTGATCTTCAGCTTCGTGGAAGCTTGCGTGTCAAAAGCTGATCTCACTGTTGCATCGTGGGCTGGTAATTGTGATTTTATTTTATTTTATTTTTTTGGGCTCCGAAAAGGGAAACGAATTTCACTTCCCTTTTTCCCGAAATGCGATCATCGATCGGTGGGTATCCTGGTGGGTTGTGACAATGCAAAGGAATGTGACCTTTTTTTTTCGCATTGCTCTGCTTTCATCCTGCCTGTGTGCAAAGGGGTAACATAAAATAAATGTTGTATTTTGCCCGAACGAAGAAGGAAACTGGATCGTTATAATAAAAAAGGAAAAAAAAGCAGGAGAGTAATGATCATTGCGTACTGGCATTACGGTTCTGTTCGGGCCACGTTTGGGTGGAGTTGTAAAAATTGGCGTCGTAAATAATATTGGTTTACTGTTGTAAAGAGCACCCATTTTGAATAAACATTTTATTTCGCTCATGCAATAATAAGAATGCGGTAAACAAAATACAAGAAAATCATGTTAAAGGTTTTTTCGTTTAATATTCATCTTTTTAAAAGTGTTGATGTCGGCAACAAACGCTCAAATTCTATTCACTAAGTTTAGTCTCACTCGCGCATCTAGTGATCGCTGCACTAAGCTAACAAATATTTCTTAAACTAATACTGGACGTTAACATCTGCTTGAGCTGTACCAAACAAACGGAGATTTTGCCCACTCGTAAATTTCACCTCATCGAAAAATTCCTTCCCACTGCCAAATGAAAAGCCAACCCGAGTGAACCGGACGCAAACATCACTCGCCGTAATAGCCAG
Source organism: Anopheles minimus (assembly GCA_000349025.1). Lineage (NCBI taxonomy): Eukaryota > Metazoa > Arthropoda > Insecta > Diptera > Culicidae > Anopheles > Anopheles minimus. The sequence continues at coordinate 1,962,616 of KB664165.1, forward strand.
AAACCAGCGTTCTAATTATACCCTTCAAGACCATCCGCGCGCAATGCTTTTGCTGTGCTAATCCTCACTTCCCCCGGCGGTAATATTTCCTTCCACTCTGCGGCCGAAGCGCGAGAAACATGTTTTCCATGTAAACACACACGCACTCGGCGGGGGTTGCATCAGATCGCAAGGAGCAGAGGAGATCGTTGGGTGGGATCATTTTTCCGTTCAGCTCGAATAAACATTCGAATAGCTCACTGGGAGGGTGGTGCACGACCAGGACAACTCGATTGTCTTGGCGCGAAATGTGCTCTGCTGCGCGTGTCATCTGCGCCACTGTAGGTGTGTGGTGCAGCACAAACCGCACCGACTGAGACTCGATGACTTGGGGTACCACGGTCAATTGACGACAGCAACCCCCGGGTGGCGGGGGGGGGGGATTGGTTACCTCAAGTATGCTTCCCGTTGGATTTTGTTTTTCCAACCCGGTCCTCAAGGGTGGCTTGTTGTTATGTAAGCCACTCTAGCCACCGAGAGTCATCGATTCGTATAGAAATATATCGAGAAACACGAACAACAACAGGAGGGAGAGTTCTATTTTCGGGCGCTCATGTGGCGACATCTTTGTATCGGGCGACTCATGCGATGACAAAACGAGGAATTGATCTCCCCAACACCACCAAAGTTAGTTCCCGGCATGAGTGATCAGACGAAAACACGCTGAAAGACAAAGCTGCAAAACTAACAACTCCCGACGATGACATCCGGCTCGTTGCCGATGACCAGAAGTCGCCTCGGGGAAACGAGGTTCAAGGGCAAACCTCTTCTTCGATCACTACACTTACTTCCCAAAATATCGCCCGTTAAGTACAAAGACTTTGTGCTGCATTACGATCACTTCTCGATCGCACAAGTCGAAAAGTGAAAGCCACTCCGTCTCAGAACTCGTTGCAGAATGGAAAAGGAAAGTGCAGACACCCAGCCATGCATCAATCTTCATGAGTCTTCACCCTTTCCGTCATACGTAATCCATCTTAAGACCTTCACACCGACTGGGACATTCTTGGCGCTTTAAATGCAAAACAAAAGCAAAACGGGGTACAATAAAAACGTCGTCCATCGTGGAAGATGAAGAAAGCAACAGATCCAGACACTTTTTTTCTCCTCTTCTTCTGCAACGGTCAACTTACTGTTGACCGTGCTGCTTAGCCATGACGTGCGGGATGAGTTTACATATTATATCCGTATGCCGTTTTTTTATTTATTTGCTAAACTTGCGTCACCGTGACGCAAACGAAGAAAACGTGGAAACGTGGTTTCCATCGTTTGCGTAAGCTTTCTTCATTGTGCAATGTTAGACCTATTCGGTGGCCAATGGCTTAATGTCTTTCCCCACCATACTTACTCCAAATGTAATGCGAGTTATCGTGTTTGGGCCCTTTTTTTCGCCATCCGAGACATTGGGAAAGATCTTCCAAATAAAATCTTCTATCGATCCCACTGTCGAACGCTTACTCAACAGGTTTTTGGCGGCACTGCTGAATCACTTGAGTTGACCCAGTTTCGGTACACACATTCAAGGCGCTCGTACGATGCGGCGGATCATAATGCTGAGGGTGCTGTAAATGTCCGTTCTGTTTAGACTGCTGCCGAGTAAAAACAGATTATTTACTTCAGTCTGTTCTTTTCGATGGAGCAGGGTATGTGGGGCAAGATTCAAAACAGTGCAACATAGCAGAGAGTTAATGTAAGACAACTCGATACATTACACAGTTGCCTGTTCTGTTGGAGAGCAGTGAAGAAAAAATAGGGAAAATGTTTTCCCAACCGATCAGTGTCATTTCCAACCGATTCGTGCCATCCATCCAACGGTCAAAGTTAATTTAATTTGGCAAATCGTACTCAACCCTCCACTCTGAGTACGCGATGCACTGAGTCCACACATCCCAGTTGATGTTTCGTTTCCGTTCTCAATCGACCTCGGTTTGGAAGCTTGGCATCGGTCCATTCATAGTGTGGCGTATCTACCGCTCACATGCTCGTAGGATTTATAGACTGCTGAGTGCGGTTAGTGTCCAACCGCAACCCTTTCTTGAAGATGTCAAATCTAATTAGCATACTGATTGAATGCTGTAAATGATTACTTCGAGCCGTATTAATCGAGGCACATGCCGGCCCATTCATAAACATCACGTGGATCGTAATGTGAGCGGTCTTCCTTGACGCTGGCCACTTACCTTATGAGTTATGTAGATGCAAAGAAATGCTGAAAGTAGGAAAAGAACATAATCATTTATTAGACTTTTAAGTGTGACGTAAAATGTACAACAAAGATTTCTTATTACTATCGCTATAATAAAACTTTGTTGTGGAGTTGAAGTGGAATCTATTTTCTGAGCTTTACAGACTGTTGGTTGGTAGCGATAAGTGAGATCAACTTGATATCGCCCTGATAAGTTGTATCATTCTTCCTCATTACTGGGTTGGTTTTTATCGGTGTTTCCTATGTTTTTTTTATATAAGAATATTCAACTTTTTTTTTTCTTTTGGCGTAACGACCTCCTACTGGTAATGCCGGCCATTTCTCGCTGACTAACTAGACTTATTGATACCACGTAGTTGGATAGTCACAGTCCTTCACTACGGGGAAACGGTTCGGATGGGATTCGAACCCCGGTCCTGCTGTTCAAGACGGACGCCGCTGTCTCCTCGGTCATTAGACCTCCCCGAAGATCGAACATAGTAAAGCGATAAAGTGTAAATAACCGGAAATGTTAATTCCTTACGAAACCAATAAGTGAAAACAAGAAAATAAAATATTGTAGTTATTGATATCTGAACGTTTTTGATAATTTTAATTTCTTCAATCACTTCGTTTGTTATTGATGTAAGTGTGATTTAAAATTGATTATTTTTAAAAAATAATGTTTAAAAAAATAAAAAAAAATCCAACACATTCCCTCATTCCCAAGGCAAAATAGATCCCGTTTAATTCACCCAGAACCATCAACCTGTGACATGGCGCAATTGTCTAACAAGCCCAGTAATCCAATACGTAAACATGTTTGAAGAGCAAAAGTGTTTATGGAGAAGCTAAAACGTTCCATTCCAACACTATCGAAAAGCAAAGACTGGCTCACCCAGAATGCTAACGTTTAGTGACTTATCTTATCTCGACCGAACCAGGCCGCCGGACACACTGGACACAGTCACGTCGTTGTGCGTCGCTTCGTAGCAAAAATGCATTCGTACGTGAAATTGGATGTGTTTACCGCAATAGATTGTCCACGACTTGTTCGCTTTCCTAACTGATACATCACCATGGGAGTGTGATGTTTTGAGTTTTGTTTTGTAATTGTTACCAGCGGGTGCGTAGGAAAGTTTGCCATTTCCTGGACACGCACTACCGTAACGTCTCGATAAGTGGGTTTGAATTTCTTGTTCATCATAACTTGGTTTAGTTTTTTATAATGATAATGAGGACTTGAATTTGTAGAAAACATCTTTACTGCTCATAAGCTGTACGCATTTTTTCCAACGAAAAACGATCAATCATTAGCGACATGCATACACAAAACAAAAGCCTCCACAAGATCGCAAGAAAAGGGAAACGCCACCCAATTGGGAAAACGGAAAATTCGACAGAATAAACGAATCCACCCGTTCGCTGGTCTGCTGGTACGGTTGCGGATTTAGTTTTGTTACCGCATGTCGTGTGCTAAAATTAGTCAAACACACTGTTCTGACGCACCCGTGAAAAACTCGATCGCCGAGCTCGAAGTATTTGGGTGGCAAAAATAACAAAAACCACCCCATTAAAAGCGGAGCGAAAGAGCGAACAAATGGTGAGATCTGTTACAACGAGGATGACAAATTCACCCGCCAGCAGTGGAGAGATTTGTGGACTACGGGTGTTACAGGGTGGATTTTAACGGTACAGCAAAGTGTCATCCATTCTGTCCTTTTCCATCCAAAACGTAGAACGCGTCTGACCTCAAAGGGGAATGCGGGAAGATCCACCTTCGGTGGGTTGATTTGGCACAAAAAGTCACCTATCCTCCTCACACGGCAATTACTTTCCCGTGCTTTCTTCTGCTGAAGGGGCGGCTGCGTTCTTTCAGGCCAAAAATATGCTACGAACATATTTTTACTCCACCATAACGCGTGGGCCTGACACACCGCTCGGAAGGGCACAAAATTATAAATAATGTTTACCTTCAGCGGACGGCCAGAGATTACAACATCCGATCCGTTCCGATTCGCCCCGAAATAGGTTAGGGTTATGTTGTGTGCTGGCGGACCGTTTCTGTTGGGCGCCGGTCGGATGCCATTGAGAAAAATGCGATGGCGCAATCGCTGAACCGTTCGGAGCGGTTCTCGCTCGGAGAAGGAAAAGTGCTACCGAAGCGACTGTGAAGGTGAGCGCTGAATGATGGATGCGACCGTAAGGTGTCGCTTGGACTTTTTCGGGAGTGTAGTGGGGGGGGGTGGAGTTTTCCCGCTTTGTAGGTCAGGACGCAAACAAGTGAAAAACGTTAAATGTGCCGTACCCATGTCAAGGTACGTGGGGCATAAGAATGTTTGCGTTGCGAATGGTTCTCGGGATGGCGCGATGACAAACGTCCCGATCAGTCGTCGCTGGTCCCTGATCGGATGAATATGAAAATGTTGACTTACGGGGCGAGAAAGGAATGCACTGTGTTGGTTTCTTTTGCCTCACAGAGTTCCATAGAAATATCTCAAATTGTTTTTTTGTTGACATTTGTTTTTGTAATTTAATTAAACACTGTGTAGCTTTTTGTATTATTGAAAGATCATTAAATTAACGTTGTCAGTTTGTAATTTGTAAATTATCAAACAGAAAAGGTCAATCTAGAAGCAATGTTTACTCTCAAGACCTTCCGAAATGAGATCAAGATAAAATAAATGGTATTTTTAGCGTACCGTCTGTCAACAAACCATCAGTGCGCGGAGTCCTTCAAGAAAGGCTTTCGTGTGGATGTACTACATTCTTCAATTGCTCTCATAATAATGAATAATTTTTGAGATGCAAGATATTATTGGCGGTTCACGCTAAAGAACATATGAAGCAATCATAACGATAATGATGCTGTGAGTGGAAAAACGAGCTAATTTGTAACGCAGTATTGCCTCCGCTCCGATGGATGCATGGACTCGATGCTAAATTCGTTCACATTCGCCAAAGAACATCCACTGCCGGTTCTCTTTCGCGGGCTTACACACACACACACACATATCCACCATATAGGAGCAGTACGACGCAAAAAACGGGGCAAAGGTGTGAACGATTCGGTTTAAACTTGAAATTCCTCCGATCCGGACGGGGCAAGAGTAGGAATGCTCGCTCGCGACCTTCACGGGATGAAAACCGGCTCCGTGGGCCGCGGAAGTGGCGAACCTCTCCCGAGGTGGCGCTTGGACGGACGGACGGACGGGCGGGTTTGCAAGCGTTTGAAAAATATGTATTTTTGCCTGTCTACATACCGTTGATTGATCTTTTGGCGAGATCGCGAAAACTTCGCTTACGAAATGATGCTGTGCTGGTAGCATATGTGTATGGCCGAAATGGCTGAATGAAGGATTGGAAGAATTGGTACCGTCGCGGTTGAAGTCAATGAGTCATATGCTCCGCTGTGAGCTGGTTGAGTGTTTATTGCTGGAAGTTTGGATATTGTTCGGGAGATATTCATCATACAGCAAGAGCAACTTCGGGGCAACTTGTTTAGTAACCTATAATTATGGCATTATCCCAAACAAGGATTTCTTTAGCAAGATATATTCAATAGACTGATGTTGTGGTGGCAGTTTGGAGACTTTTGTGTTGCATTATTTCGCCCACAAGATTTCTACCTTTTAAATGAAGGTGTACACAAAATGGAACCTCTCCAATGGTACATCATATTGATGAGATATGTTTTATTTATTAAATTTAAGTTGCTTTAATTTTTAAACTTTAAGTTGCTCAAACAATTTCTATTGGACATTGCCTTCTTTGCACAAATATTGGATTATTGCAGATTTAGTTGATACCAAGAAGATAGACAAGTTTATTAAAAATTATAAATCACTTTATTCTTCTTGACATTGTTCACATTTGCAGTCCATTACAAACTTCTCAAGCTAGTCTTTGGCATAGAATTCGCCCAATGTTTTTTCAAGAAGAATTAGGAACAACGAACCAACTTCCAACTGACATTAATTGAAGACATTAGAAATCGCTCCAAAGAACGTTTAAATTGAAACGAATAATGCTTCGATTGTGGCGCTGTTAGTGAGGTTCTTTCTTTCCCATCCAATTCATACGATCTTTCTTCATCTTCTCCAGCATCATTCGAGTGTTGCTCGCGGTAAAACATTCGGTACCGGATAATGAACGATTGAGCTGGGGCTGCGTGGGTGTTTGAACAGCTGCGTCTCTCCTCATCTCCTTCCATTCCCTCCCCCCGCACCCCCTAAAAGCACATGCGCAATGCAATTTCGTGAGGAACAGCAGCAAACAACACGTTGTCCGCAAACGCAAGAAAACATCGAAAGGAGAACTAGCCCCGGAACGGAACAGTTTGTGTGCGTTCTGCTGTAAAAACGGGGTATCCCCCGTCTGTGTATTGGTGTGCTGGCAGTGCGAATTATGCTCACACGGTCGCCAACCACTAACCACCGAATCCGCTAAATATACGCTTCACTTTCGTACGCTGAACCGGCACCAGGGTTATATTTTCCTTTTTCTTTCTCGCTGGGGAACTCTCGAACCAGTTGAGGTTGAAGGAATCCTGTAGAGTGCGTTGGTTGTTTTCGCTTTTCAATCCAAAAACCTCACATTGGGCATTGGAAGTTCTAGGAAGAGCATGCTACATGCTAGACAAGCGACACCTTCGATAAGGTCCACCGGCTTCCCGCCGCACGGTAAACCTACCCACCTGTGGCCACCAGTCGTGGCGCGTCGCGTTCGCGAACATTTAATTTTAACGCACCCGTTCTGGACCGTTCCCTCCGCACGAGTTCTCTGCTCATTAAACTGGTTCCCTCGCTCAGGCTGTGTTGGTGCGGTGTGCACTTTTGCTAGCCTCGTGCGTCCCGCCGTATCGGCTACGGCAACCAAGTCCTTCGCGCACTGTGTGCGTATGCTGGCCCGAGCAGCGCGTGCGCAAATGCGTTTCGAGGGATTAAGGTTTGGTTGTTTGCTTCTCATCTCTCTTTCGGGGCTTTGCTTCAGCCCCTTTTCCCGTGCATGTTCCGTTCTCCAACCAGGTGCAGAGACAGGGTCAACGAAATGCACGACACCCGCAGCTTTTGGAGCCTCATTTTGGAAGGCAATTTAAATCAAGTCCCTCTGCCACGCATACTTCTTGGGAGGGGGGTTACATACCGTACGAGCTTTGCATATGTCACACACGGGTTTTTGGCCCGCATGCTATCGGACGATACATTTTTGGATGCTTTCTGTGCAGCCTCTCTAAGCGGATCAAGTGGTGAAGGATGCAGTTTGCACTCATATGGAGAGAAAAAAACAAACCGGCGCAGCAAGTTTATTCAACTCGGCGCACCGTGGCTCCACATGGAAGGTGGAAAAATAAAGCCCCAACACACTCCACGCGCATTGCTCCATGGTGGGAATTGTAAATGTGATAAAAGAAACTAAATTAACGAAAAAATGCACAAATACACGCAATGTGAGACATTCTAAGGCGTGAAGGCAAACGATTTCTGCAACGTGTGTATATGTCCATGCGAGGCACGCGGTGAAGATGAGCAGGAAAAGCAGCGGGAAAACTGGTGCCGATACTTCCTATCTTCATGGCTTCAGCATGTAGCAGCATCCTTGTCGGCGCTGTTTCGCATCTGGTCGTTTTTTTTTGCTGTTCCTCGTGTCTTTTCTCTCTTATTTTACAGACAGATAAAGCCGCCGTTTTGCTTGCAAAAACCCACCCGGTGACGGTGGAGAGCGTGCTGGCAGATAGTCGTATTTTTAGTACTTCGTCGTAGGATGTGTTGTTTGGTCGCCCTCGAACAATCTTTTTGGTGTCGTTTTCTTTGCCTTCTCTTGCTATCCTGATCTTTAATTTTATTTCCCTTTCTTCACCCTTCTTTCCTCCGCAAACAGCTGCCTTGATTAAGATCCTGCTTGTGAACGAAGTCCTGCAATATTTCACACCTTCCCTTGAGGTGTGAACCCGCCTTAAACACTCACCTTGCAAACTTGAAGAACGGGTGTCTTTGACTCGTGCAATTTCCCACTCAGAGGATCGGCTTATGCGTCCTGGGTCCGCTGAAAAAGGAGTTCACGCGTCGGCAAGAGACAGATATTTCCCAACACGCAAACCTTCGGTTCCGCTCACTGATTCCACTGAGTGAATGAGCGCAAAATTTGACTATACTTCGCTTACGCAAACACTGACACACTTGACACTTGCTATATTTCTTTTCTCCTTCCCTTTATTGTGCCGAACGAATGGAGAAATGCGTGCCCGGTCAAACACGTTGGACTTGTTTCACCTTTTAATCCTGTCGAAGTAGAAGGATATGTCAAAGATTAGATTAATCACACTGCGTCACTTCACTATGGACACTGCTCAAGTTTTGCTGCCCACACGTTCTACTTAGCTGTTATGATCACTGTTTTGGCAAAAGTTTAGAATTGATCGTACCGTTTGTAGTGAACAAATTTACATTTAAACCCCGCTACACCTTCGAGAAAGCTCCCAAGCTTTTGAGAGCAGGTCAGTTAAAAGAGTGAGGATAGAAAAAATCTCCTCACAGTTCTGGTTGGTGGAACCGGAAGGACAGGAGGATTTCCGAAGGGTGGATGTGATAGTGCGAGGTCAGGGAAAACACGGTTTCCCTCTCGATTAACCGTGCGTGGGACGTGCGACGGGTGCCAGAAACGGGAAGAAGCTATAACGATCACATACGCGCACACACACACACAAACACACACACAGATAACAACATACAGACCCGTCACACAAACAAACCGATACAAATGGATCTCGAGCGAAATAACAGCTCTAACCCAATCCAACCATCGCGTTAAGCGCGACGGAATGAACAAAAATGTTTGCTGATTTTTATTTTTAGATTTTACCGAAAATTCTACCACGACTGTAGGTTTGGCGGTGGGACCGGTGGGACATGAGCACGTGACGTAACGTGGAAAAGCGCGAGGATCGGCAAAGAAAAATCGGCCAACATCTCGTGGGGACCTAATCGGCGAACGAGAAAGGAAATGTATCCCGGGTAATAGTACGTAGCCCTTACGGATATTTGACCGTTCTTCAGCAAAGTTATCGAATTAACAGCATTTTTTGTTCAATTTATATGACCCCTACACAAAACTTCAATTAGTTCACTTCCTTATCCCAACACCGTACAACAAAAGATTCCGGCAAATATGTTGACACCATTGATCACCAATGTATCATCCTTTTTTTTAACGGCAACGTTTAACGTTTTGATGCATGAATCACACTCCTAGTCACGGCACCAGAACCGGAAATAAACTTTCCGCTCTTCTAACATTGCATCTTAAATTCACTATATAACGTATCATACACCACCAAGCGCAATTCTTTTTGCGTATCAATCGCTCGCACGTTTGCGTACACCTTGCGCGGTGATAGAACCAAACCCAAGAGCGACAGCGAAAGCACTTTACCACACAACTTGCCTATTGCCCCGAGAATAACACCGACTTGCTCGAAGGAACTTTACCAACAGAAAACAGAAACGACCACCTAGCGAAATCGAAACTGAATCCAATCCATGAGTGCGGTGAGTGCCAGTGAGTGGCTCGATGATGATCGCAGTGGGAACGAATATATTGTCCATTTTTGAATGCATCTTTTCCCATTGGCTAATGCAACCGCGTATTGCTCTTTCATACACACTGAGTACTTGGCTATGGTTAGATTTTCTCTTTCTGCGCTTTTTTACTTCGATGCTGCGCATGAATTAAACGCCTGTTTGCACTATGTTCGATTGTGCGAAGTTTACCTTGGGATAAATAAAAATTACAACAGCAATGTACGGAAGGTAAATAGCATTGACTAACAGCTTAAACAAAACCGTTCAACGAGAATTTACACAAAATATGTAGGAATTTACACTTTGCGTAATATTTCAATTGACTGAAAGCTTCGGAACGAACCGCTACTTTATTTAGTTTTTTTTATATTTTGAATTAAAAAAATTAAAATTAACGGCCACTATTTTCAAGCTTATGTACTTCGTGTATATTCAGCTTAATGGTGTAAAAGAGACAACCAGCTGTAAGTTGGTGAGCAACCGGTGCGATACAGTGAGTTACTCACATTAAAAAAACCTGAACGTGAGATGAAAACCATCGTAGTGAGATGTATAGATGATGATCGCGGGATAAAAAATAGCACGCTGATCACGACGTGTTACGAACAAACAAAACAGTTCATCATCGTGGATCCAAAGCATAGAGATTTAAGCATATCACTTTTTGTGATGATCGCATCATCATATTTCAAGGACACAGGCATGAAGCTACATAAAATATTGTCGCTGATCGCTAAAATAAAGTTTCATAACAGAAATAAAAAAATATGTTAGTGATATTCACATAATTAAAACAAAAACCCGTATTTGAGGTAATCAGGTTGATGCAATGCATTTCAAATTAGTATGCAGCTTTTTTTGTCAACAAACACCACATTCAAACCGGTTCAATCGGTGTTTTTAATTTCTAAAGTTGACACATTGAATTATATCGTTTAGCATTTTAAAAGATTTTTTATACCGAACGTCACGAGTTGCCATTCCTTGAAAAAATCGTGATAACGCGTTTTGCTATTTGATGCATACATTTGATATTTTCCATGCATTTTGTAAAGTGTTTAATACAATCCTAAGACACAAATAATATTTTTTTTAATAATATTAACGTTCATTTGTATTTTTTAAATGAATTACTATTCTGTTCATATTACTTATATTATATTTATTTTACCACATTTTGTTCGATTGGGAGTCAATTTAATAATAATGTGATATGAGTTATTCGCTTACAGGTCCGCAAGCGTGTATAGCGTATTGCACACTCGACTTGCATGCAATCTGAACCCCTTTGCGTACAACCGTTCAAAGCTCATGCAGAGAGCTTTGGTGAGTGAAAGCTCACCCGTATGACACTCAAAACTGCGTTTCTCATTTCCCAACCATTTTCATTCCAAACCGTCATCATCGTCATGAATTTCCCGCTCATTCTCCGTCCAGATCAATGGCATCGCGATCGGTTCCGGAATAAAATGGGTGGCAGTTGCCAACATACCGTCAATCGACACAGTGCTTGTAAGTAGTGTTTATTTGTTTTCTGCTGCACGGTAGTGTAATACGTGGAATGAAAGTTCTTCGAACCATTTTGAAATTAAAACGATAAACGCTATAAGTAAATCGTTTAATTTTCCTTTTTTTCTTAATCATTTCGAACCGTGTCAGATCAGCAGGTGGACTAAAATACCTGCTTTTTTCTGTTGGAAAATAGAGTAATCAAAACCAGCAGACAAAAGGGGTGCAAATAATCTAAACATTCTCCGTGGGATTTTTATACTCTGTGTACAACATCAACAGCTCGTTATTGCCGCTCTTACCGTGGAAGCGAGTGAACATTATAGAATCGCTTAATCGCTCGCGAATCTTGTAACTGTTGCGATTTGTATATTGCAATGGTGCGCGAAGTGTTTCATGTGGTGAGCTGTGAAACTTGTTGCAAGGAGCTGTTTAATGAGTACACTATAATCATTAACTTCGTTACGACATAACTTTGTGTGAGCTGGCTGTACTGCTGGTGAAGATCAACCCCTCTTGACCTGGACCGTGAACTAGTGCGGGTGAATGTGAACTTTAACAGTTTAATGTGATCGTGACTGTGCTAGAAAGTATGCCAGCGTGACAAGAGGCAATCAATAGTCAACAAAGTATTGATTGGTTCAAGTATAATTATGTTAACAAATAAATATAGATTTAATACCAATTTATTTAATTGAAAAATCAATTTTCCAAATTTGAATTAAGTTACTGTAAATCATACATGTAGCATAAATTAATTTCATAATTCCCAAATTATTCAAACGAGGTATTAGAGAGTTTCGGAATATAGATTACTTCAAGCACTATTTTCAACAAATTTACCATGCATATTTTGCTCAATTTCAAATATGAATAATTGGTAGCTAGTCTTCATTAAACTTCTAAGTTGCCATTAAATATAATAGAGTTGTCACGTATTAATAACGTGAATTATTTTTTCAAATCAAAATGAAGTTGTCCTGTCATTGGAATAATTATTTAAGCAGATTTGTACTTTGGCATTTTTTGACATTCATTTGAAAGATGCTGTATTGCTGAATAAATATGACAATCATCTGACGGGAATGTAAAGATATCGGTGTGTGTGTGAGTACCATTACTCATTGAAACTCTAAAAGAGAGAAAGAGCGAGAGAGCGAGAGGTCCTGCGGCAGGAGCAAATCCAACTGCCAGCACTAAAGCTCCAACGATGCCAGTGTGAAAATTGAAAATTCCACCAAAACTGGTCCAAGCTTACCAGTGTGCCGTGTGTACGAGAGAGGCAAGAGAATCGGCGAGAAGATCGTCACCTGTGAGCACTCACACATGCGCGCTCCTTCCTCGGAGCGGAGAGCATTTCCTTAAGGTTTTCCGCGGAGCATCAGTAGTAGCAGCAGCAGCAGCAACCAGCAGCAACCAGCAGTCAGCAGCCAGCAGAGTGAATTTGGAAAAGTCACCCGAGGAATCAGTTTGGCCTGTTTGGCCAGTTTGAGTGAGCGTCGAGGTCAGCAGGTAGCAGCAGTTGCGCGTTTTCCTCGCGTTGTGTCCTCCGTGTGGAATCCTTTTTCAGTTTCGTTTTTCCTTTCGCGAGCTACCCGTGACTGCGCCCGTCCGCTGACGAAAGTGTGAGTTGTGCATGTGGTGGTAGCGTGTACGTGTGCGGCCACTGTGCCTGTACGTGTGACTGGGCGAATGGTGGGGAAGGGAGGGAAACAAGGAAAGACGGTGAAGGAATCGATCTGTCCGAAACTTGTAACCAACGATCGGAGCTCGAGTGTGATTAAATTCTCAAAAACAAAAACCTTCAAAGTAGTCGAATGTCCAACAAATCGTCCACTTCCAGCGTGCACACGGTGGTCTCGTACATCCTGGGACAATTACCAGGGGACGGAAGTGAACCACGGTCGGTGCGTGTGTATGTGTAGTTATGTGAGAAATGAATGAAGGAGTGAACACCGAACGAAAAAGAAAAAAAGAAAACTATTCCCAAGCAAAAATGGAGACCTTCCTGGTGGGAAACGTGCGTGCTGTACGGTTCCGTAGACATTTTACGACCCGCAACTAATAATCGCTGCGTGCTGGAATGCTCGGTATTGTCGCTGTTATCATCATTATGATCATTATCATAGTTATCCCTGCGCTCTTTATCATCTAATACCATCATCACCACCATCATCATCATCATCATCATTACCGAAGTAGCAGCACCGTTTAGTACGACCACTAGCGCAGTTAGGACACATCCAGGACACAACCAATACCAGCGGCCCGACGGCCCAACCAACACTCGCGAAAGCTCGCTCCTGGCGTACACCTACTGTCCAATAGAAACCCACCCACTGACACACAATCGGAACACATACACGATTGCAGGCAACACCGTCCAAGTGACATTTGGGTGTACCGTGATCCGTTCGAAGGGAGATGAAATTGTTCTTGTCGTGCAGGACTATTTCCTGCTAGAGGCTTTATCCGGTTCACTCTTCAATAGTTTCCTTCTAGTCACAATGACCTCAACATAGCTTTTTGTTTGAGCTTTACATTGCTGTTTCAGCCTAATAGTGCAAGGGAGTAGGGAAATTTCCATTTGGAAATTACACTTGCAGATGGGCAAGAGATTTGCCTCGGAAGAGGAACACACGCAAATCGAGAACAATTATTGCGTGCACTCGTGCGTAGCACGTTGTACACCCACAGGACATCAAGCTCCACCGAAGCATTTGGGGGATGATGGTGGTGTGCGTGTCCCATTGCCCTTAATTCCAAGTTTAGCCATCTCGGTAGGTATTCTAAGATGAGATAAGCAGAGTTTTGACCATATGTGTCGTGTTGGTGGAGGGCATTTTATTTTAAATGGGGGCATAAGGGTCGTATCCAGCGTATTGGAGGTCCCCATGACGGATGACCGGATGTGAAGACCAACCATTGATAGGTACACCTTATCACACACAGGCGAATCGGTGATTGTGAGAGACCACCTAGAGGAAACGGTATTGAGCGAAGGAAAACTAACGAAAAAAAAAAACAACAGAAATACAGAGAGACTGGGAGAAGTTTTTCCCTACGGTTGGAAAAACAGTGTACGAGAACGATCAGCATGGAGCTCGGCAGGTTCCACAAAGCCCACCAAAGTCTACCAAAATGAGTGTGACGGAACGAGCGAGAGAGAGAGAGAGAGGAGTGCGTGTGAAGATTTTCTCTCGCAAAGGAGCGAATGGTAGTGTTCGGGAAAAGCTATGCGATGGGTTGCCTTGTTGTGTACCGTGCTCCGTGTGTTGCTCTCGGTGTGATCTCGCAGTACGCATGAGTGATGTTATCGATTGATTGCGCACGCAAACCCTTTGCTCGTCGCGCCATCTCGCTAGCAGCAGCAGCAGCAGCAGTAGTAGTACCACCACCAGCAGCAGCAACATCAGCCTGGCTGCGCACAGCACGGTTGATGCGGTTACGGGCAAAGGAAGCACAGAACGCATCCAAACGCACAGCCACGACGTTCCAGCAGACGCACGCACACGGCCACGTGTGGTGTTGTTGTGTGCGCGCGTGCTGATCGCGTGCTTCCGGAACGGTGCGGACCAGTGCGGTGTGTTGCGGTGTGGATTTTTTTTTAATCGTGCGTGCGTTCGTGTGATCACCGACAGAGCCGGAATCAGGTGATACGCACTGGCGGTGCAGCAAGCTCCAGAAAGGGACGCGTGAATAGCGCGTGTTTGTGTGCTGGTTTGGCGGCTGTGCGTGCGTGTGTGTGTGTTTGTGTCTGTGGTGGACCGGGTACTAGGACGCGTGTGCGTGCTTGTGCGGGTGTGCGTGTTTTGTGCGGGTGTGTGTCTGCGGGGTGAGGTTGTGGGTGCGTGACATCGAGGAACCCCCGATCGACCGGATCTTGTAAGCCACTCAAGGTATGTGCGCTCCGAATGGCTGATCGGTCGCTAACTGTGTCACTGCGCGGCAGGATGGCCACGCGTAGGCCAGTTCCGCATCCGATAGTGTCGAAGATTGTGTGTTCCGTTGGGTTTCGTGTGGAGGATGTCTAAGGTCACTAAAATTCTTCGTGTCGTGTTCCCCAGTGCCAATGGTGGAAGTGTTGTTACAGCACCAGCAGCAGCAGCAGCAGCAGTGGCGGCAGCTCGAGTCGTTGTCAGTGTCAGTGCGGTCGTGCTGTAAGAGCAGTGCTAGTTTGGCGTTTGTCGCTCGTGGTGGCTGTCAGTGTGGGCCCGTGAGCCCGGTTTCGGTGGTGCGTGCGTGCGCGCGTGACCGTAGCGGGCATTAGAGCAGGCAGGGCGACGGCACTAAAGCAGCACTAGCCGAAATCAGAGGAAGAAGAGAAAGCAGAAGAAGAAGGGAAGCAAGAAAAAGGGCATCAGAAGAAGAGGAGAGGAAGTAGAGGAAGGTGCACAGGAAGTGCCCGTGTTCGGTTGGAGCCGCCTGTGGCCGTGGCATCGTTGGTAGTGACGGGTGGACGTGGGGGATCGCGGGGCAGCGGGACGGCAGAGAGCGGACGTTCGGCGCACGGCGGACGATGATGGTGGGGCCATGAGCCCGAGCCCCGAGGTCGTTGCGAGCCGCAAGCGCGTCTCAAGCGGGCCTGCACCATGCTAGCGCCGCCGAACCCGAGGTCAATATGCGGCCAGGACCCGGGCTGGTCGTGATGGCGCTTGCGTTTATTTCGGGGGCTCGGCGAGGCACCGGTCAACAGAGCAGCAGTGCCAGTCAGAGTGGCAAGTTGGGCAAAGTTGGAGAAGACAATACGGGAGAAGGCGGCGCACTAACGCGGATCAATCCGTGGCTTTCGGCGTGCGATCTGGAGCAGCCCAACTCGGCACCGGATCTCCAGGTCAGTAAATACCGGCTAGGGATTTAGACTTCCATTTTGGTTAGGTTATTGTTCAGAAATTTGGAAAACATCCGTCCAATGTCTAAAATGTCCCCCACACCGTTCTTCAATCTCTACTCAACCGAACTTTTGTTGAGGAATTTCGTCGCTTCCATTCATTGCCTTCCCGATTTCATTCATTCCTGGACTTCCTCCAACACATGGAATGTCTTGTTTTATTTTTTCGGGGTTTGCTCTCAAAACTCCTGTCTGTTGATGATCGTAGGCAATAGAAAAGAAGCAACAGCAAAAAAACACCAACATGAACCCCATTTCTGGAGCAATAGCACCGGGATACACGTCCCATTCATCAATTATATAATAATAAAATTCAGCCGTCCCACAACGCTCTCGCCACTGCTGCCACGAAGGACTCGGTGGAGATGGAACCAGGAGCATAGCGTGTGCCACAAGAGCATAAAGCCCAAGAGCGGAGAGTCCGTCTTGAACTTCACCTAAAGGTCCGCGGGATAATGCTCCGGGGGAGTCATGCCACACACACAAACACACACACACACACGAAAAAAAAACAACATTCCTTATATTTGTTTCTCACGAGATGCGTGAGATCAATTACTCTCCAGGACACGAAACCTCGGCCACTCTCAGCGCGGGCCGAAAGATCCGGCTGGGACTTTTCGTGGTAGGCAGATGTCAGTTTGCTTTTTATTACAGCATTGCTGGACGAACGAGGAAAACCTAAAATTGGATTCGAGGAAGGAAAGAGAAACAAGAACACCATTGACTGCTCGTTCGAGCGTGCTGAACCGTTTGCTTTGTTGAGGTAGTAGTAGTAGTAGTAGTTTTGGGTAGTAATGAAAACGACACTAGTAGTGGTGACGCTATTAGTGGTATCATGGTTGTGGTGGTGATGCAAATGAACTTCAAATTTCAATCAACCATCCGTGCAGCAGCTTACCCGCACGCCCAAGTCTCTCAAGTCCAAATCATTCGCTGTCTTATTGTTGGAAGTCTGGTTTCACATTTTGCCACTAGCAACTTATGTGAAGAGGTTATAACGTTTTGAAGAACTGTTTTCAAATTTTAACAGGCAAAAAGCATTTCATTTTCACTTAAATTGTGATGGATAGTTTCAACCCACACCGTTTGGAAGATTATCCACAGATCATATGGTATCAGAGTTAAACTCTGAAAAAATTATGAAGTTATAGGGAAAAATCCATAGCACGCGGTATGCGAGATATATTCTAGTTGTGAAGTTTTCATAGCTTCATAAGATCTTTAGAGCTTTTGGATAGCTTTTGTTATGGTAGAGGCGTCAACCTTTTACTCGTCTAGACATAACTTCAGGAATGAGGAAACACTAACTGAAAATTGAATTGATTTGAAGTCCTCCGATAATTTACATTCAAAAACATCGAGATCATATAAACTCTGGGATATCCTAAAATTTCTTTTTATGCTAAAAATGAAGATCTCATTTAGATTAACTATTTAAGCTGTTCAATGTAAGCCCAGAATATAGCGAAGCACAGCATAAACCTGCTGCCAAGAATTTGGCTTCAAGAAAGATTAAGTATTCTATTTGTACGGTACGTAAGTAGCATACCAGCGCGGCTTCCAATCAATATTGACCGTCTATTGATATTGTTGCGTCCATAGCTTACACAGGCTCCCGGTATGAAGCTTTCTATAAATTTATCAACGTCAACTCTGCCTATCTCGAAGCTCGGCCCCATCACACGTCAATGCATGTGATAGAAAAGCCGAGATAAAGCCAAGCATTTAGTACGGGAAGCAAACACCAGTCCAATGAACCACAAGCAACAACAACAAAGAGAGTAGCTAGAAAAAAAGTCATGTATATATGTATGCTTCGGCCAACAAGAAAACACACACGGTAGGAAAGTGTAAGAAAAGCATAAGTAGCAATACTTCATGCTGAGATCGGCACGCCACTGCACGGCACTCGGTACGAGGTTCGCCCAAATTCCGAGGCCCCGTTTCGCAAAGGAACCGACCGGATGGATTGTCATTTACTAAGCCGCGTTTGCGGGTAAAGCGGGCGAACAAACGTGATAAAAACGCCGTAAGTAAACCGTAACAGATTGCAAGAGAACGCGTGCTACACGTACACAGCAGTGATGCTGGTTACAAGTCCCGGTCGGGGCGTGTGTGTGTGTTTGTGTGTGGCCATAAAGTGGTGAAGCACTGGGGAACGGGTCCCGGCACCCAGGAGATGGATTGATGCCATCTTCATCAAGCACCGACCACCGCATGATCACCGTTACGTGAGATAAGCGGTACAGATATTGGTAGGCTCTTTTACCCCGTGTATTGAGGAGATGCCCTATCCTGTTGGTTGTTTTCTGCATTCCTTTCTGCACAAATGGAGGCGCCTGGTGGGTCGATCGAACCTGGCGTAGAGGAAGGCACACAACAATAAAAAAATGGATTCCATCACAAGAGCTTTCCACGCGGGTTGCTATAGGAAAGTGTATCGACAGGGAAAATACTGGCCAGAGTGAAAAAAATCACCACCTTCAACAAACGGGGAAGAATTTCCGCCAGCAAATATACAAACCACCCCCCCCCCCCCCCCACCATTTGGATCTTCAACTGATTTTTTTTGTTTGGTCTTCCCTAAGTTGAAAGCCCATCATTCATCGAGAGAGGGCATTAGCATAGGATCATTTTATTGCTCAATTCATTCCCGACCCTTTCCCGGGGTGTTAAAGGAATATGCTACCGCAGGAATTGGGGTGATAAAAAAGCGAAACACACACACACACTAGGTGGGGGCGAGTAGAAGATTTCCTCGAGTTTGATGAAATTGGGACGTGAGAAAGTGACAGATCTGAGGAATCATAGAGAATTCACCAGAACCAGAACGCCGTGAAGGAAAAACCTTGAAGAAAGAGGAGCAAAAAAAAACAACAAACAGATACACAACGTTCTGCCCTAGTTGGGTGCGATTCTTGGGCGAAAATTCCCAACATCCGTCCACTGTACGGAATCGCCAGCGGAAGTATATCTGTTTGAGTTGAACTTGGTCGAACGAGGTTTGATTCTTTTTTTCGTACTTCCCATTCTTGCTGTCACTGTCCTGCTTGCTCCTATAGCCCTTCAGGAGCATCCTTATCCCACAGCGCTATTACTTGGTGTTATTCAATATTCTTCCCATTTCCCCGAAGGATGGAAGGAAAATGGGGCTACCGCTTTCATATCATTAACATATAGCTAGCAGGGCCCAACCATTCCTTTTCCGTTTCTTCGCTCGTTGATTCAACCATCGGCTAGTTCTGTACTTCCAGTTCGCTCACGTTCCTTCCGTTTCGCGGGTGTTAAGCAGAGGCTTTCGACGATACACAGCTACAGGGAATTTTCACGCTCGTCTTTCTTTCCGATGAGGCAGCTAAGGAAAATTTGGCCCTCAGTTCTTGCTCTTTTGTTACACCAACATCAGTGAGCACCTAAAGAGAGAGAGAGAAAGAGAGACTGAGAGTATCACGCGAAAAGGCGAACGCATTCCATCGACGGGTGTTCTGGTCGCGTATGAAAATGGGGATAGTTTTTCCCTATGCTGGAAGTGGTTTTCGATTTTTCTCGCACTCGTGTGTGATCTCTCCGGGTAGGATACTTTGGCTCTCTTCCTCTCCGACTCACTAGAGCGCTCTGTATGTTTTTGCTTCGAATAAAACCCAGCTTGAAGCTGCTGCTACTCGCTACTGGCAGGCCAACACCAACACCAGCTGGGGATTCATCTCAGCTGAGGGCTTCGGTAGGCGACGACGATGCTATCACCAACACCACCGCCTAACCGTGTTTGTGGTACTGCCTTGACACACTTATACCACCGTACACGGGCAGGCATCCGTCTTGATCCTGCTCATTCACAACTATTCGCTATTCCTTATCGTGTGGCCAAGTATCGAGCAAGGATCCGGATTCGATGCAATCAGGCAAACCGCGAGTTTCTGTGTGTGCACATTTCCCATTTCTTTGAGACAAAAGTTTTTCCCTACAGCGGCACGCTTTTCCTAGCCAAGTCGATCCAATATCCCTTTACCGGACGGACCCTTGTACGCGTAATCTTTTCTCTTTTGTACACGACGTTTTGTTGTTGTTGTTGCTTCCTTTGTTAGTACTGGGGTTTCTTTTTTGTGCTGAATAAACAATATGTCACACCAGCGTTTAGACGAAGGACGGTGGAACGCTGACTGATATCACGTTCCGCATCCGCTTCGAAGACCCCGGAAGGCTTTATTAATCGCCATCGGCAGCCATCGGTATTGATTTTAATTTGCTGCCATTTCCCCCTCCTCGGTTACCGATTCGTGCTTTTCCTATAGTCGTGGTGGGGTTGCTATTGGAGAGTGGGTGGCAGTACTGAAGCGGGAAGCGGTTTCCCTTTTTTTCAGGCGATGATCTAATCGATCAGACCCGGGGAGTTACTTAGAACGCGGTGAGGTGTGCTGGGGATAGGATAACGTTTTTAAAATTGGTTTCTGTTTTTCTTCTGATCGGGTGGAAGAAAATAATGCTGCTTATTATGTTCCATTTAGGGTTACCGTGATGAGCGTAATGAATGGGAGCATTATAATCACCAGACTGCGGGATAAAAGAGTTGCCTGCTATTATATGCAATGAAACGCTGGGTAAATTCACAATTTGAATGAGGGTTTTTCTCTCCTTAGTTTTAGTTCAGTAGAACAATCAGCCTCAAATAAGTTCCCAAAGAAAAGTTTATTTTTCATTTCAAAAATGTTCCTTCTTCCATGCGCAATGCTTGATTCATTAATATACTCAAATAATATATGGAGAATTTTTTAAAAATACACATCTGTTTTCATGTAGATATCATCTATAATTCCCATTCAAAATAGATATTCCAAATGTATCTAACATGAGGAATAAGTGTAATAACTTAATAATAGTTAATAATTAATAATAATTCAGTAATTGGCAATCAATCATAATCCAGATTATCAAGTTCCAAATTAGATTCACAGCGATGTTAAAATTTAAACCTTGATCAAGATGATATTTTGTATTTGTTTGTTGCAATACTTGTGACGATATTCCTTATTCAGAATTCTAATAAATCCATTTGAAGGTTTGTTACAAGAATCAGCAGTTTTCGTTTTAGCTGAATATAATCTGAAAGTTTCGTAGCGGCTCAGTGGCTCACGCGATAGCGGTGTTCGCCTTCATACGATAGGACCGGCGATCGAATCCAATTCGAACCGTTCTCCCCGCACGCAGGATTGACTTTTTCTGTTGCGAGTAAATTCAAGACATGGAAGCCAGAAATGTAATAAAAAAAGGAGAAGTAGGATATTTAGTCAATTAACTCAACAATATGTAATCATTCATATATTATCAATAGACAATGTTTTGATAAAACTCAAAGGATCTTAATGGAACTTGATGATTGAAAATAATGAAACACTATAGAGAAATTCCCCTGAAGCTAAATTCTTTATAAAGGAAAACCATCAACAATTTTGCTTAAATAAATTACTAAACTGAATAAAGATACACAGTTGGCTAAGCCATCCCATTTTCTTTTAAAATAACCTCTAAAACACAATTATGATACGAGTTTGCAGTGGGTACCAAGATCTGAATGAATAATAAGCCATTTTAAAACTCCCTCAACAAAAAAACACGCAAAACAGTATCCCCGATTACCCACAGTTCAATGTTCAGCGGAACGATTACGTCCCTGTGAGGATGCTTATGATGTACTACTCACGCATAAGAGCCCTGTTCAGGGTGGTTCGTCTATGGGCGTTAGTGTACCACTAGTGTCTGCGTGGAGGCGATGAACCACTCGATCTTGACGTGTACCGACCTCTCTCTCTCTCCTTCTCTCTCTATCTCTCCTTCTATCGGATGTTACGAAACCCATCAGCTCAGCCCACACCACTCGCTCGCTCTACATCTTATGGTACTCGAACGCACTCGGTCCTATGTTTACCGGGTTTGCTAGACTTTTGTCTTTTACCTCCCAGTGCTTCAACCTAAACGAGAAATTGAACCGTAAAAATATGACTCTCGTACGGAATGGTTTGCGGAATGTGTTGCGTGCGGTCGCGTGCATCGGACAGCATCTCCTGGATCGGGTGATTCTTCGACCTATACCCGGTCCCATACCCCATACCTCCCCACAGTACAAAACTCCCCGGGTGTTACCTAACCAACTCGCAGCGATGGTCCCGTGCTTCATCCTTTTTTCCCCGGGATGTGATTGTCCCTGTTTCTGACTTTTATTAATTGATTTCGATTCCATTTGAGACGAATGTGAGAGGTGGGCCGCTGGTGGCTATATCACCCACTTCGTGTATTCGGTGACCTGGAAGGATGGAAGGAACATTTCGGATGTCTCTTGGCAGAACCGCAACCGATTGTGATACACCCGTCAGGCGGGGCAAAGCAAATGGAGCTTGCTATCCTCGAAATTCCTCGCTGTCTGTTGGCCAGATCTAAGCGTCCGTATGGTTGGAACCTTTTTTCGCTCTCTCTTTTTTTTTCGCTCTTTCTCTTTCTCGACAGATTGGGGTAGTTCCAATTGGGGTAGTTTCTTTTCTGTCTTCGCATCGCTGTTTTCCTATCATTCACTCGTTAATGTAGCAACCTTTCAAAGCGATCCGATGATTGATTTTCGGCGTTCGTCCTGTCGATATTTCGATTCGTTCAATTTCCACCTCGCCTAATGTGAACCATTAGGTGATGGGTGGTTTGTTTCTTTTTTTTTGCTCATCCTTCCTTCCTTCTGCTGTTTTTTTTTTGCTTATTTCGTTAGTTTTATATTTTAGTCCCATTTCCGCTTCTTAATCGCCAACCTTGATGTCGTTTTTTTGTGTTGTTTTGTTGTTGGCATTTCTTCCCCATTGTTGGAGCTGGCCGTTTTTCAGCGATTTGGATTCGCTTGATGACATTGTCCGATTTAGGAGACGAAACTGTGCCTTTGCTGTGACGGCACAAGCTGATGAGTTTCCATTCGTCTAAAAGACCACTAATAGGACCGTTCAATTACGCTACGACTGGCACAGCAAAACAACTGGAAGAATCGAAAGAGGCGAGAAAATGATGTCAAAAATGATGACCAGAAGATCCAGGGTTGCCATTACGCGATCACGTTCATCCCACGTTACGGGACCCTGCATTAGGTGCAGGTCAGTGCGCGTTGGTCGAGATGGGATCTGGCTAGCTTTTGGCACCGGTTGGCTTCCTGCTTCGTTTCGCAAATCATTTCGATCCCGATCCCTCCCGCCGGGCTGAAACGTGCCAAAACAGTGAAAAAATTACTCACCAACTGGTCCCATTCCCACACAGCGCGTCTGGGCGATGGAAAAACATGGAAATTTCACTCTCCGTCTGACAGCTAATTAGATGAATATCATTTTAAAGTGTATGTGTGTGCCGAATAAAAAAAAAACTAGGTGCGTCCTCGTGTGTACCGTATGTGTTTGTGTTCGTGAGTGCTACAAGTGTGCAGAACAATTTTGGTATAAATATCGACCGCGGTCTAATTTTAGACGCTCATTGATGGAACGGCTGGCGCTTCTCCCGTACGTCCTTCGGACTTTGGCAGTGGGTCGGTACAGATTTGCTGGAAGGCTCCAAAAACCGTGCTGGGCGGTGGGCAATGGGTTTCCATTTTTTATCAACAATATTGTCACCTTTTTACGTGCCCCGGGTAAGCGCGTGGGCTAAATAATTCATATTTTAATCAGAAGTTAAGTAAGAACATGAATGAGGCGCAGGGGAAAGCAGGAGGATGTCCTTTTTGAAGGAGGAGATTCAGATTTTTTCGCACTTTCGACAGATTCGGTGACTTTCACACTGTCTCAGATGATGAAGAATTCATCATGCTAGCCAATGAAGAATTGGTCCTCCCAGAGATTACGTAGTTTGTGAATTAAATTTTAGAACGAACAGTTCATACCAAACAACGATTTTTGCGCTTATAATGAACAAAGGAATTCAAAGTTTCCCGTTTTCGTTGAATGTAGACAAGTGTTGCCAAATGATTATTTGAGCTTTAAAGCAATATTACGAAGAACAGAAATGATTTAACCATTTTTTATACTAATATTGAAGGTATTTCTAGAATACGATCGAATTTATAGCACTCAACAACTTAGCTGAAGGCTTTATAGCGTGCTTATGTAATTACTTAACTGTTTGTTTCAAACATTTTATTATTTTTTTATCAAATGTACTCATGTGGCACATTAAGGGCGCCTTTTAATGTTTTTAAATGTTTGATTTTCAACTTTTGATTTATGTCTCCAGTTGACAATACATTGAATACTTCCAACGGTACTGTTTTCTTTATAATATTCGCGTTTAACAAAAGAATTGTTTCCATATTTGAAAATATTTTAAGATTTTAATTTTTTTTAGGTTTTTGTATTCTATTTTAATTCTACCCCCATATCCTCATAAACGTTAGCAAACATTTACATTAATTTCGTCCAGTTATCCAGCTATTGTAAGACTGCTCAACATTTTTTTAAAATTTCTAGTTGAACAGAATTATCACAATTAACATACATATAAGATATTGTTAAAATTAAATGGGTTGAAAACTTATTAAACATAACTAGTAAAATTGGTTGTTCATTTGTTTTCTTGAATTGAGAATGCAATTTCTACTTATCCTCGATATTGAATAATAAAACAAAACATTTAATTCTCTTAAAAAAGAAAACACATCGATTAAAATCATTGAAATGTCAATTGTTTTAATTAGTATCAATTATGTAGATTAATATTTTGAACAGATCCATGGTAAGGTAATGGTATCAATTATCATGTTTCAATCACTTCAGATACTTTTTGCCTCTGGTTAAAGATCAATAACTATTTTCCGGACAAAAAAAAACTTCAGCACAAAATACAAAAACAAGCAAAGCACCAACTGCTCACTGGCATTCGGTGTACGCTTATGAAAATAAACCGATTTGCCTTTGTCAATCATGCTGGTTAAGTTTGACATCAAATGCCGACGCGGAATGTGCTGGTCGCAACTTCACTCTCTTTCCCTTGCGCTAGTTATGCAGGCGTATCAGATGTTTGCAATGTATGCCGTTTCCGATGCCGATTCCGATGCCGTACAGGCCATCGCGGTGGTTGGTAATGCAGCCGAAAACATTCGGCATGAATATTTATAGTCCTCGGCCATCGTTGAACCGCACGCATGTTGTTGATAGTATCAAATTTCGAAAATAAACCTATATGTTGCTGCTAACCTCGGTATTATTTTTTTCGCTATCGTTCCTTTACTTCCTCGCTATTCTGCCAAGCTTCGGGTGCAGGGTACCAACAGCAACTGAACGGTGGGACGACACACGCTCGAAATGGATATCCATACCAACCCGTCTGCTAATATCACTGCTTCCCATGGAGATGCAGGGAGCCTTTTTTGTTGGGGTTCTGGGAACCGGGATCAATACAGAGAATATGCCTGCTAGTGCCATGTTCCTCACAGGAGCTTGAGTGGGCTTGTGTTTTTTTAGCGTTCTTTACTTACCAGCGTTGAAATAACTATCCTCATATCCTTGCAGGAGCTACTCATACACTTGATTATTCATATTTGAGGTTTGTTTGTTTCCAAAAAAGTAAAAATAAAACTATTGAATCACAGCAATGTTAAGTACACTCATGGTGCGCTAGGAGATATTGGCGACCAAATTTAGTATTCAAAATAATAGCGAGAAGTCGAATCTGAATCAAGAATGTGAGCATGAGGAAGTATTTAAGAGATAGCTTACACTAAAAAAACAACAGAGAATTATATAATTTTCTATTCTCCTGCATCTGAAACTTCCTTTCAAATCCATTACATCTCACCATTCCAACTTAAAGAGACTTGATGGATTGCATCCTACACATCCCAACGTAACCGTGCCCTCTTTGTGTGTGCCTGTGTCTCCTATCGTTCACTGGCAGCTACATTCGTCCCATATATCCTGTCACCACCGTAATCTACCACCGGAAGGTGTAGAGCTGCGCGAGAAAACTAGGACACGCCACTCGTCAGCGTGTTAGTGAGAACCGTGCCTTGGATGCCGGGCCGCACTGCACACTGCAGTAATTGACCTTCGATTTTATTGTGCGAGTAAATTTATTGCGCTTTCGATTGCTGCAGGATCCCAAACCAGTGCCGGAAGATGGCGGATCGATCGGGCTTGCCCGAGGCCCGGTCATGTTGCTGTCGCCGTTGGCAAGCCCCTTACTCTAAACCGATAAGACAAACGAAGCATTTTCTTGCGAAACACACATAACGGCACAATATATTACTTTTTAATTGCATCGGTCAAGCGACGCCATCGTACGGGATTGGGATTTCATTGGCTATCCGGTTGGGTACGTTTTTATTACCGCACGTCGTTTGGAAGTTTTCCTTCGACACGGAGCAAATCTCAGCGCTGAACGTATTTTTTTTCTACAGGTAGAAGAAGATATGGCATGGGAAAAGACGTACTGCAATATAGATGTGGTTTTCTTACGTTATATTGTTTTATTTACGTTGGAAACGAACGAACGTGACAATACATGGATAATATCGAAAGTTTTAAGAATTTCCATTTCAATTCTCAACTTAACAACTCTCGACATTTACTGTATGTTATTAGTTTTACAGAAATGAAATAAAAAAGCTAATTTTAATGCAATTCAAAATAATGTAGTTTTTAAAGATCTTTTTGAAGGCTCAGTATGACAGAAACTTTTACAGTCATTCCTCGTGTAAGGCAAATAGTTTGACACTTTTTAAGGGTTTGACTCTTTTTAAGGGTTTGTTTATTTTGATAATTTTTTAACCCACAGTTTGTATTATTAAAATATCACACAAAGATGAATTTTATAATTTGAAATTCTCTTCAATTTATTTTATAACAAATTATAGCAATAGTTACATTAAAAAAAAAATTAATGGATTTGTACGGCTATCAGTAGAAGAACAATTAAAAACTCGGAATACAAGTATAAGAAATGACAAATTCCCTATGTCGTACGTCGTGTCTCCGCATAACTTTGTACACAACATAACTGTATACCATTGTTGAAACATGGTTGTTTTATTTTCTCGTGTTTGTTTATGGTATAACCCTCTACAAATGACTTTGTTTCTTACAATGCTATGGCATGGATAGATCTTTCATATTAATATATAAAAATTTGCTACCATATTCGTCTAAAATCAAAGTTTGCCATGAAGATCAATTCCGTTTATGTAACAAATATAATGAAACATGCTAGGTGTAGTTTAATACCGTCGTGTTTCGGTGCCTGATCCTATAAACCGCAAATATTCTATTGCATTTCTTATCCAATGATTGGTTTGCGTAGTAGAATGTAAATATAGAATTAAGAACCGTTCAGTTGTTATTTGCCATGACAATGTTTTATATGAACATGGTTTTATGTATCGATAGCCTACTTAAATGAACTTCAATTTTTTCCTTTTTCTTTTTATTGAAACAACGCAAAACGGTGTTATTATGTGCCAATCAATAACTTACAATTATTGTATTATAACTACTACAACAAAGAGTGCTTTTAACACCGTTATCTCTCGGATTGTGATGAGGTTTCAACCACCTTTTATTAGTTCAAGTTCGCAGTCACCTTTCACAAGATTTCCAACTGTCCCTGCAAAACTAATAGTCCCGAGTTTTAGCAGTCCCTTGCAAACCTTTTCTTCTGCACATTCACCATCCCACCATACGCTTCTCCCTCCCCCGTCAACCCACATGCTTGCTAAACGATGCCGGGCGTTACGGTGCAGTAATAAATTCGCACAGACCGAACGGGGGAAGGGGTGGATCCCCCAGTGGAGCGGAGACGAGAGAGAACCTTCTTAGTGGCAGGCTAAAAATAAGCGGATCGCAATCGCAAACTCGCCCTCCAACCGTTACCGATCCCAAAAAACCCCGCATGGGGTTGGAAAGCAATCGGGCGGGGCAGGAAAGAAATTCGGTTTCCGTTCGAGTTTTTCAAGAATCAATTTCACCTTCCGCTGCGTCGCCGTCTAATGGATACCCTGGTGCCTGCTACCCTCCCACGGCTTCTCGTTTCCTCGTTCCTAGGTTGCTGCCGTGCTTCGGGGGGACAGTTCGACGGGGCTTGTGTGTTCGGGTTTTCCATCTTGGCAGCATCGCTGGAACGTTTCTTCGCTTTCCGCCTTTTTATTGGTCTGCATCCGCATAAATCCGGTTCCGTGATACACTCCATCTACGACCGTAGGCAGAAGAATAGCGCGAGCAGCATAGTAATAATCAAAATCTCGCTTAAAATTCTTTCGCTTTCCAACGGTTTTCCTCTCCTATCCGCAAGCATGAGCCAGTGGTGGCGATGAGTGAAATGTTTGGTGGACGGAAGAGGTTAAGGGAACGTTGGTGGAAGCGGTGGAAGGTTGAATGGGCGCTGGTCGATAATCTCGTACCGTTCTTCCCTGCCGCACCGAATGGGCTAAGAGTGTTCCGATTCCCCGGGTTCCGATCGTCATGCCAGACGCAGCGATATTATTTATTTGAATTATGTTCGGAAAAGTCTCAGCTCGGTGAGGAAAATCGATCGAAATGGGAGCATTCGGAAATCCTTCAGTGTTTGTGCGCGAGGGTAGGGGATTTTTTTTTATATAAATGAATATTTATCGCCCATTTAGCGAAGACTTAAAGGGAACCGTGTATTCCTCCCAGGAATCACTATCGAGGTCAGTTTTGGACGATTGTTTGAAAGGTTTTTCGAAGAGGGGCCATTAAACTGGCATTTGCTCACAAGAAAAGCAAAAGTCTGTTGCACGAACACGAGCATTCAGCATTCAGGAAACCCGTCCCCTGCCAATACACCCCACTGTTACAAGAAACAAAATGATAAAAGTCAAAGAAAATGGGTAAACCGAACCGAACGATACAGAAACGGAAACAAATCCTTCGCGGAACCGGTGGGACAGATATAAGTGCGGTGTGGGTACGATACACGCTGGAAATTCGGAAGGAATGAATGCAATGCCCTCTGCGGACAGCAGTCCGGGATTGAACCTTCGGCGAAAAGGGAAACTCGACTCCCGGGCGTAAGGAAAACACCGCGAACATACCCGCGCGCTTGGTGTTTATTTATCCAAGCTTCTCCAAGCCAGTCGGCAGGTTTATTGGTGTGGATGAAAAGGAAAATGTTCTTGAAGTTCTTACCATACCAGTTGTGCGCCACCACCAATCGGGCTCCCTTGCCTTGACGCCGTTTGCTGAGAAGTTCGTCTTGGAAGGGATGTGGTGTGTGCGATACGACTTGTTTGATTGGAGCTGACTTTGGATGGTTTTTGTTTGTGTATGCTAATGTTTGTCTGTGCCGTACGTGTGCGTGAGAGTGCGCTTACATGTTTGCGCTTGCTGAAGCGGCACCGAGCGAGCGAGTGAGAGACAAAGCGAGAATGATAGGGGGAGCTCGCTAATGAAAACAGCGGCACAGAAAACAACGCGATAGATGAATTATGGTTACGGAACTGCTGCCACTCAAATCTGCAGCCGTTACAGTAGCCCCGGGGCAAGTGAGCACTACCCGCCTTCGATTTTCCATGACGATGTTTTTTTCCGCTTTTTCAATTCTACTCTTTTCCTTCACGATCGTAATCGATCAGGAAGTGTTTGATGGTGTACGTTTGCATGTGAATATAACGATCGGCCGTGAAACATAAACGGAATGCCCGCTGCACTGGCAGTCCGGGATCTGCCGATAAGAGCAAATAAATTAAAACTCATTGAAGTTATTTCGGAGCCGGCTCATGTCCGGGACGGTACCGTGGGCGTCTGTACAACAAAGTGTTTTTCGGTGAAATGTTGTTCAAGGGGAAAAAATTAACGAAAAACGTTTAATCTAGTCAACCGTTGTTGCAATCGACATACGGCTAACGTCGCTCACCCGATCAACGTATGTTTGATGTGGGTTTGGAGTTTGATTTTATGTTGATTCTTATTAAAGCGAATTTTGTAAATTGAATAAACAAACTAGAAGAATACAAGGTTTTGTAGTTTGTGGTAATAATTTTGCAATTAAAGTTAAAATATAATAAGGTTTATCAGTGATGGTTGCAGACTAGAGGCCGAAAATTTAATTTTTGGGACTGTATTATGCATATCTCTAGGGCGTTCATAGTTGTTTTTTCACCTTAATTTTAGTAAATCATAGAATATTGGGTTGGAGTGGCCTGGTGGGGTAGTGGTATCGGCACTGCTCTCTCTCACGACACACCGGGACCAAAATCTCCCGTAAAATTAGTCTAATACGGCCAGGCCGTCATGCAAAAAAAAAGAATATTGGATAGCCGAAGAGATAGCGTCACCAGTCTCAAATCCCATTTGGAACTTTCCTCCGTAGTGAGGACAGAAGAGGAACTACGTGGTATCAATGGTCAAACAAGGCGTTACGTAAAGGAAGAAGAAGAATAGTTGAAATATTTGAAAGAGGTTTTTAGTCATCAAACTTTTTTAATCGTAAATAATAATGTTTCTTTATAGTATCCATATATCATAAAATGTTCAGTCAATCTTTTATTTATTCCAAACTAACGGTTAATTACTGGTTTAAAATCAGGTTTCTTTATGTATCCGGAGGGCGTCCGTACTGTTCTTCTGCATATATTTAAATACATCTTAGGATATTGAAAGACTTTATGGATAATGTTATCCCAATATTATCCCAATGCTCTTTATTCGCCTGTGTCTTGTTCTCTTTATCCAGTTTAATTCACTATTAAATAACATTTCAACTAACTCCACCTTATTTTTGATCTCTCCTTTTACCCACAGGGTCAATGTTCAGCCGGTACACTGCCTGTGGCCTGGATAGACGAAGGTCCTGGACCACCGCGGTGTCCACCGCCATGTGAAACATTTCGTACACATGCTACATATAATAATAGAAATAGTAATAAGCCATACAATATTGATAATACTAAATATAACATGGAGAACCGGTTAAATGATAAACAACAGTGCCTTGACTATTTGGGCGATAATGAAGAGTTAAGTCCAGCACAAATTTGTAAAAAATCGTCACAAAGTATTGAGACCAAGCTGAAAACATTACGTTTAAGACATTGTTGTGAACGTACCGTTGGCAGTGCTTTACACAACGCAGCCTACGCCGACGTGCTGTACGGCGGTACCAACTGTACCGGGCGGCTGACCGAGCTGCTGGAGACGGACGCACTGGCGGCACGGATCACATGCGAATTTACCGAGGTGCTGATACGGTACGACTGCGGACAGCCGTACTCTATCATCCACCACTGTGAGGATTGTAAGGTAAGTGATTCTAACTGTTACTTTCATTACATAAACCATCCAAAGGATATGACATCTTGAATATCTTCTCGCAATTAAAAATTAACTTACTTTTGTACCAATTGTATTGCTTTCAATAGTACAACTTTAAGTAGAATGTATCTCTTTAAAAATCTGCTACTTTGTTATTGTTCTACAGTTCTTGGCCATTTGCTCTTCATTGTTCGCCGATTGTAGCAAAACCGATGCGAACCATCGTACCCAACGTTCGCCGGCGTGTTCTGGCGAATTAGACAAACTTTTGCTTCACTGCCAACCATAATCTTTATCGCTCTCATCATCCATCCGCCCTGATGTTACCATAGTTCCATGTACTCTGCTGTACGTGTGAGCATGGGTATGTGTAAATGTGTGTTTTATACATTTTCCACATGAGAGCATCCTCAGCAGTCTAAGAGCGATTGGCTTTTCCGTCTTGCTCAAAGTCGACTTGTCGATAAACGGTGCTGAAGGGCTGGTTGGAACTTTGGGATGAAACGTTTGGCAAAGGATAATCGGTCCAGCAACGCTATCCTACATTGTTGTCCTTCTCCTCCTCCTCTCTTCATAACCACTTCGTTTGCGCCCTTCAGTAACTGTTTCCGCTGCCATGATCATCGCAAGCGTGGTAATGAGGACAACCAGCTTTGAGCGCACGAAATGTGCGTATGTGTGCGGATGGGATGCGCATTGATACAGATGATGATGATGATGATGATGATGATGGTTGAAAACGCACATTTTCCTGTCCTCTGCATAGCTAGTGGCTTAAGTTTTTTTTTCCTTTTTACTCAACTCCATTCCAACTCGTTTGCTTGTGACTGAGCAATCCCCCGTTGAAGCTCGGTTCACTTATGTTTATTTTTCTGTTTGCACTTTTTTTTTGGGGATCCACCGACAAACGGATCCTTCCACCGAGACTGGTGGCAAGAACTATGCTCACCGGAAATGAGCAAAGCAGTAGGATGGGCAAAGACATCACTCGCCCAGACCATTGGAATACCAACCGCGAACACGAAACTGTACTGAACTGCTCGGTCCGGATTGGTTCCGTTCGGTGGACCGGATCAGAATGGCCACCGGGTTCGACCCGAAACTGGGACAAACCGAATGTATGTTAACGGTTCATAGGTCCCGGCGCTACAGCATTCCAAAAATTAGCGCAATGCAGATAAAATGAAAAATTATGCTTAATCGCACTATCCGAATGTTCCAGCATAACGGGGGTTGCTGGAACGGAACGGGATGATGCGCGGGGAATACTATCTCTTTTGGGCAAAATTATCATATCTTCAAGGGGCAGCTGCAAGCCTTCCCATTAGAGAGCCTTCTCGTAACGGCTTCAACAACCGAGCGACCGAGTGTAATTACTGTTAAAGTTTCAACGGCACCTTAGGCCCTTTTAGCTCCCAACTGCACTGCACTGCTGTTCGCCGTTGACTCGACCCTCACCTTATGTTTGTGTGTATGCATGTGAGTGTGAGCTTGGCCCATTTTACCAGCAGGCTCTTTACCAGCGTTTGGCGGAGTGTTTGAAGTAGAAACAATTAAAACTATTAGTCAAACCATGCCTCACCTAAACTGTCCCCAACCTGCCCGCGTTGATGTTGCCCTCCGAAGCGCCAGAAATGATTACGGCATCGGAGGCCAGAAATGATGATTGTGATGGTGGTTACAATGAATGGTTATGGTTGAACTGGAATCAACCTACAAACGGTTGCGTCATGCTTTCTGCTGCTTTGTATAATATGTCATAGCATTTGTTTTGTAGCTGAGGGTTCCAAGAAGAAACAATCAAACCGATGATTTTATTTTCACAAAAAACGGAAATTCTCTTTATAAAACGAAAAATTCTTCCCTACTCTACAGTTTTTTGTTCAGTCGGTGTGTCAATCAGCGCATGAAACCTTTAGCTAAAACTAACACACCAGGTTTCCACATCCCAAACAAGTGCCCCGACCTCATGGGAGCACTGTAACATTGTTTCAATATTGCAACACCGTTTCCACACGAACTGAACAGCTCGACCGTTCCCTGCCCAAAACAGTGGGAAATTGATTTTAATAATAGATTTGACAATGATGCCACTTCGTCGGGGGAGCCTTTTCGGGGGTTGATTCCACAGCAATCGGTGTTGCTGCTTCTGCCCGCATGTCGTTGTACTCCGGCAAAATAAGCTCGTAGAATCTCGTCGACCACGGCGTAGCAACGAGGTCAGCTGATTCAATTAGCCTTTCACACAAACAATTGCTTTGGCTCTCGCGCTCTCTCGCTCTCGCTCCCGGGTCTTTGGCAGCTTGCTTCCTGCTTCAGTAAAACCTCTACGGTGTAATCCGTGGCATGGTTGCAGCCGTCGGTGAAGGCTTTCAATTAGCTCCGATATATTAGCGAATCATACATTAATGCTTAATAAGACATTACATTAGGGTGGTTGGTGTGGCCCAGTGCTACAAACGCCACTTAATGAATGCTGTGCCGGTGAGAGTTTGCCTAGTTTTACCTTCCACTGGTAGGTGTAGTTGTACGTATGAAACAATAAATGGAAACTAGTGGAATTTGCTCCACGCATCATTACTTCTAATGGAGACGCCTGGTGTTTTGTGAAAATGGAGACGCCTGGTGTTTTGTTCAAATGGAGGCGCATGGTAGTTTTTAGCTGTGAATTTATTTACCAAACTACCACGCAAGTGAAATTAAATGAAGGACAACACCATTTGCTTATTTTTCAAGCACCTTTCATTCGCTAGCAAATTCTGCTCAATTTGTGGAAATATAGCTGTGGTTTCTCCAACGGCTCCACCAAATGCTCTGAAGGGAAATGTTTGATCCCGGATGGAGAGGAAAAAAATCAATACCACCATGCTAAACGTATGCCTAACAGGATTTCGTGCGGTGCGTTTGCCGATAGCACCGTTGCAGCAAATTGGATCAATCGACAGCGTACAAAACAAATGACGATATCTTGTCACCTGCGAAAGAGGATTGTCGCCACTCGGTGGCGCGGTTCCCATTCTGCCGCATCCGTTTCGTCAAACGGAATAAGGAAGCTTCCAAATTGGAGCAAAAACATTCCGCCCACTTTAGAGGGCATTGATTTCACATAAATCTTGTTATGACCCCATAAAAGCAGCCGGCAATGGATGGTACCGGTATCAACGGCGTTGCATGCATACAACTGTGCACCATGGAAACACCTTCGGGGTAGGTACGGAAAAACCAAGGGGGAGGCAACAACAAAAAAAAAGGCATAGACATGAAGCTTCCTGGTATCAGTTTTCCCAGAAGTGGTCCGTGCCGCTTGATCGGATTGCTATGACCTCGCTCGTTCGCACACACACACACCCACTTCGGGGTGAAAAATCAATGAAAGATAGAATGAGTAGGATATGGAAAGCAATGAAACGGAAGAGGGAAGAGAGCGCAACAACAAAAAAATACACGTTGTTCGTTTGTCCCGGTTGAAGCATCGATAGTAAAAGAGCAAAATGTGTCATCGCGTCACGCCATATGTCACTAATTAAAGGCAAAGTGTTAACAATACCATGGATCGATGTTTACAATCATCTTTACGACTGTTGGTTGGAGGTCGCTTTTTTTTGTAGCGCGATGTTATTGGAAGGTTTTCGCCTGGTTGTAAAATTGGTTCCCTTTAACGAGTCACTGTAAAGAGCGATGGAAAACCATTATCAGTTATTGGCATGTGGAAGCGAGATTTTTTGCTAATTTTTTATAACATTTCTAGCATTACAAAATATCATTAAATGTAGAAATGATTTCCCTCAAAACGATACATAAATTCTGAATATTAACTATAATCATCTACATGACTTTGAGCAATTAGCAAATAACTTGAACTGAGCAGAAAAGCAGAACAATAAAACAATCTGCAATTCTACTTCCGCTACTAAACGGCGATAACAGCACTCGACACGTAGTGGGGCCAATTAGCAAAACCGGTAACTCATTTAAAACTTGTCAATGAAACGAGGTTAAGATTTCCTTTCGCTCGTACCGTAAAACACGGGGAAAGCAAACATCGACTACCAATGCGAGCGCTGGCCAATGAAGGAAATGGGA
This sequence comes from Anopheles minimus, assembly GCA_000349025.1. Taxonomy (NCBI): domain Eukaryota; kingdom Metazoa; phylum Arthropoda; class Insecta; order Diptera; family Culicidae; genus Anopheles; species Anopheles minimus. The sequence goes on from KB664165.1 coordinate 1,998,178, forward strand.
AAATGGGTCCGTCTCATCGACTGCACCGGGCCATACCCGGAACGATACGGCTCGGTTCAGTTTAAGTACAATTTTTAACCGCAGCATCGTCATGCTGCTCCACTCATTAACCCCCCCCCCCCCCACGTTGACCTTCGCTTGCCAGAACGGGACAGGAACCACATCAATCAACATTGAAACATTCCGCCGCCATGAATCACGGCCGAGACGAATGGCGGACGAATTTCAGTTTATAGCGATCGGGCAGTGAGACACGCCAGTTGATGGGCAAGAACCGGGGTTTTTGACTCACACGACCGTTTGCAATGATGATAAATGCTATTTCGGTGCGAAATGTCCGCGCCCGGCTGGATGCACATCGAACGACGGAGGTGACAGATTCCGACCGAATCACGTACTTTCTTGGCACTGGGGTGTTTTATAAAGATTTCCCACGATGGTGTCCACTCACCACCGGGTTATGTTGAAATTTTACGAACCGTTTAAATATGCACTACAAATAAGGAAATAAAAATTGTAATTAGTAGAATTGACACTTTTCCACGATTATCCCTACCCTTTATTCAACTTTTTTCAATTTGCTATCATGCATGGATGGTGGTATTCCCTAACCAAGCTAATTGTCATACAATGCACGAACTAAATTGTTCAAACGATCGATCAATTCGGCATTGATGCAACACTCCAAATGCATCATCCATCAGTACACAGAGGCACACAATTTTCACCTTTCACGCGATCATTTCACTCGACCCATTTTATCCGGTGGAGGAAAATTGTGTCACTGATTGACACATCTTGCATACCTCTACGTGTGCTTGCATATAGCGAACAGTTCCCAATCACTAACCGCAAATCAGATTCCACCAAGCCGCCAAGAATCCATTACGAGCGCAACCAGTTTAGTAGGGCCACAAAATTCGGCTCCACAAGATGGCGTTCGACAATCTGCCAGAATGCGGTTTTTTTTATTTTCTTTTACTCGCTCTTCCCGGTATTTATTTATTTCAAGCTCTTTTTGTCCCCATTGTATCGGTTTTGGAGTGTTCGCGTGCATCGTGTGATGCAGTTTCTCGGTTGTCTGGCCCCGCTGAAACCGTTGCCGGATCGACTCTTTTAAAGCGTGCATTTTCTCCGTTGGTTCCGGTGCATTGAATAAATATTTTCGATAATAATTTCTTCCACTCGAGCGACTGGCAGCTCGAGGCGATTCGAGTGGTTTGAGGCCAGCTCGGGGGATGCGAGGGTTGGTTAAAACCGAACGCTTGTGTTCCGTTTCGTTTCGATTCTTTCGTGTTTTCTCATACCCTCCCCAACCATTCGTTGCCAACGTTCTCCGGGGGAAGTTTTCTATCAGCACCGTGCACCGAAGAAAACACTTTCCATGGCGGACGACGGATGTGGTGGATGGAACGTGAACTCGGACGATGTGCGATGAGTTGTTCCGAAAATCTAGGTCACACCACTCAACTCTGCTGCAACGGCAGGGCACGGCTGGAGCAGAGGGATTCTGCAAAAGCGACGTAGGGATGCTGCGGTGGAAGGATTCGGGAACAGAATGAAGAATGAACACTCTGCGGTTTTTTTTGTGTGTGTTGTGTTCTCCCCTCCCGGCTCCCAATGGCCTCACATGCCACACCCTTTCGTTCCATTGTTCGATCCGGTCGCCTCCATTGCAATTTGTGCTTCTTCGGCTGGCAGTGTTTTTGTGTGGGTACGTGTGAGTTCTGGGCGATGTGAGCTTTCTGCATTCTTTCCTGCACTTGGACATTATGGTACGGTTCGGGAAATGCTTTCGTTTGTCCGTTGTTTGTATCTTCTCATCAACGTGAAGCAGGTGGGGGAAGAAATTTCACTCCCCTCACACCTGTCCCATTCCTACACGCAACGGAACAACGCCATCCCGGGTCTGCACACTCAATGTGGTAAAAACTTTGTTGCACTTTGCCAAGCTCTCGCCCTTTTGCACTGAAGGCGGGGCAGGGGCGAAGTGTAAAGACGAAGCGTGACAACGAGTGATCACGTAAAGACCATACATTCGAGGCTTTTTCACTGGCGCTAGAAAACTGGAGCTAAAGGGCACGAACGCACGGTACCGAGGGTGGTCTGCAACGTGCCTTCCCAGTTCTATCTGGGTCAGTGCTGAACCGTGCGCTGGATCCAGAGGCATACAGGAACGGCAGGCGGGAGATGAGCGACGACACGCAACCCCTGAACCGAAATGGACAAACCTTGGGGAACCACATCGAACCAGTATCCTTAGCAGCAAGGAGGAACATTTTCCACCAAAACGAAGGCCACGACTTCGAATGAATCCCGAACACACGAAGACACCTCCTGGATGTCTTGAAAAGGCACCAGCATACGGCCGGGAACCCAATGAAGAAGCACAATGGGTGAAAGGAAGAAAACATTTCGAGCGAGAGGGCATACGAAAGTGTCTTCTGCTTTTTCGTCCTGCACGCCGGCAAGATCGGGCATTGTTTGTGACATGTACATAAATCAAACCACTTCGACTTGAGCACGGTTAAGAAATGGGGAGCGGTGGCTAGGGCGAATGAGGGGGAAATAAGGAATTGAATAAGACTGGTGCAGCAGGACCGCTTTCTAGCGGAGAGAGAAAAATCGAATTGAAGAGGACAGTACAAAAACTTAATAAAACTACAAAAGAAGCATGTTGAAAAATATGACATGGCAAGCAGAAGCTTCACACTGACAGTTGCCGTAGCATTTGCGAGTGCAACGTTTTCCCGGAAGAAGTTTTATTTTAGAAAGTGGTCTTAGCATTGTGTAATACTATTATAATTTGTTGAGAATTCCATAACGAACTTTGATATGTCTCGAGATGTCAAAGTATTTTCAAAGCTTGAGGTTTTAGGTTATGAAATACTAACTCATGTTATTTAATTTTAAAATAACCTCTTCCATCAGTTCTAAAATGTATTACACCGCACTGAGTATTGACTCTCTCAACTGTGTAGAATTGATAGTTTGTGATATTCCATAGAAGATGACTACCATGAACAAACACGTTCATTGAGCCAAAGCTAATGAGTATGAAATATATATTTTACCTCAAAAGCCTTCCAATGATATCTCTTCCTTCTTATATATGTCAATTTTAAAATGTTTTCAATATGAAATACCGTCAATCGGTCACATTTCTCAACGGAAAGCCAATTACGGACAATTACAAACAACTTCACAAAAAAAAACTTCTTACCAAAGTACCACTCACACGATTATTGCAATTTTGTTATGTTTTCCAACCTGAAAACATGAGGCAAACAAATCGAGTGGCTAGATTGATTACTTCCATTCCCCCGTTACGGTTACGGTTTGCCCTCGTGCAAGCTATTCAAGCACGCTCGGTTGCTCAAATAAAATTGGCAATTGGCGTTTGCTTCTTCTTCCCACTTGCACACTCACACATGCAATGTATAGGAGGGGGAGCGTACAATCATTACCGTACCGCGATCGATGATGATCTGCCATTCAAGCCAATGCACACATAAATCATCGCTGGTCGTAACAAGACGCACGGCACGTCATTTTCTTGACCTTCTTTTAACCTATTTCTTTGGTTGGTACACAACAACAACAAAAAACCAAGTCACCGAAGCAAAGCAACGTGTCGTAAAGTTTGAAGCAAAATGTTCCTGTACAACAAATTAGCTTCGGGTTGGTGTTTATCGTTGTTAATACCCATTCCCTTTTGGCCGTCGAATGATTGTTGTCGAGTGTAGAATCGGTGACCGTAAAAGTTGCCCCCTCCCAAAAATGGTGTTGTTGACCAGTGGAAGTGTAATTCGCAGTACGTGCCTCTGCTTGATGGTTTGCTTCTTTAATGATATATTTGCTTGAGGAATAAAAGCGTCAAATTAGCGTGGCTGTGTAACTAACAATATGGTACGATGTTTAAATATGTGTCAGAGGTAGTTCAAAACCTTTTTTTTTTTAAACAGACTCCTTATGCAAACACACTGGACATCTCTCTTGTTGGGGGGGAAAACCCTCCGACACCTTTTTCCAAAGATGTGACTTTTTCGCACCCTCTCTTCAATTGCCTTTACTCCATAGCCTTCGCTTACTGTTGTCTCTCGGCGACGATTCGAATAATTTATGTTCGTCCGAGACGCACGAAAGATAACACATTCCCTATCCCACTTGATCTCTGGACCGAAGGCTTTCCCGATGTGTTCCACTTGAGGAAACAAGCAAATAATGATGATGATGGTACTCGTGCCCAACGTTACATCCTGTGCTTAGTGTGTAGTAAGCGTTTTGTATTGTTTTTAGAGGCATTGGAACGGTGACATTGTTCGGGCATAGGTGTGCATACTTCAAGCAGATGAAAGGATACGGTGGAACATTCGCAATCCACTCCAGCGGGTATCAGAGTCCGGAAGTCAACCACTAACATCGTCAAAATTGGAGTGGTCACTCTCGGCGGATACAGAGGATTGTTCTAAGGATAAAAAAGAACAAAGAAATTCAAATCGATCTCACATTCAGATGCAGGATTGCCCATATATTCAAGCTGTTCGTATAATCACCCCAGACAGGTGGAACATGATTCCGGTCGAAGCTGTGGTTGTGAAGCATTTTCCAAGGATCCCATCCGAAGCAATTAATTTTTCGAATCATGCTGCCAATTTCGCCCAACAACCCCTTACAGCTTAATTACAGTGGAAATAGCTAATACATAAAATGTATATTCAATAAAATAGTGTGCAGATGAATGAAGCGAACACAAAAAAAACCAACCCTCACACACTGCATATCCTCTCAATTGTGGCAAATAGCGTAGAGTGTGCTGCTTCATGCCGTCCCCACACACTGATGTACCGCAGCTTTTCGGTGCACACTGCTTCGCAACCATAAGCTGAGTGGCTTTACGTGCACTTGACTACACGTAACATAGTGCAGCACAAGTGCCTTCGGTGAACAAATGTGACGAGCTGTGAGATGCTGCACACTGCTCGAGAGCGAGCCAAGTTTTTCTTCTTCTTACGCAAGGCTCAAACACTGCTTTTTTACTTTCCCACCATCCTTCTTCGCTCTAGTGGAATTTGAAGGAATTGGTGAATTACACGATTCCTGTTTGCTGCTTCTAACTGTGAGGCAATGAGGTTTTTCTAGCTACCAAGCGATATCAGACATGCTGGTGGTGCTCTGTGAGTACCCAAGTGAGTTACCGATGAGTCACTTCCTCGGGTAGGAATAAAATAGGTAAAAAGGATATTAAAAAAACGAGAAGAAAATGTTATCTTCTATACGGTACGGTATCAATTTGGCGCACACTCAAATCAATTCCAGTTCTGGTTTTGATAAGTAAAATCTTTCCTAAGTAAGCTACTTTTTATCTGATATCTAACTGGTTCATTCCCTGCCTACCCTCAAACGCGTCCCTTAACCGAGTGCAATTGATTTTCACGCCGTATCTTCAATGGAGACACCCGAACCTGCTACGCACTCGCCAGATTATATGACAGCAGCCGTTTGTAAGCATCCCCGTCACAGCTGTGTTAGTGTTGCTGACTGACTGCTGAGACACTATGCGCATACGGCACCGAGCGTAGCAGGGCTTTTCCCCCGATTTCGGAGAGCATATTGGGCCAATATGCCGCATGTATGTGTGAGTGAGTGGCACGAACGGAACGAGCTCTCGTCTGTGTTGGCATGTGTGCGTTTCGCTCAAATCATCATTACAGTTTGTCAATCTTTTGACTGTATGTTGGTTTACTGCTATCTCTTTTATGTCGCTTGCTAGCTGATGTATTAGCTTGCGCTGTGGGGCTTTTGCTTCATTGATGATTTGCTGTGTTTATCGTGGGATGTGGAACACTTTGATTTGTAGCTAGTTGTTTTAGGGCAATCATTTTAACTTCAAGAAAAAATACGGAAAGTAATAGGATATTTTAACATGTTGTTAAACTTCTAAAAAGTCTTGACTATTGTACATAAAAATATAAAAATATTAACTGAAAGATTCTTCAAACCCCAATATCCCATACGACTCCTTAAAGTGTATTACGGAAGAAACAAAATAGCAAGAAATTCACGCTTTATACAACAATCCCAAAAAAGGAACCATCTCTTAAATCATTTCTACCGTACCATGATACTCGGTACCTTGTCTCGGTCAGCGGCCCATAATGGATAAAGCTTTCCGCTGATCCGTCGAAGAACCCAGCACCACACCGTAGACCATACGAAACGTGGCCCAAAAATGCGGATGTGTGTGCGTGTATTTGTTGTGTTTTTTTTTGTTTTGTGTTTTCGTTTCACTTTATATTTCACCCGATTTAAGCTCGCTCAAAAACCTGAACTACCACACAATGACGGTATGCATATGTGTAAGTGGATGTGTTACTGAAGGGCGAGCAGCTTTTGCTCCTGACATGTAAAAGCTCTCACACGTACTCGCGTGCATGCCTGTGTGTGAGTGTGGAGGGGGAAGAAATCGGTTGCTCTCTTACAGCTGCCGCGGCTACCGAATCAGGTACCGCAAAAATGGTCACCAACACAACCACACCAGCTAGCAGCACACCGGAGCACCGGAGTCCTTGGTAGCACGAACGCCCGTACTCGGGGTGAAGTAATTTTTCATCCAAAATCGCTCCAATAACACTTCGTGCCAGTGTTTCCGTGTGAGCTAATCGTACGAGCGAAGGATGGCAACCGTCCGCCCCGTCTGTGTATTGGTGTGATGGAATGCGCCAGGACTTTCGTTCGGTCGGTCGGTGGGTAGGAGGGTTTTTCGATTTGTAACGACATAGCCGTGGGAGGACGCACAGCAATGCAGAGTATTTGTGAGGTTAATTTTGCGAAAACCGTTGCGAAGCTTGTGTCCGAATGAAACCGTCGCTCGGGGGAGCGAGATGGCGCTAATCGAAAAAGGGCAAGCGGAAAGGCAAGAGAGCAAGAGGTGGAAAGGAAAGATAGGAGAGCTCATGCTGGCACAGAGGGCTCACATTATTATACGAAGTGAATATCTGCAGACGGTATCCCACATGGACATGGGAGAGTGTTTGGGTGGGGGGGGGGGGAAATGGGGTGTCATAGAGGCAGGTGGTCCCTGTGTCTCTGCTGGGTATTGGTTGATTCAAATTTGTTCACAACAGGCATGCAATCGTGTCACTGACAATCGGCATCCTTTGGCGAAGTACTGCCATCCTCCTGCGCTGCGGTTTCCCTTATCCCCGAACCGAGTTGCTGGCTTTTTCGGGGCTTTTCTTATCGCTGCCCGAAACGATGCACCATACCAGACCAGTTACTTTTGTGACGATCCCTATGCATTTGTGGTGAGGAAATTCACCCATCCCGGCTTACTCCACTCTCTCCCTTTGCAGTCCACCAAAGGGATATCCTTGCTCTAATCTTTTAACGAAGAGACCACCGCCACATGCGAAAATTGAGCCCCGAAACCAACGCACGAGAATGGTGGCGGTGGCGGACCTGTGCCCAGGGAAAGGACGACCGTTACATAACAGCTCTCGACAGCAACTTCGTGCAGGCGGACTGGCATCGCTACCGTTTTCTGCCCGGAGCCGCATATTAGCGAAGCGTGCCATTGCCGATGCTCGGACTCGTGGCAAATAATGCTCCGCACCAGCCGTACGACTACTGGCAGATTGATCCGTGTTGTGGAGAGATAAGATTTAGCATGTGCTATTTATGGTGCTACTGGATTCCCGTTCGCTTTGCCGTGCGCTGATACGCACACGTACGTTCTGTTTGCATGCTGTGATATTGATGTAACCCGGGTTTGCTCATTTTGTAACGCAACTCTCATCTTTTGTTGTTTCGTTTGCCCAAAGCGGACGTTCCGTTTGGTGGGGACCAAAAGCTTCAACAATAAACAATGTTTGAGTGAAGGGAAGGTGGGTTAATTAACAGCATGGTTGAAATTGGTCTCATTTGGTGATCATGAAGACACTTAAAATGCAATGTTTTGAGTAATCATTGTCAAAACAAAACGAAGAGACAGGCAAATAAAGCTTAAAAATCTCCTGACAATCGTTCTATAGCTTTATGAGCTCTAAAGATACCTTGACGTTAAAAAAGAAAAAAAACAATAACCCCACGTCCATTCGTCCAAGATGGAGGGAGCCTTCAATCACGTCTTTGCAGTTAAACGTTCAGGCTCACAAATCGACACACGGCCCGCAATTAAAGGAAGTGAATTCGTTTCTTTAGAGCATCACCACTAGATACAAACACACACACACACACACAGATTCATCCATGTATACATACAAACGTCCGCAACTTCATTATGCGCATTACAAGTCGAGTTGATTGCGTGTGCTAGCTATCAACGAACTTTAGCGTCCGTGCAAAAGCTCATAGACCGAAGTAGGAAATCCTGGAACGACGCCAGAACGAGAGTAAAACTTTCCATGACTTTCCTTCTATTTCGTTGACTTTTCGGCTTGTTCGTTTCTAAGCACCTTCCAGCTGGACAATACCGTTGCCACATTTCCGAGCCGCCAAACGGTGGTGTGTGTGTGTGTGTGTGTGTGTGTGTGTGTGTGTGTGTGTGTGTGTGTGTAAGGGTTGTTTTGAGTTTAACCGTTTTACCGTTCCAGCCGGACAGCTTTATGAGATTTTTTCTTCTCCTTTTATTATTGCTCGGGTCGTTTTTTCCCCCTTTTTTTTGTTGCTTCTTCTTTTGATCGGCTATTATTCTGTGAAGTAGCGCTTCCGACAACTTTAATGACCGAAACTTATGTTCAGCGGACTGGTGTTCGACTGGTGCTTTCTTTAAGTACTTTGCACGGGATATTTTGTGCAACGGTTAGGTACTGTTCCGGTTCGAAGAAAGATTCGCTGGATAGTAACCGGACAAGCGATAAACACGCAAGTGAGCTTCTGGTTTGCTTAACGCGTGCACAATATTGCCAGAGAGGTTGAAGCTTTTATTTCTGTAAACAGTACATTACAGTGCCTTCAAACTAACAACATTCGAGGTGGGTCCGTACTTCGTCGTCTAAAGAGACTTGAAAGCTAATTAATTTATAAACTCCGTGGACAAAAAATAATCTCTCCATGGACATATATAAAATGAATGCATTCGGTCGCTTGTGGTAATATGTCTCACGTTGTACATTGTATTTTCTTCCATTACAGGAGGCATATCGAAGGTGGGGCTGCAGTGTTTTTATACCGTACTTCACGTCGAGGGACGACATCAAAAGTGTTAACAATAAAACCGGTAATCGAGACAGTGACCGTGCTACCCAGGGTAAATCGAATGCCATCTTTGGGGACGCCGCGAACAAGCAGACTGAACCGAACATGAACGATGCGAACAAACAGCAACTAGTAAAAAATATATCAATCACTGTAAAAAGGTAAGTTAAAGTTTAAAAAAAAACCTATTGATCTTAAAACGCGCAATGTCCAAAAGAGTTTGTTCCAAAAACTCAAGTTCTCAAGAATAGTAACGTTCCAATCTTTGAACTAAATAGCTAGTTATAAAGTCCTAAAAACTGTCCTCATGCTCGTGCTCATTTACAAACACCCAGACCCAGAGACGAGTGCCACACAAATCCTTTTCTACCGGTCTTTTCAACCAAAACGATGTCTATGGTCCATTAAATAATCGACAAATGGCACGGATGATGGTTACCTCAAATTATCATCAACATTCTCGCCCATGAGGCCACTTTTCACACCCCCTTGCCCAACCGTCACGTCACTCCACCCGTTCCGACTTCCTTAATTGTCTCCCGGGTTGTTTTTTCCACCCCGTCTCCTTGAGGCTCACCACAGTCACACATTCGCTCTGGGCAGGTTCGGTCCGTTCGGAGTGTACGTATCTGGTGCGTCCGAGATTCCTTTACCTTCTTCTGTCCGGAAAAGCCACTACTAGGGTAATCGTTAGAAGTTCATTCGTTAGGCATGACTTGCCAGAACCCGTGCTGGCAGACAAACGCCAGAACGCCGGGACGCGATGGTAGCATCGCAAAGGCTCCCGAAAAACCCGCAGGCGAAACGTCGTGAATAAATAATTCTGTACCATTTCATTTGGGAATTTTCCCATCCCCCATGCTCCACTCGTGGCTGAACGATCTTTCCCGAAACCGAAGCAAATAAAGCGTTGTGGGGAGTTGGATGGTAGAAGAGGTGGGGGGGGGTGAAGGGGAAGAATGCAAGGAAAAGGTAACCATCAAAGTTTTTGAAGTGTTTCTTTTCTGCCCCTTCTATTCCACGGCTGTCGACTGGGGCAACTGGCGTGAACGGCAGAAGAAAACGTAAATCAGCCAAATGTGCAAGGCAAAACCTTTCCTCACATACCCCTCCCTTTCCCCACCCAGTGCGCTGGGTGGTGGGGAGGTAGATGATTTCGTGCGGAGAGAAAAATCTTCATCGCACTTCATCCGAAACCAGTCAATCAAAGTAAACTGGGACCGAAGAAGCCAAGCCTTCAAGCCAAGGAGTGGTGACACGAAAAGGGGGTTGGCAATGGGTGCGAGGGAAACCCCATACAGGCCATGCTTGCATAAGCATTTTTCGCAAGGATAACCCGAGGCAAGTAACAAGCTGCTTCTCATGCGCCGAAGCAATCCCGGTCGGGCTGCAGGAAGGAAATCTGATGGATCGCTGGGCAGAGACAGGCTAATTGATTAGCTAAATGGATGCACATCATAGCAAATAGAGAGTCTCGGCGCCCGTGGGCCAGGCGTGATTTGGGGTCCGCTGCTCGGTAAATAATAGATGGAGACAAATTTATAATCGTTCAAAGTTGCCCTGCCACCTGCCACAAAGTCTCCCCTCGTTGGATGGTTCCGCGAGCCGCGATGGTAGAGAATGGTGGTTGTTTTTTCCCCTTTATGTTCATGCACGTTGTTTGGCCATTGATGTTGGTACGAGTATCAGTCTCAAGAATGTGACCTAGCGAACGGAAGTTGCTGCACTTTCCGGAAGAGGCATAGCAGGTCGTTCTTGGTAGGGATTTTTTTTCTCTCTTCCATCGGTTAATTTCGCAACAATTCACCAGGCGCCTCCATCGGATCGATGACAAAGTGCGGCACAAATTTACGTACCGTATAAATTATTCACCGTCAGCTGTATGAGATGCCCCTTCCAGGCTAGTCTCATCTGCAACTTCGTGCTGTGTTGGACACATCCAAACAAGGCCCTGGACCAACGACCTGATCAATGTGTGGAACGTGGAACGCACAAACGAACAAGTTTTGCAATAAAAAGCACGTAAAGAGACCTATCATGGTAAAAGAGGTAACGAAAAAAAACTCCGCTCGAACTCACCCCCCCCCCTCCATTACCAAGCGGTCCGACCAAGCGGTGAAGCTTTGTTTAACGACAAAACATTAAGCTTCCGCTCGAGTAAAACATTAGTGGGGCGCTTGAAGCGTTTCGCCAGCGATCGCCCAACTTCGGTCCGGATGGTCACACGTGCACGTGTTATTCGATAAATTCCCGTTCTGTCGAGGACATGTGAGCGGGACGAAACGGTCAGCTTTCATCATAGTTCCATTCCGTGCCGGATAAAACTTTGCCCAAGTTGTTATTGCTCGCTTCACGAACGGGACGCGGCCCTGAACGCCGCGTTCGTATTCAATTAACAATGCAGAGGAAAAATAGAGCATCACTGGTGTGGGTAGGGCATATAGGATATTAGGAACTAAAGTGAGATTCAATCGGCATTGGCTGTTTTCAAAATTTGTTGTCAATTTTGCTACACTTTCATGGTGATTCCTTAACATTGTTTAGATTGTTAGGGTTCTGGCTCGAAAACTTTCAAATCTATTGAATATACGCCTCCATTAGGTACATCCACCAGGCGTCTCCATTAGGCCATTCCACCAGGCGCCTCCATTGCGTTTTATTTTTCAATAAAAAAAAATAGTCAAACAAAAACTCGTCATGCAATTAAATAATTGATTATGAAAATACAGTCACTTCACTGCTATTGAAACTTTCCATTAAATCCCTTTCAGTTCACGCCGAAAAACGCAACGAGTACGAATACGACCATGTCTAAACGTATGCCAAACCGTAGAGCAAAAGTGCCCGTACATGTTGCCGGGCGATCGGGCACCAGCCTATCCGACGCAGTATGCCGGTGAACCGACGTTTCTTTGTCGAGGTAAGGTATCCTAGTTCTGCTCATCCAAGCTAAGATCATCCAAACATTATTGGTTTGGAAAATCTCTTTAAAAAACTCTCTCTCTTCTGCATGGTTGAGATATTTCCTCAACTGATCATCTGTTTTTTATCATCTCGATTGTAGATCTTAACATCGAAGAAACGGGCGAACAGCTGCGAAAGTCAAACAACGGACCGACCGGTTGCTGCTACGACTACTGTGGTTCGAGTCCCATCGATGGACTGTGCGCTCGATGTGATCCGCTGCATAATGAGACCCAACATCCAGACAGTGCTGCTCTAGCACTGAGCAGTGAACCGCCAACGATATCGCCCAGCTGCCCGAGCATCACCACTCCAACGAGCAGCTCCTCCCTGTCCGAGCAGTGCCGGTTGACGCAGTCCGCCATTACGTCCACTGCTACGACCAGTTCTCCCAGCACCACTACCACCGCCACCACTACTAGCCGCTTCAGCAGCAGCAGCAGCAGTAGTACCACCAGCACTACCACCATCAGCAGTAGGAGGCTCACGGGAGACAGTGCCTCCACTACGGCCATGTCAGTGCCGTCGGGATCATCGCCCGCACGGGCAATCTCATCCCTGTTGCGGGCTCTGTGTGCTCTCGGATCGGTCTACCGGACGCACACGAACGGCGTACAGTCATGGATTGCGATGGTGGCGGTACTCACCGTCGGAACCGAGCTTGTCGCCTGGACGAAGCAACTTGTGCATCTTCTCGTGGTGTTATAGCTCACGATGCATGGGCTCCGGGAGTTAACCGACCCGCACACAATCTGCCCACGGCTGGACCACCTTCACCGACCCAGCAAGCTGACGAGCGTACCACCTACAAACCACCCGTCTCAGGACGCTTCTGCAGGGTGACGAAGAACCCTATTTGCAGAATGGTAAAGTAAAAGTCAGGTAGTGAATCATACCGGAGGAGATGATAAAGCCAAACAGAAAATATTAACAACAACACACGAATAACATGACCCTTGAATAAGCAAAAGTTCGCGAAAGCGCACAGCAAAAGGGATAAGGAAACGAAAGTAATCACACCGCAGTAGTATTTTGGTGCAAGTCAAACAACAGCTAACAACTGAAACAAAAAAGAGCAAAAAATAAAAAACCGCGAAATAATAATTTGCCAATTGGGATACCTATAGAGAGGAACGTGCGGTGAAGATTTAGGAACAAATCGAAACACGCTCGTGTTCCAAAACACAAAATAAATAAAATATAACACAAACAAACACATATACACACATATACAAACACACGCGCAATAAAAAAAGGAACAAAACAAACAAACTCACACACTAACGAAAGGTGTGGGAAAACGGACATTCGAATAGTAAACAAAAGCAAACAACTGCAGTAAACACACAAAACAAAACAAAACACACACACAAAATAGGAAACAGCGAACAGCGTTGGGCGCGGTAGCAAACTATCGAATCGGAAGGCTCGTAGGGCCCGACTAGCAGATATGGGAATGGAAAAACAAATAATTACTCCACGTCAGATATTTGTAACAGAAAGCTTAACAAATAAGCAATTCACCAAGTTAAAACAAAAGCGGCTAGAGTTAAAACGTGACTTTTGTGTGGGGGGGGACTAAAAAGGGGACAAGTAATGTACGGGAATGTTCTTCTCTGCCAATGTACTGCACTAAGAGTAGTGCAAACCAAACAAAACAACAAACAACAAACGAGAAACAACTCGAATACATTCTGCCAAATGGATGTAGGGTTGGAAGGGGGGAAGAGAAAGAGTGCAAGGGGTTGAGCAGAGTGGAACACAGAAACATACGCGTATACAATAATGTTACATCGCTGAAGAAAGAAAAACGACAGTTAAACAATAGGAAACGAAAATGTTTGAAAGGAACTCACAAAACATCAACAAACTGATGGACAATTTAGGTGAAATATTAAATTTAAACTTATTGCTAAGGTTTAGTGGAAAGGAATAAGAATGTTAAACCGTATAGGCATAGTAACATGCATAATGAACTCCACCATTTATTGGCGCGTCAGCAGTTGCTGTGGATGCGGATATAAGCGTTTTGTTCGGTCGGTTACAGTGTATCGATCTGTAACGGGCATAAAACGGGAGTGCACGAAAAACCAAAGCATAGCGTCTGTGTGTTTCGAGAGTATGTGTGTGTGCGTGTGCGTGCGTGAGTGTGTGTGTGTGTGTGCGTAGGAAGTATTTAGTACTCGAACACATTCAGAATACTAAACCGTGAATTGCAGACGACTCGCGTTGGAATGTACGGCAAAACAACACAAAAAAATGGGGAAAAAAACCTAACAGTTGTCGGGCTAAGTAGCTGTAATACACTCGTGACCTCTGCGGGAGGGCTAAAAGGTTATTTTTTTAAAAACACAAAACGATATAAGGCATGTGTTCGATTGCAATTCGCTTGCGCGGGTGAATAAACCGAAGCGAACGTGTGGTATAGTGGAAAGTAACATATAGTAAGTTGTATAAAGAAAACAGAGATAAAGAGCGAGCGAGAAAGAGACAGAGAGGAATTAAAGTTGAAGGTGTTAGTTTTGTTCGTTGTGATGTGAGATGCTGTTGTTTTCTTCGGTGAATCGTTTTGTGTTACCGTTTTTCCGTTGAGCTGTTTTCGTACATGCGGGTTCCTTCATTTGTGGGGAGGTAGGAAAAAAACCGAATCACCACAGAGCCTGCAAAACCGCGTGTGGTGTTAGCAACAACAACACAAAAAAATAACAAACAAACAAAACGTAAGATAAGAAAAAAGCACATACACACATACAATGCTATTACTACTAAGACGACTTACCGCAGGAATATGAAGACGTAAGCTAGTTTTTACTGACACTTCCACTAGCGGGTTCCACGCGTATGCTAATATAGCGCCTGCAGGGGAAACCGATGCACAGATCACCATTCACACGGACACCAGCTCCGACTCACCTTTCAATACACACGAATGCATCACAACTACACCATACCTTCATACAATATATTATCTCTTTAACCTTTACTAGCAATGAACACGTTGAGAATGAAACTATAAAATCCTGTTTGTAAAAGCAAGTACAGCAACAAAAAAATAAAACAATAGAAGCGAATTAGGAACGATAGCGCCGAGAAAATGAACGAGATATGCAAACAGAGAAAAAGTAAGAGAAAGAAAGAAATAGAGCGAAGGAAAGAGAAATATAGAACAAACAAAACAACGGAGATGAATATGGAAATTGAAAAGAAGCCAACAAGATGAAACAAAACACACCGAAAAACAGCAAGCAAACCAATGTTAAAATATACACACCAACAGTAGTACGTGACCTCTTGCAAGCTATAAACGGAAAGGCAAATAAAACAAAGCAAACATAGCGAAAGAAACACTCCAAGGCTCGAGTGAGCGAATGTTTTAACGTCCGTGCATTCTGTCAAGTGATGCGCTGGTTAGCAGCTGAGAACAAGGCGCCAAGGAAGCAGCAAAACAGTTGCATTCAAATTGCCAAAACCGTGCGAAGCACGGATACTCTTTATAGATAAATTAAGTCACCACTATTATAATTAGTCCGTCAATTTTTACAACAATTGTTGTTAGGTAATGAGTATAGAAAGGCTGTTGGGTGTTGCAGGCTGAACGATGCGTTACATGTCAGGAGAAAAGAAATGAAGAGAAAGAGAGAGTGCGAGAAAGAGAGAGAAAGACGATGGAGACGATGGCATGTTGGCGATTGGTCTACTGGCACGGTTAACAAATCTAGTACACCACCGTTAGCATCGCATTCGTGTGATGCGAATTCAAAAGCAATGGGATGTCAGCATAGCTGGCAACCGGCATCTATCACCTCCTAATAGTTCTAAAACGTAGCAAAACGACTTAACATAGCATAAACCCACCACACCCGTATATAAGTGTTTCCCGAGGTCTAGCAGCTAGCCGCTAATGCACTAGTGGGAATTAGATAGCTAGTAACTTGAACTGGCACGCAGAATAATATATTTTGAAATACCTTGTCCTGAAGAAAAACCATCAGATTGAGCATGGCACATATAGTTTTGATTGCTTTTCAATCAAATATGCCCTCAAGAGCTTAACAAGATCTTTTCATCATCATCATCTCTCTCTCTCACTTTCTCTCTCTTTTTCTTACTTTCTCTTCGAATCCTTCTGTTGTGACCATCTCCAATTCTCTAGCATCCGTTGGCTCTATTGCTTTCTTTCTCTGTCTCATTCTCTACATCTTTGTCACTCGGTCTCAGAGAAAATACTTTTCCCACTTGCTACTCGATCGAAGGAAAGCGGATTATCCTTACGACAAAAAAAAACACATACAAGGAAAGAGAAAACCAACATCCAAACCGATTTCTATCAAATGAGAAAATTGAAACTCACAAAAAAAACAAAAAACACACACACACACTCACACAACACACAATCTCAAACTGTTAATGTTCGAAGAGACACTTTTAGCGTTTATCTAAACCAAACAGAGAACCCAGCGCAGACCGAAAGGAAGGTAAAGTTAGAACAGGATGACAGAAAAAAATGGCATAAAAGAATGAATAAACAGGCAACAAATTCTCTGACAAAAAATTATAATCAATAGTTGTTAATATAAATGTGAGATGTAGAAAATAAAAAAAACACACACACACAAAAACCAAACGTAAAAGAAAAACAAACAAACAAAACAACCAAAGCTGCAAATGCAACTGTGGTAAAGTTTGAAAGCAGGCCGTTAACGTGGGGAAGAATATTACAGTAAACTTCTTTACCGGCCGCCTAGCTCGAGACTATTGATAGTGTGAGATCGAAATTTTTCGATTAACCTGACGGATCAGAACGCGGAACCGGGGTAGCGATTTTCGAGGGATGATAAAATGGAGGGGTTTGATTAATGGTGGGGAGAGTGTAATTATCACAAAACAAAAGATAACTTAAAAACTGACGAAAAAAGTAACAAACGATTAACATACCAGAAAACAATAAACATTAATGATGAAACCTTTGGAGGTACGAAGCTATTGCGGAACGAACGACTAGAAGAAGGTAGGCGAGGAAGGAGCAAAAGAAGAAAAATAAACACACAAAACAAACCTAGAACGTTTGTAAGCAAACAAAAGTGAATTAAACTACGAATTAATTACAAGCGTCTTCAGGAATGAATAAATCGTTGAATTTAAACCAAATCGTCTGCACGCGTTGAACAGGGAAGCGTGAAGATAACTAGCGATAGTTAAGCAAATAGAACATACAACACAATTCCGGTTGGATATATACACACTCACACACAAAACACGCATCACAAATCAATCACACCGATAGTCCGTAACGAAGAAAAAGGCAAAAAATAAGCAAAAAACAAAAACACTCACAGACACATTGTGAAAGTAATTATTAATATTTGAAACAACACAACAGAAGAAGCAAACAAACACTCGTGTTTACAAATCGAAGCCAATAAAATACTCCGATAAGCGAGGAAGTAGCTGGAAGGGTAACAAAACAAAATTATTATAATAAAAGATAACGAATGTCGGAGCAGCTCGTCGACTTTAGGTTAGTAGACATAATGTGTGTCAGGTTGAACAGGGGGCAAGAAGCGACCTTAGCCACCCAAAACATCCCACCCAAGAAAAAAAAACCAAAACGATAGTAGTACCACACAATCGCAGCTACACTTACCACAACGTTCCACACTGTCCCCACAACACACGCGCATACACTGAACAGTGAAACGCAAGGCAACCGGAACATGACAAGGATAGTCCAGAATTGATATTATAATTGCTGCCGTCTAGTGCGACGAACCGCTGGGAGTGTGTTTGCGTGTTTCGGGCAGATGTGCTAGGCTAAATGACACACACATTAGTTTTGCAAGCGCTCCTTCCAACAAAAAACAAAAACCCACGTTTTCGCCGCTTCGTTAATGGCGCAAGTATTTGGTACTTTGTTGTAGACTGCCGCGTAGTGTTAGCGGGAATGGGAATCGTACATGATGGGAAGCGATCGACACCAGTATTATAAACAACCTCGTTGTACCGGCACCAACACAAGTCGGCACGCTCCTGCAATCGGGGAATTCTCCAACAGAAAAAAAAAAACAAAACCAACCAGTATCATTACTAGAGTGTACAGATTTGAAATTGGGCATACAAAACAACATGGCGAGTTAATAAATGATCGCTACTGCGCATGGGAGACACGGGTTTGTATTGGAGGATAAGGAGGATTCGAGATTAGAAGCAAACAAAGTTAAAACAAAAAGTAAACTACAATCCAATTACACACACCCCTACATACACTGTGACACGCACGTACGACAGTTAAACACAAAACAAACAAAAGAAGAAGAAAAACCAATGTCAAGAATTCTGCAACAAGGTGGAAGAGAAATGTTTGTACAGTAGATGATGTAGAAATTGTTTCCGCAAAATGTATAACCAACTACCGAATGGATACAACAATGCTCTGTTATTGATAAATAAATCGAAGAGAACAACAACAAAATACAAACAAAGTCAACAAACTAAACACTCCGATAGGGTTTGCCGTTTTGGTGGGACCGCGGGGTGGTCCGTTGAGGAAAATTTGGAGCGGGAAGCGAATGAGAAACGTAACCACGCGCAGACAAAACCATTTGCAAATTTTATTACGCACACAAACATGCACACTGACGTGTTTCCTTTTCAAATTATGGTCGGATTTTCAGTACGATACATTGTAAATGTACACTGACATTAGATACAATTGTTTCTTTTCGTGTCTTGGTTGCAAGGTTTTTCCAATACTCCCATGATTTTCAATCACATCCTGCTCCAGCAGCTTTATTCTAGCACTTGTTGAACACAAACTTCTCCTATTTCCAATTCACGCCAATCCCACTCTTTGAAATGCTACCGCTGCAACAAAAAACCATACAAACAAACAGGTAACGAAACATCAAATAGTGTAATAGCAATTGACACCGGCACACGGAATCGGCGGTGTCTATTTAGATAATTACAGGCTAGCGAACCGTATGGCTAGCTGGTGTTGAACCGACCCGGACGCATCTAGTGTCTAGTACTGTGGCATACCGGATGGCAACAAATAGAGAAGAGAAGCAAGGGTAAACGAAATGAACGAACACAATTTAGATAAACACGTTAGGGAACACTTCGGTGGTATCCGTTTGCAAACAACAGATAGGGTGCGTAAATTGCGCACTAAGAAAATGAGGGAGTAACAAAATGGTTAAACTGCACTCACCAAAAAACCCCGAAAAAGAAAGAAAATTCACACGAGCGACAAACAGCGTACCGTAGCAAGCAAACAATACAGTTACTGGACATTAATTAACGTAAGTAAGCAAAGGGTGAAGAAGCAAAGAAAACAGAAATACAGAAACTCGAAAATCGAACGAAGCACGTAACCCAACAGTTGTTAAGGAAAGTTATCTAATTCTACTGCAAAAAAAACACAAAGCAAGACAAAAACATTGAATAGAAAAGCATAAGAAATGGTAGCAAGTGGCACAAGGATGCAAAGAAAAACAAAACAAAAAGAAAGAGCGATAAAACATGGAACAGTGTATGAAACAGAAGTGAACAAAACATAAACAGTCGAATAAGGAACGAAAAACAGCAAAACAAATACTAAGAAAACCAAATCGTGAGTCGTTAATTGTGTACACTAGCATTGACAAGGGCGGGGAAAAAGAGAAGAGAGGAATAAAAAAATACAAACAAGCAAAAATAAGCAAAATAAAGGTTAAACAAAACACGTTAGGAATCAGTCAGAAGCATGTAGCATGTAAGCAAACCAGAATAACGCACGGGAGAGATGGGATAGCATTTAGGGAAAGCGTTTATGCGAAGGTAGCCCCTTTGTAAAGGAAAGAAATTTAACACATTAAACACACGTTCAAACACCGATCTCATCGAAACTGGATCGGAAGACGGAAAAGCAGAAGTCAGTCAGTTGTGGTTGGTTACGAGAGAAATGGCTCCGAACGTTTAATGGAAGAACGGAAATGGAATCCCATTTATGGCAGAAGCGTTGCAAGTGCGATTGGAACTGTAATGAACCTACGGGTATTGGATACCGGGAATGGAATAGTGGAGATTGCGTTCTTGACCCACACCAAGCGTGTCTGTACGCAGCTGAAGGTTCAACGTCGCTCTTTTAGTCCAGTACTTTGCAGTACCGGATGTTCGCCGATCGAAAGTCTGGCGTGTAGGAAACGAATAATAACTACCGTAAGCTTAAAAAGATGGACACACACACACACGCACGATCATGATCGGAGGATCGGAGGCACCTGTGTTGTGTTTCTTCTCCAAACGATCCGATCCTTGTTAGAATAAAGAAAAGGGGACGCACGAGGTACTCCCACCGCTCCCTCCAATGGTTCGAAAACACCTTCACGCACCGATCCACATACATTTGCAAAACACACCAGTACACACACAAACACTAAAACACACACACATTGTTATACACCATGTCCCGGGTGTACAGAAGGAGGGCAGCACGGCGCGAAAAGTGCACGCTCTAGGAAAAACATCAAATGTTATGGCCTTACAAAGGCACGCGCACCCTTTAGCAAAAAGAAATATACACAGGCGGACAGTTATGAACGGCTCTCATGGCACGCGCTTAGTTTACGTTCTGGTCATCTGTTTACGACAAACCCACACGGTAATGTACGACTGTTCGCATCTGTTGTCCAGACACTTTATACTCCGCTGCTGTACGCTGATCGTAGCATTGTTGTATCCATTTCCGCACTCCTTAAGCACTGTTGAACTTTGTTGAGCTGTTTAGTGAATAGGCGTAATTGTTTTTTATGGTATCCTGTATTAAGTTTGAATTTTCAACATAATGGCCGTGTGTTGAGAAGAGATAAACCCGGGCAGTTATCAAAGTAACGAACGTCGTTAGCTGCAACACTTTGACGATACGTGAAACACAACAAAAGAAATAGTTGAGAATCGATCAATCAAACACACCAATTTCAAGCGAATGTAACTACCGCGAGAAACTAGGAACAACAGTTCAAGCTCCCTTTCCCCCTTTTTTGAGTTCGATCACTGTGAGGCTTAATTGATTGTTTGTGCCATAACTTAGACGAAACGACACAACCTCTGTTCAACATGCTGTTCATAATTAAGAAGCAACAGTTAATCGATTAGTAATAATAATAGAATAACACAAAGAAAACGACGTGTTAAGCATATGAATCGAAAATGGGAGATGAAGCCAAACAAATAACAAGCAGAAGCAGAAGATGAAGAAGAAGAAAACACGAGTTAATAGAGTTTAAAAATTATAGAGTAAATATAATGAAGACACACACTCACCAACCACACGAAACAAGAGAGAGAAAATAACAAAAAAAAAACAAATACACAACAGTACGGAAGAAGAACAAAAACAAATCGAACAAAACAGTTACAAGTTGCCAACCGTGGTAGTGCATTTGAGTGGCGGAACGGGTGTGGGCATACCGGACCGCGGTCAGTAAATCAGTTAGTTTAACTAATGATTAACTAATTGGTAGAGGGCGCACTGTACGAACACGCTGAATGTTTTCTCGTATAAGAAAAAACCGTAGTGTGCGTAAGTGGATGAGAAAACACTAGAACGGAACCGGCACCGGACGCGTACCCGGAGAAGAAAGGAAAAAGTTGCAGAAGTCGCGAAGAAAGCAGCAGAAGCAAAAGAAGAACATGGAAGTATTAAAAAAAGAAAGAAGTCTATTGTTTGTTTATGATTTCTAGCGAAAAACAAAAAAAAGGACAAAAACAAAAACTAATAAAATGAAAAAGAAAGGAATAAAGTATTAATATCCGAAAATGAACAGTGTTTGATTTCTTTTCTTGCCTCGTTCATTTACAACAGTACACCGAAACCCAAACCGTAGAACCTGCAACAATGATTGTGTTGTACCTGTGTTGTGCTCTCCTCTTCGTTTCTCTGTGTGTGTGTGTGTGTGTGTTTATGTGTGTTAGCATGTACGCTGATTATCTTGAATGTGTTATCTGTTTACTTCTCCTTCTTGTTAGCTCTTTCCTCTTTTTAGCTCTTTTCTGCCTTACTATCGTATATGTTTCCACTTTTGTCTCTTGTATTGGAACTTTCTCTTGTCTTTTCATTAACTTTTACCTTCTTCTAATGAGACACTTGTTGAATGTGAACCTATTTTCAAATGGAACGTTCTATCGGTAATCGTTTTCTAGCGCACCGTGCTGTTTTCTGTCTGATTGATCCCACTTTTACCTATCTTACACATTGCATACTTGCAGCAATTCTTACTCCTTGTCTTCACACTATAATCTATTCTTTTTGTCCTGTATCGCTCACACTGTAGGTCACATAACACTTACCTGTCCCCCACAACAACATACACCACTGTCATACAAGTGTGCGTACGTGATGCAACTGGTAGGGGAATCGTGCAAAGAATTTGGAAAATTGGGAGCGAAGGACAGGACTAAAGTTAACTGCAGCAAATGCTGAGGGATGCGAAGCAAAACTGCCATTGATTTGTTTACAAAGAAAACTATCGTAGACGGTCTACAGTAGTGTTGGAACAATGAAACATTAAAACGAAATGAAACAAAATGAATATAAACAAACAAATAAACCCTCACGCCGGAAAACCAATGTCAGAAAATGGACAATACGAGCAGCTGGTCTGTCTATATTGTCAAACGTGTTTTGTTGTATTCAACAGAAGTTATTCGGTTTTCAACCATGTCGAAATAGGAAAAGAGATTGGGAGAAAGAGAGAGAGAGAGAGAGAGAGAGAAAACGAATATCATAACCAAAGGATCTAACTTTCTAAACTTCTCCATATTTTCTTACGAAACCCCACCCGTAGGATTACTAATGAAAAGAACTATTTCAATAAACTACGCATCTTCAGTTTGGCGTTGATCAACGCATGTTCGACGTTTTGAAACTAAGGACACAATATTCGTGTGTAACTACTTCTGCTCACGGGAAGAAGTATAAATTGTATGCACATTAACAATGCAAAACACCTATTTAGAAACACCCTTGCGTACTCCAAACGAGCTATATATGATGTACGATCAACCGGATCAAATAATTCACACTACTCCACTGCTGCTAACTGAACGTGTCTCCTCTAGCTCTCCACCCCCCGAACACAAAGTCTTGAAAACTATTGAAGAAAACAACAACAACAAAAACAAACGAAAAACATAAGAAAAAAGCTGAAAAAATTTTACAGAATAAAGCACAGCAAAACAAAAGAACTATATTAGGCCTTAAAATGCAATACATAATATTTTAAAAGTAGTTGTGATAAAAAGTGAAGTAAAACAAAACAAAAGTAAACAAAAAAAAAATCAACCAAAAACAAAAGTAAATGGATATGTGAAAATACGGTCAAAAAAGGAGGTATGGTTCCAATAACTCACGAACCATACGCTAGGAAACGCAAGGCTGTCCGTACATCTACAGCACCTTCTCGAGGACCGTTAATTTGCGAACACCTGCACACGCTTTTGAGAAACGGCCATATTTGTTGTTCGTGTACATGGAAATGAGCCTCAAAGGCTTCAAATATTGAATAGTTGATAATGGGGGGTAAACAAAACAAAACAAAAAAAACAAAAGGAAAAAACTATTAGAACTACTTTAAAGTAAAGGGAAAAGTATGAAACCCACAAGAAAAAAAAAACAAACAAAAAAACACACACATACAGTAAGATAAGATGGGCAAAAGAAGCACAAGGTCTCGATGTACGGTGCAGCTAAAGTCCCACGTTGATGAAATTGTAACACTAGCAAGTAGATGGTATGTTGAATTGTATTTAATAGTTAACATGGATAGTTGCCTATAGTGAAATTGGAAAACGAGAGACAAGTAATGTAACAACAACCAAACAAAACCAACACAACCAACATGAAGATGTTTATTAGCATACGTAACGGAAGCGGAAGGCCTCTACGTTTGCTTTTTTGGTAACCGTCATATGTTATCCGTTACGAAACCGTTTTTCTTTTACGTGTTAGTGTGTATGTTATAGTGTACGTCCCTTTTGTCAGCGAGAACCGTGGCGTGCGGTTGAGTAACAAACTGAGTACTAATAATAGTGTTTAGCGTACCTAGCCCATAACACTGTTTAGCGCTACGGATCAACATTAATGGGGGGTAATGTACTAATAATAACAATAAATACTCTCTAAGGAACTAACAAATTGATGCTGGTGGTGTTAATGCTTTCGTTTTTGCTGGTGTAACGTGGTGAAGACAGGCAATGTTTGCAAAGCGATCCTGCACCCGATGGTCTCTTGCTGCCGGCAGGCATTCATTGAAGCAAATAAAGCACAACAAATGAAAAAAGTAAAACAAAAACACTAAACACTCTTAGACACACAAATAAAAACCCCAACACATCTTTGCAATTCAATAAATCGAAGTTGCAAAGGAACAATTTGGAGCGTGGAATTCCGCACAAATGTTGAATGGAAATGCGTTTAGGTAATTTTACTACGGTGCAAGCGAATCGCAGGAATAGGATTTAAAGAACTCAATACACACCTACACACCGACCGTTTGTGCACAGCATTTCCAAGCGTAATCTCTAACGAAATCGCTACCGTAACTAGTTCTTATACCGGCATTAACAACAAATACAAAACCCCCAGCAAAACAACAATCTCTACCATTCCCTTCAACACAAAGGCCAGTGAGCGTACACCGAATAGGCAGTTATAGCAGTTAAGGTAACACGGGGCGCTGTAAACTTACAACACGAGCAACGGTACTCAAAAACGACAGCTACAGCCAACACAAGCACACACAAACACACACAAATGCCGGAGACCATAGCGAACCGTCTGCTGGAGGAAGGATACTTGTACAATTGTGACATAGTAAATCGTAACGAGTAGGTATAATCTAATTCACGATCTCTGTACGAAGAAAGCTAACTAGACTTTAATGAATTCACTATGTAGAAAGCCGTAGAATAAAGATAATATATGAATTACAACATGAGAATAAATATGGCGAGTTTGATTGCTTACGAGTATTACATTAATTCACAGAATTCAATAGATGATGAGAAGTCCCACCTTCTACCCCAACGCAGGTTTTAGAAGGACGGACTTATTTTTACGATATTTGTGCTCTTATAAACAAAATATATACCTAACCAACAATCGTAAAAAGAGTGGTGGCATCGAAGAACATTTTGAAGAGTCCCCCGAGTCATACGCGCTTCTAACATGACCAACAACATTCCATTAAGGTAGACGGGTCATATTTTTATATATAGTGATTCAATATTCAATAGTTGGTTCTGCTTCACTACATTTTGGGACACCGCTGCAACTTGCATATGTCATGCCAGTTCCACTAATACTAAAATCAGCTATTAGGGCACTACCTTCCGAAGCAGGGATATCTAATGTATCTGAAAATGAGTGCATACAATCATCAATGTATGAATCTTGTGTGACCTCCCAGATTGTGCTCTTCACCATGAAATCAAATTGTCTACTTTTGCGCGCGTTGTCTCATTTTCATTTTTTTTTGTTTTCAAACATGCAAAAATCTTATCATCATCATCAGGATCATGATGACAACTGCAGTTGCACATCACAGAGTGACATGGGACATCTACACATATAAATCACATTACACAGTTTGTTTGACATACACCGTGCACTAACGCTTGAACTCCTGTAAATTACTCGCATTACTTATTTCTCCGGGTAATCTGTTGTACCAATGAATCCCTTTGAAAACAAAGAGTTTCTGGCACTCTGAGACAATAAGTTCGGAACTCTGGCCTTATCTGCCCTGCGTGTTGAATATCCATGTACATTAGATCCCCGAACGATCCTCCCTCCCAGATACCCTGGCAATTGGCCGTTCATTAGACGATATATAAAAACCATGGTCTGGTACACAATCCTTTGCTCTACAAACAATCATTGTAGAATATCAAGCATAACAGCAGACGAATTCAACGTTTTTTATTGGAGTATAGTGGTGTCGTGTAAAAATCTTGTTAATCCATATGGTCTTAGTGTTTATTTCAAAATTTTTAATCATTTATTTAATTAATTCCATTCAATTAGCAACACTATATTTGTATCTTCTTTATATATTCTCTCTTGAATTTGTAAAAGCTACGTTCAATTTAATCGATAACGCATTTATTTACTAAACCATTTTATTGCATTAATTATTCCGATTTATTTCTCCATTCTCCTTCTCATGTATCTTTGAAACGTGCTTTAATTGATGGAGATCAATCAATTCAAATGTTCTTACAATGAGTAGCACTGGCATAAATACTATTCCTCCCGGGAACACGTTAAAGCTAGGTGAGGTAGGTAACAAGCTGTTGCTCTTGAAAAATTTACACCAAAAAAGCCAAAAGTACACATTCACAGTGGAAAACAGGGCGCCTGCGTACTGCTGACATCCTTTCAGGGCGTACTTGTGTTCGATTTTACGAGCGAGCGTTCATTTAGCACGGTCCATCGGTACGGACTGGACATCGCGTACGTCGGTATCGTTAACATTTTACACTTGTTGACAGTGAATTTCTAGGGTTGGTAATTACGGTGTGCTTGCCGCTTTACCATGAGTTCAAGCATAAACGGTAATGTGATGCGTACGGGAAGTGGTCACGATGGTATCCAATAAAGATTGTAGTGATAATACTAACGTGACGATAATGGTGTGAAAAAGCTTCTACACTGCCGAGAAATTATAGGATAAGTGGTAGGAATGTGAATGTTTTTATTGTGTTTAAAAAATGAATGTTTATCCGCTACATTACTTTCAAGAATGCTATGTTTGTTTTATTCTGCATGCAAAAACAAAAATCCATACTCAACATAGCATGTCGGTGTTCCCATAGAAACGGTCGTGGAGAGACGCTATGGATTCGCCTTTGAGCGACAAAAGAGAAAACGCCGACAGCGTATCGCAGATTGCATACATTTAGGAACATACACATTGCACCGACTAACAGGCGTTATTTTTGCACATTATGTGTTAGTGTTTGTTTTTTGTTTATAGCGGTTTTAATCAATACAATCAAATGAACAGAAAAAAATTAATACTTTTACAAAACTATTAATGTAAATTTTGATAATTTTCATGGTGCTATTCAAGGATATTCATCGCTGTTGTCAAACAAATCAAATAAGAGATGAAATCGCTAATCGAATTATACACATTTTTCGTCTTCATTTTAACATGTAAGTAAAAGCACTTTTGCGTACCAACAAAAATCCGAATAAGCACTCATTTTCTTCAAACTTCCAGTAACACAAGCTCTCGAAAAAAGGAGTGTGTTCTACGTCAAACATAACTCAACCGAGAAAACTCAGAAATCGGTTTCATCGAGTGATGAGAAACCCACCCTCTGGCTCAAGGATCACGATGCGCCCCGGATACGGCCGCATTTTAGCCTAACCAAAACGTCAAACTTTTTGTTCGACCTCAACCGGTACCGTTGCAGTGAGCCGGTAAACGCGGACTGCATCAATCGGACGGTGTTGTTCCGGACCAAAATCATTGGGGAGCTTCGCAAGCGACTAAAAGAACCGTTCACCGATGGGGACCACTATCAGGTACGTTACGGACGACCACTGGAACCGTTGCCGAGTCCTGTTTGTCGGATGGTGCGAGCCAACGTGCGGGTACTCTCCTGGAAGGAACCACCCTTTACGTGGAATGAAATTGGTAGCTACCTGCCAACGACACCACTGTTCGGAAACATCACGAATGGCAGCTGTGTCATCGTGGCTAGTGCGGGTTCGCTGAAACGATCACAGCTGGGTTCGTTCATTGACGAGCACGACATCGTGATGAGGTTCAATCATGCCCCTACCGAGGGGTTCGAGGCGGACGTTGGTTCGAAGACAACCATCCGTGTGGTCAATTCGCAAGTCGTTACAAAACCCGAATATCGACTGCTGACAGCACCACTGTTCCGGAATGTCACGATCGCCGCCTGGGACCCGGGAAAGTATGAGCAATCCCTTTCCGAATGGTAAGATCCGTTTAGGGAAGATCTTCGTTCTCAACATGGCTAAGGAATGTCTTGTATCGTTTCACAGGCTAGCAACTCCGGATTTTAATTTGTTTGAAAATTTTAAAAAGTTCCGCAGCAATCATCCCCAGTCTAACTTCCACATTATAGACCCACGTAGCATTTGGAGAGCCTGGACCGCTCTTCAGGACTTAACACAGACTCCAATACGAAAGAATCCACCAACGTCGGGTTTTATAGGTTAGTCACCTGGCGACCGGTTTTTGAGATAATGATTGGAATAACACGGGCTTCTTTTCTTATCACAGGATTGGGACTCTTAATGCCCGTTTGCCGGTACATAGACGTCGTGGAGTATATCCCGAGTACACGCATGAACGGATTGTGCCATTACTATGATGATGAAGTAAGTTGAGTTACGCCTATTGCTGATCTCGTTGAAATAGCGTTCCATTCCCCAGCTAAATCTCGGCTGCACGTTCGGTGCCTGGCATCCACTAGCGGCCGAGAAGCTTCTCGTCTTCCAAATGAACTCGGCCGATGACTACAGTGTCTTCCAGCAGGGCACCGTACGTATTCGCACCGATCAGCTAGACCGGTGCTAGAGAGCGACGACTTCCGGCACCTGTCCGATTCGCTCGTCGATGAATAAGGTGCAATGGAATGCTCCCACCCGAACCTCTCCCCACCCGGGCACGAGACAACGCAACTCCAGCTAAATGTCGTCGATGGCGCGAAACAATTAACAACGGCACGAATTAATTAACCAATTCAAATCGACAGCTGAGGTCAAAGACGGCGCGTGCCCGTCTGCAGCCGTCGCCCAACATCGGCATTAGACATTCCATCCGTCGGGTGTTTTCTGCCTCCCAGTGTCCGTCGGCCGCAAAGGATGTGCATCGCGATTAGAAATAAAGAAGTCGAGAGAGCAATGCGACAAAACCAACAAATCAGTTCTTCCTCAACTTACACACACGCGGCATGTGGAGACGTGAGTGCATATCGAATTCACTGACATTTACACTCGCGGGCAGCTATGGAACGAGGGCAGCAATTAAATGACAGCTTGCACGCTGGAGGAATTTGCACTGGCTGCCCGGCTGTAAGAAAGGGCCACCGGTCTAGGCGCTCACACCCTGACTGTAACTTCCCGGCGGGTGCGGGAACCTTGCCGTTATTTATTGCGCATTCTGCTGATCCTCCCGTAACGGGGAGGGCAATGACACCCGCTTATCATTCGCTTGGACCGGGCGAAAATTCCAAGCTTCCCAGGCCACTGCCAGTGGGTGTTTAGCTTTGAGGAAAGATTTATAACACCCAATATATTTTCACTTAAATTTTTACAACCGGAAGCTACCGAGCATGTATGCTGTGCTTCTTAAGCAGCGGCACTGACCAGCAGCTGTAAATCGGGCTTTTATCGCTTGATCTGATCGCAAGCACATGTGCATACGCAGCGATCGAACGTGTTGCCTGCTGCTCAAGGCATTCGGACGCACCGAGAGATGCACCCGCGTCTTTTTACGACCTGAACTTGGCAAGTTTTACGAGTACTTTGTCTAGGCCGAATGTTGCGTCGCTACCGTGAATCAGGTTGATGCTAATTAGTTACACTGCGCTGGTGCCAAAATGTGCTTGTTTTATTTGGGTAGCTTTATTATTGTGTTTTTTTTTTATGTCGCAAAGCACAACCCGGTCGAACATGCTGAAAGTACGTTGCGATTGCATTTGAATGTGATCCGATTTATAAAGCGCCTGTGGTTGGCATATTCTTTTTTTGTGAAAATAACTAAAACATCAGTTTGACGTAATGGTAAAACTCCTGTTTGTTTATTTGTTTTTAAAATTTATTAATTCAAACCTAAAATTATTACAAAAGAATTTAAAATTTATAACTAGTGAGGGACTTAACAAACCCTTCAATTATTTAATACCAATTCAATATAATAATCGTTTGATTCATCCTCGAAAGAAAAGCTCAAATTAACATGTACTCAAACAACTAGAATGATTAATCCACATCAAATTGATATGTTCCCCCTACGATTGGGTAAATCCCATGATTTTATTCGGCAAGTTCCAGTTAATACTTCAAGTGGAAAAGATCATCCAAATGCTCATTGATTCGGCTTATTTTCTTTTAATTAGACAACGAGTTATGAATATCAATGCATTGATTTCGATAGTCATAATGAATCACCAGTTCGGGCAGACGTATATATTTTGCCGGTCATCCACGATCGCCTACTCCGTCACGTACTTCAGATCGTGAGCAAAGGTTCAATGCTTGCGGAACAATTCTAAGGACTAACTCTTCCAGCTCCAGACTAACTGCCCGGGCACAATGCAAGGACACTATTCTATTGAACATCCGCACAACGGTAAGAACCCGCATCGAACCGATCGTTCACCGTTGCAGAGCAGTGTGTGTTCTCTTGGACGGGAAGAGAAGAAAGCAATTCGAAACCACACAATGAGTCCTTCATGCGCGATGATATATGGGAAAAGAATGAACCTCGTATCCGGTGGAACAGGGAAAAGATGCACCACATTTCCAACGATCCCAACTGAGCTCACCTGCTGTCACCTGCTGCCGAAAGCAAATGGATGATTTATGGGTCTTTGTTTGTTTGTGATCTTCTCTTTCTTTAGATGAAACTTGACTACAATAGAATCATCGCTTAGAGACATTGGACAGAGTTTACAATAACTATTATCGATCTATTTTATGACAACTGAACGTTGAAGTTATTTAAAGGGCATTGCACCAATGTTTCCAAGTTATAGATCTTCAAGCAGATTACTTATACCGGCGAGAACTCGTACGAAAAACTGTCACCTGTCTCGTGCATCATTCATTTCGGGGATATCCCATGCAGTCAAATTTTCACTATTCCACAATTCTTGCTCGGGGCTGCATGTATAAACCACTCGTTCGGTGGTTTGGCTACCGAACATGACGTCAACGCGGTGTGTCAACCCCACGATCAGGGAATCTCGGTATCTTCGGCAAGGCTAGAGATGAGATAAAAGTTGCATAAAATTTCTCGCTACCCACGATCTCACTGATCGGTGTCTCACTATACCAATGCGTTGCTTCGCATCTCATGTTGTTTCGGGTAATCTGTGAGGTATGCTCCGTTTTGAGAGAGATAAACAAAGGCGAACGGCTCTCCATTCTCACTACTCTCAGATAAACAAAAGACATGAGCGTACGATTCGCTAGAACTATGGGGTGGAGCATTGAAATTAAAAATTAGTTAATACCTAACTTATCGACTAATGACTTCAAGCAGTATAATGCAAATTAGCTTTTCGATAGATTTGTGAAAAAATAGTTAAAGTTTCTGACAGAGTCATTTTTTTCAAATTTTGTTCTTTGTTTCAATTTGTCATTCCAGTAGATAAAAAACACCATTCTTATTACATACATTATTCATAACATGTGTTAAGTCTCAAAATTTCAAATTCTAAGAATTTTTGTTCAGACATCATTTAGAAACAAATAATAGAAGAAATCATCTCGCACATTATAGATATTATTTGTAAGTTGAAAAACTTGTTAACTTTATATACTACAACTTCATATATACAGCCCGTCCGTTCTAATGAGAGAAACAAAAAAAACCTTAAAACCAATTAAATCGTAAGAATCAAATGAAACCCAGTTTGTATGTATTCCTAACTAATCATCCGATATGTTTGTTATAAAAATAATAGAAAAACAATCAATTTTTGCCAGCATATCCGAAACTAACAAGAACAGTTTATCTCAAAACATATGTTTAGAGTCATTGTTATTCAAAAACGGGTTCGCATTCAAAAATTGTAAAGCTCTTACTTCTATAATAAGTTATTCTATAATAATTTAAAGATTTAAATTACATTAATACTCTTTTAGTATAGTTACACACTTATCTTTTATGGCCATAGTTTCGATCTGCTCCATCCCACTGTGCACATCCCCTTTCGAATCTCGCACGTTGGTTCGTTCTCTCTTGCCGGAAAACACCAACTCACCACACCGTTGGCTGAACATCTCGCATCTCACGTGCCCGTTTTCAACCGGGGAGAGATTTCTTTTATAAATAAATTGTGCTCCGCGTTATCGAACTTCAATAGCTGGTGAGTGCCGTGCCGTTCCAGTAGTCGTGTCGCGAGTGTGGCGTTCCGTCGTATTGCTTCCGTTGTGTTTTTGTTCATTTCTCACCCCGTTCAACCGGCTGATCCATCGGTACACCTGGTACACGCTCCGGTAGGACACACAATAGAACGATACCGTTTTCGCACGCAAACAGCAAGTCACGGGCAACGGAAGCACACGTTTCTACTGCCTCATTGTGATTTTTCGTTGGTGGCATGGTGGTTGTTGATGTTGTACGTTCTACCCTACTGGCTTCCTCGAGTTCGAATTTTCGGCACCCAATTTAAAGCCCGTGCTGCCATTGGCCTTCCTTCTGGTCGCTCCTCTCCGGCAGGGAATTGCATCGTATCGAAACGACCCGTTAATGTGTGTGCAACCGTGTTTTTGAAGCTATCAGTGAATCATTAATCCGTTAGTGAGGGTCAGTGTTGCCAACAGTGCACTATCATTTGGAGGGTTTTAGTTAAGGGTAACACACGAGTGACTCACACCGTCCACCGGGCTGCTCCATCGCACCCAGAACAAGAAATCGAAAAGCACGTGCGTTCAGTGTGAGTGATAGCATCTACTACCCCAAAAGGAAAAAGTGTTGCCAGCGTGATAAGATTCCCATTTTGCGACAACCCAAGTGTGTGATCGACTGGAACCGGAAAGTTAGCAAGCAATGTTAGCAAATTCTTCTGTTTCATAGCGGTTGGCGTTCGGGTCTTTTTTTCCTTCTACTTATTTCCCGTGCATTCGTTTCGATCCGTTTCACCATCGCACGATGGCGATCGATCTGTCAAAACCCGCCCAAGTTGGAATCGTTCGTGCGTGGCGACAAATTGTCACCGACGCAATTGCGCTGGGATGTGGATCGGGACCGGGCGGCGTAAAAGTGTTGCTGGCGGAGTGTTGCCGCAAACGGCTGCTTTGTTACGTGCCCATTGTACAGCCACTGTCATTGCCAATAGTCTGTTTAGTAAAGCATGTAAATGAAAAGCTTTACAAATGGTTGAAATAATTCGATTTGACATGAGAGCTGAGACGCTTTGAGACGCTTTCCTCAGTGTTACGGATATCCGGCTCCGTTGAATGCATAGTTTCAACAAGTATTGTATTTTTTTATTTTTCCACTAACATAATAAGAAATCCCAGCTCAATGGAATGACCACAAACGGCAATCTGCACTGCACCTTAGCAATGATAACCTCATTCGCTGTGCTGCTCAAACAATCACTGTGTGATAATATGAACTCTAGGGCATTTTCTTATCAGACACCAAGTTTTAGACACATTGAAAGAGCTGCAGTGCACCGCATCTTTATGGTTTTAACAAGGCAAACGAACACGACATTTCTTCTACTGGGAGCTATAGAATTCAAGTTGTTCTTCAATGTTTGATGCTTTGGGAATAAAATTTCAAGAAATCAATTGTCCCAAATACTGTTAACATATTCAAATAAATGGCAGCAATAATATCTAACCAATACCACAGTCACATGGAAAATCCAAAAACTCCCCTAACGGAAGCCGTTACTATAGCAAGATTTCCAAACATATTTGGGAACCCAAAAAAAAACGATAAAAAAGTGCCATGTTTCGTGTATAAACAACCATGTATAAAACACGAAAGCATGTTGCTACCTTTTGCTAACACTTTTCTTTTTTCCTCAGTTTGTTTGCGACCGAAAGTTTAACACCTACCCGCTTGCAAACCACCCCTTCGAATCCACCGATTCTCCCAACCCGATGCAATCTGAGAACGAATGTTCTTAGCCTAACAACAAACAAGAAAACAAAAAAACAAGGCACAACAGCAAATGCATTTCCCCGCCGGCTGTTGAATGATTTTGTTTTGATAAATTCTCCCCGCTCACACACCCGTGGGAATGTGGGCTGCGGGCGCGTAAATTGAGTGAATGCACCCACAAAACGTGTGCAGGTACGAACGGCGTAAACACCCTGCGTTCGTTAATCTCATTACGATAGATAATGTTTTACGACACCTTTTGGGGAGAGGCTGGGAGCGGAGGATAGTGATGATAGCTTCAAGTGATTAATGTTACGTAAATGTGTGGAAGCGAACGGCCATTTCGCACATCGTCAACCATGTGTCGAACCGTTTGCTATTTAAATCGATCGTGTGAGAAAAAAAAACGCACGACGCTTCTTATGTTTGGGCCAGTGCTTCTACTGCGTTCGGGATGCGGCAATTATTCCCATCTAATCTGCGCTCCCCTATGAGACACTGATGAGCTTTAAGCAGGGGATCTGTTTTGCATGCCACCGTACGGTTGCGATTTATCGCACAAAACGTGACCGTGCGTGTGATTCCACGCTTCGGAGCAATGTTTCCGCTCACGCAAGATCGCAATACTGATCGACGTGCTCGGGAAGCTTTTGCATGAGTAATCTCAACCTGCCCTGTATGGCCCGGCGGGTCAGCATCAACCGTCTCATCTCGCGCTGCTCGCACTGTTACGGTTCCCCGGTTCAACTGCGTGCCTCGTTTAGTATTCTGCCGGACGCAGTCGCGAGCGATCGATTTGAATATTGGACGCCCCGTTAGCCCTTTGTGCCCTTGAAAATCGCGTTCTGTTAGCTCGCGGGAGTTGAAGCGCACAAACAGCGACTGAAGAATCTTTACCCAACACTTCCTTGAACCGAATTGCGTACCTCTATCTTGACGCTGTTTTTGCTAATGATACTCTAAATATGGTCCACGACATCGGATCGTGTTGGCCGTGACTGGAAAACTTGATCCTTCCCGGTGAGCTTCACACGCACCGTCCCCGTTGCTTCCGAGAGTGCCTTTTATGAGCAGAGTTCGTCTCCTCACGGTCAAACCCACCGTACAGGACGATGCTCTGCGATACTTGCCAAAATAAAGCGAAAACACTTGCCCATTTGGACACTGGAACTTGGGACATAGTTGGAATGCAGAAACCGATACCACCGGTTCGGTGTTCAAACGTCAACTTCAGCTGACCTGCTGATGTCCTTCGGGTTTTTGGTTCGCCATCGCCAAGGTGTAAAGGCCCTTACAATGTTCAGGGTCCAGGTCTCAGGGGAAAACACTGCGGGCCGACCTCGAAACCGACGACGAAGCGGGACGCCCCGTGGACGTGCAGATAATTTTTTACACGGAATTAGCAAAATAATTTATTCCATCCCGATAGTCGTGCCGGTCGGTTCGCTTTGTATGCGCTCAGCGATGGATCATCTTCGTAGCCGATGACGGGTACTACGGGTGAGCGAGCGGAATAACGCACCGAACATAAGGTACGGACAACTGCAGTGCCCAACAACGATGTAGTAGTAGTAGATGACGGACCGGTGACAAGTGGCCTCTCTGTTTCTTGTTGACAGCGGCTAATTGTTGTTTCTTTGTCTCGCTTACTTTGCATGTGCTCAGCGGGTACGTTCTTGGGCAAAAGGCAAACTCCGCACAAAATGATCCCTCTGCAAGGGGGCAGCGCGTTATGCTAATAAACTCATTACCGGACCATTGAAGTGAGATGTTGTTTTCTTTTCCTTACTGCTTTGGATGTAAGTAGCGATATAAACGATTCGAAGTATCGACTATATGTCTGGCTAGGAAGTGATATTACAAATGACTCAAAGGTCTTTCACCAGACATCATCGTATGATATCTGATCTGATGTCTGAAATAGTCTAGCCGAGGTCTCTACATTCATGTCATACGCCTTATGTTCTGCGGTAGTTCCAAAGTTTTATTAAATATAATTTTAAACACCTCCATCTTCGCTATTGCGTTACAAAAAAAAACCGCTAAAACAGTTCTATTCATCATGCTCGGAAGGCGAACTGTTTGCATAGTTGCGATACTAACCAACACCCAACTGTGGAATAGATTAGATAGCAAGAATTCCTATCGCGCGTTATTTTCGTGTAGGTGAGGCTTTCAATTTCGCAAGCTCTACACATTCCTACATTTCGCCCTGAGCACTTGTTCTCAGATACCATGGGACCGATAAGATAACAAACTCAACGACTCGTATTCCATCAGGTCCCAGCTAGCAATGTTATACACCATTGCAGATGTAATTGTGAGTGAGTGCATTTCTGAAATAGGCATCCCACAGCACTAATCTACTCCACCGAAGAAGGTTACCGTGGACGAGTAATTTGGAGGTTTTTCAAACAAACACCCAACCTGACCTAATGCAACGCCTAACTAGACGACCTGATCGTTCGGGGTTCTTTATCTGATCGACTGCAACCGACCGATGAATGTCGATGTCAACTTCCGGTGGACTGTGCAACTGTGGGTACTGCAACGGAGGGATAAAGCGGTGCACCGAGTAAAACCTTGACCACCGATGGTCTCACATGGTTGCTCCCGTCGTGGTTGTTGATACGCGTGTTGATAATGCGGTCCGATCTAATCCAAACAAGCAACAGCGATTTAGCTTTATGTTTTGTTTCTGGTCTTACATGCACCGCCGCCCCGTATGTGGTTACTGGATCCCAGCGGAAGTGTTTAATCGGGATCGGAAATTTTGCTACAATTTTCCAGCAATTTCCCGACATGTATACGGAACGTTTTTACTGGAAACACGGGTAAAAACCCACCACCCGCTAGCTGACGGTTGGAAGCAATTAGACTGACGTCGACTGCTCCCGTTTCAATGGCCATCCCAGTTTATGTATTTGTGTGCAAGGTGATCAGTTTTGTGGTGGCCTTCGTACGGAGTGTCGTGTGCGATGTTTGTCGGCTAAAATATATTCCAATTTTACCGTGGATCTCAACGACCCGATCCAGACACCGAAGGTGGAACTCGAGGGTGAACACGTTGCTTAGAACGTTCCGTTCTGAATGGTATGCCTGTGAGGTTTACCTTGCATTGGTAATATATTTGATCACACATTCGAGACACAGTCTCCAACATCGATTGACGACCTCCGGTCGGTTGTGAAAAGTTACTCCATGGTCAGTTTTTGTGTTGAAGAATTAGAAGAATCTTCCCAGTGTTCATCTCGTCTCCTCGTAGATTTGTTAATAAGGAAGTGCTAGGAGGTTTCAAAGTTGAGAAAAGCACTTCCCACATCCCTCTAGTATCCAACTTAAAGTCAGCTGTAGGAAGAAGAGAGGATTGTATAGCTTCTGTTATAAGTTTTGTTAGTTTGCACAGCATCCTCCAACAGCTCTCCACCAAGCTCCGAATCCAAAAACACTCCTTAGTCCTCTTAGTTACCCTTAAACCTGCCACTGCTCATCTCTTGTTCGAATAGTTTGTGTGAGGTGCTCGCAGTGGGTAAAGCTACCCAATTTTATGCACCTTCACGCGCTGTGTGCTTCACGGTCGTCATGCAATGATTTTCATTCACCCAGTACTCACACTCGCTCTTTCTCACTCACCCCGTCTTATCATTACAGAATCTAGATGTTGGACTAAAGCGCCCCGATCGAGATTATACTGCCACTGCAATTAGTGCCGGTACGACCAGCCCCAGCCAGTTGCGAACCTGCCAAACAACTCGCTCGCACTCATACTAAACCACACCCCCTGCCTGGCCGGGTAAGGAAGGAAGGAAGGTGAGCGCACTGTATGAAAGGGCGGCCACGAAACGACGTCACGATGCTACGCAGTCGCGCACACTGGATACGGGCGCTAGCGATCGTAGTGGTGGGTGCATGTGCAACCAGCACCGCATCTCCCGTCTCGACCACACCGCAAGCCGAGGTAAGTGTCCGGTGCAGTGGGACAAAAAAGTAGGTGAAATGTCATCCAATTTTCGGTACAGTACACCCACAATGAGAAGATTACACGGGGCTGCACTTTCTGATGCGGGTGCTAACGAATGCTAACGATCAATCTGCAAAACCAGACGGAGGTTTTTAAAGCATTTCTGCTCCAGCTCCGTACCGAGTTGGAATTAATTAAGCTCAATTCAATGTTGCGCACCGAGCGAGTCTCATTTAAATTCCTCACCCAACTGTCCACCCAAGTGTCCGGCCTGGGGCACCTTTCGGGGTTATCTTCAATATCCCCAGTGCAGCGTGGTGCCCGAGATCGGGTTGAGCATTTTTAGCGTAGGTAGGCACCGCATGTCGGTTCCAGTTAGTCCTAATCTAGCTGTCAGTTGACCGTCACTTTGCCAAACTGCGGTCGGTGCGGAACGTGCGCGTATGGGACCGGCAAGGTCAAGGGTTGGTCCAAAGCATATCCGATCACTTGCAATACACGCTTCTTATCGTAGCGGTTGGTTAAAACCCAATGCGATCGGAAGTGTGAAAGCTCGTTCAGTTGATGTTAGCTGATGGTGGGAAGAGTGCGTCAATGTTTGCGTTACGCCACCCCGCTGGGATGGTACATTAAGTTACAAACCCGCGCACGTAATCTATATTTAATGTCCTCTGGCACGAACCTTCACTGGTTGGTAGGACAGTTTTACTCTTTGTTTTTTTTTATGATTGTCACCGAAAAATATCCCCCAATTGGTAGTGTCAAAGTGTTGCTAGATTAATGCTAACCACTAATGGACAGGTTCTATATTGTTCCGATGCACCTGTATCGATACAGTATCAATATTGACACCAAAATACATGATTAGACATTCAGATGATAGTTTGTTGCGTGTAAATTAATAGCTCTTTGTCGGTTAAACGATACGAATCTTATCTAGAATGGCATACAGCATGTCATCGCAAGTGAATGATTCACCTTAGTATCGTTAGTCATTCATGAAGTTTGTTTTATTTATTTTTCCCATCAAGTTTTTAACATCATGATCCATAGAATATGCAAGATGTCGTATTGTATTATTGGAGAAGTGCTTTCAAAAAATCGCATTATACAATATGGTTAACGCACCTCTAATCGGTAACTTGGTTTCTTTCAAAACATCATTAGACCTTGTCTACATGCCAGATTAATGTGCATGGAATATTCAATTGCCTGCTTCCTAGAACACATTCGTTATGAAGTAAAAGAATTTATATCAACCACAACGTTCAGCTTACAGGCAATAAAAGCAATCCTCAATAACACACTGCAAGTCAAGAACTCGCTAATAAATAGCCGAAGGAGGAACCCACCAACCATTCCTTACCGTTCACAAGCAGCACGTTAGCTAATCCGAGACTTACAAGTCCCTAAGGTTGCCCGATGGCCATCACAAACTCCGCTCATTTAAGTGCACCACGTCGGCCATAAATTCAACTGCAATTTGTCCACCGTTTCTAATAATTTATGTCACGTACTGTCCACCAATTCTACGGAGCCTATCGGCCGATGCTCATCTTCCCATCAGGTTGTCCGAGAAAAAGGTACACCGCCGTTGAAGGCTTCCCTCCACTGTGGGACAGAAATTTGTTGTTCTCATTGAACATACGGCATGTGACCGGTAAATCTTGCCCCTTTACGTCCTTACGGGCTATCACACTCTCATTTTATTGAAAAGGACACGGTGCTCTGTACGCTACATCCATTGCTGGTGGCGTGCAGTTTTGCAGCCTGTTTAACCTTCGCGGAAGATGGATGCGAGGTCCCCCCATAGGGACAACACTTTCTCCAGCGGAGTAACCATTTTTGGACCCTACATTCTTCCGTGCGTTGCAGTTTTCCAACTAGGCAGGCGAAACAAAAGCAACGTCTCACGGTATCTAGAAATGTCACAACGGGCATATTAATGGAAAACACGACATACCTTCGGTATGGGCTGGAAGTTCATTTCGGTCCGTAAACTATTTTTAACCTTCAGTGCATTGTTCTAAAATAGTTACAAGCGAGCGTGTCCGGTTGAAACATTCCACGGTACGGCATTCTTCAAACGGTTGAGTTATGCACCAAAAATTCTACAACCACCAGATGGCGCTATTACTCGGAAACGAAAAAACCTTGATTGCCTACGGTGATGAGCCTTTCCCAAGGATAGTACTCCGGCTTCTACCACGTAGAGAGTTCATTACAATCAGCCGTTTACAGCACGTTTTAGAAATAGATTTAAGCTATATTTTGCCTGCCCGTCCTAAAACCCAGACATTGCTCAAATTAACCTTTTGCTTCGCTTAAAAATACTCGCCACGGTGTGTACGAAAACTAAAGGTTGGTCAACAACAATAAGGGCTGAATAAATCGGACTCCCGCTTCCAACAGAAAGCACGAACCGATCATAAATTAGCGCCAGCTACTAGAGCAAGCAGCCAGTCTAGGTGAAGGCGTCACGTCAGAACCAACCCTCCGGCCGGCTAGTTCCGGTTGAACTTTTCAGCTGGAATCGCACCGTCATCGATTTTCTTTCGGGGGTTTCGTCCAAAGTTCGACTCGGCTGAATGTCACCGCACCGTGGCCGTCCGGGGCCTAAGACTGTTAACCTCGCATTGCTTGGTTTTTTATTTTCCAAAACCATTTTTTCGCCCTTCCCGTTTGTGTCCTTTTCGGGGAGGGAATTTGTAGACCGCAGTCCTAGGTCAACGCACCCACAATGGAGGGGTTTAGCGTCTTTTTGTTTTTTTCGGGGGAAGGTACAAAAGCTACCGTTAATTATAATTCCTTTTCGTTCTTTTTTACGTTAATCAGAGCACCGTCATGTGTCCAGCAACGTTCACGACCACATCATATCGACCGGCCGTTGTGGGTTTTTAGCCCTTCCTAATGTTAAACCGCTCCATACATTGCGTGACTTCGGCAGGATATTTACCAGTCCTTCTCACCCACCCATTCCTGAAGGGACTTACTGAGCCTTCCCGTATGTAAATCGGACATTTCGATCGAACACAGTAACACTGTCGGAAGCAATTCACCCATCCTGCCCGCAGTCGACCACTTTTGCTTGAGATTGAACAGGGAAAAATTGACATTCCTCAAGACGCTTTTATTGCGTTTCAAACAAGCCGAATTTAGCTACCCGAAAAAAACAACACCCATACAAGCACAATACGATCAGTCAGTTCGGAAGCCTTTACGACGCTGAAACGTGGAGCATTTAATAGATTCAACCCTCTTCCTCCCCAATCTTATAGCTCGTGTGACGTCACCAACACTTGAAAGCGGTAAGGCATCTCCGATGAGTCATGAAACGAAACCGGCATGGTGCGCTTGCGTTCAAGATAACTTCTTCCAGCAGCAGGCAGGCAGCAGGCAATGTGTCGTGACTGCTCCACGCGGCACCGTTAATCGCGTTTGCCGGTTTGTGTAGACTTTCTTGGAAGCAAGCGTTAGTAATCGCTGCGTGCGCGGGCAACAGCAAAAAAAAACATTTTTCCGCGATGCTGATGATGGTTCAATCAGCAGGTTTTTGGAGTGTGTTTGTGCTTCCTTTTAGATCTTTGGATTGTTCTTTGGATAGAGATTGGAATGCAGATCGACTGTGGAGCAAGATACGATCATAAGTGATGCCTCATGCCATCAAATTGGCAATCACTTCCTTCTCTTCAAAACTTAATTTACAAATGTTAAAACGCAAATCAATTCTTGATCCCCATCAATCGCATGAAAAGTCATACACAAACGTAACCTCTATTAGTCACCTTTGCATTGGTTGTAACTGTTCCTTGAATAAATCAATACTTCAAGTGATCTTTCATGCTTTGCCTGCGATCTGGCCATCTGGCTACTTTGCGGGAAAGTTAAACAGAACCCCTACGCATACAATACACACCTCCCGGTGACAAATCTACAGCTCGAAGTCTCTTCACCACACCATGATTCAACAGCTGTACGCAGAATTACGCGATACCGTACGCTTTGTCCACCACAACCGAACGGAACTGCTATCCGGGTTGTAGGGCATCAGTTGGGAGATGCATTGGCACGATCATCTCGCTCTATTGCTAGAAGCAACAACAGCAAAACCACCCCGGCGCATTGTTGCCAGTTCAGTAAAGTTCACCGTAGCGTTTATGGGGTTGATCTTTAACTTGTCCATTCAATTAACGCTTAATGAATTGCTACCCGGGTATGTCACAGTCCCTTCGTACGGCTCACCCTTTGCCTGATGTACGCGGCTCCATCATACAAGTCATTCAAACCGTCGCTAAATGCCCATTAGCAGGTGCTACAAAACGAATCACCGTCAACGGCAAGATGCACAAAGGTCAACCGATTCATTGGCGTTATATAATTAATTGTACGCGAAATGTTCTTCCGCCCTGTAATGGAGTCGGTTGCATTCCTGTATGCAACTGTAACCGATCAACACTCGAGTCTCTCGAGTACTATTGCTTCACGATTCCAAGACTTCATCAGGAAATTACTCACCAAAAGCAACAAGAGAATGTCCAAAAACAAACCTACCCAATAGTGCAACCGCTTTCGAACGGCTTGGGGATAGAAGTTGAAGGTTGAGGGTGTACACCGATATGGCGTAGTCCGTAAGCTGATAAGGATCCACCCTCGGTATGTGCGCTGTATGTTGAAATCCTCGCATGTACGCTCTATAGTTTACGATACAGCAACACTACCGCTGCTACAGTGTACACAGGAGGCCATCATCAAGGTCTTCGGAAAATGTAATCACTTGTAATGGTCAACCACATCGTGCCAGCTGGTTTGTGGCTTCTGCATGAGAGAATCTTCAATTGACGCAGTAACATTCTTGGCCCAGTTTTAAGCTTGATAAGCAACCGAAAAGTTGAAGTACTTTCCTCACGTTCAGATGTTGGAAAGATGGCCGTACACGTACACCGAATCTTGACCGATCCGATTGCTTCCTGATGCGATAGAGGCAAACCTGAGCAAACCTTCAGAATTGCCGCTAGATGCTTGGATGTTGTTGCGATTGTGATGGTGCACAATTGTTGCCATACGCACACACCGAGGCAGTGATGACGCGAGCTGAAAGTGGTGGTTGTGAATAATAATCCAGCAAAACCTCGCACACTGTTGCTGGTGATGAATGTGTTTTCTATTTTTTTGTTACGTTCTTTGCAAAGAGTGCAGCCTAATCGTGAGCAATCTTCGGTGATTATCGGTTTGCACGGGTTGGAATGGCGCTGAACAACGATAGAAAGATAGTTAAAACGATGGACACGGCGGCGTATTTATTACTTGTGACGTCGTTCAGTAGTTGATCGTTTCACGAGCCAATGTTTTTAAAAATTCAATTAAAAACGTATTATACCCATCTTCTCTATTTTTAGTGCTAAAACATTTAAAACTTCAATTAACTCATTGTGATTCATATTCCACTCTGCTCCGTCTGGTCGATGGCGCCGTTGTCATGCTCCCTCTATTCTAGTGTCCCTGTTGCATGGTTTGTTTGTTTCACGAATCATATCTCCACAACCACAACACTCGCCCGACGCCAGTTAATCGATAGCGATGGTCAGCCATAAGGCCCCGTCGTCATCGGGCAGTGGTCCGCTGGTCAGGCTGCACTGAGGTTGAATGAACTTAACGTCACCTAGATTTCGCTTCACCTCGAAACGTGTCCAACCGTCCGACGATGCTATCGCCGATCCGGCTGTCCAACTGTGTTACCCTCTCATCATTAATCCAACACCTCGAGGTTCTTCCGAAGTTGCTAAACAGACGCGTTCCTTACTACCGGGAACCGGGCACAAGATTTACCATTCAACAGTGTTTTCCACAGTATCTGCAAAAGTTCCCATGCTGGTTAGGCATCTCCGTCCACCCGCACAGTATAGCCCTACGGTTCGCACCATAATAATCGGCCGAACGGGGCGAGTAAACGGCCTCGAACGACCCTCAAACCGAGTTGGTCCGAAATAAGTGTCACAATTCGGAACTGCTGGTCGTCGAATCGCTGCAACATAGGTCATTCAATCCGCTACTCCCATCACCCACCCTCGTGGGTGGCATTGTGGTGGTTCATTATTTGCACAATCCCTCCCCATCAACGGACAACGTTCGGTGTAGAATCATGCGCACGAACCCCACTCCGAGCTCTACACGCGGTTTTGATAGCAGGAGGTGAATTGCCGGTAGGTTTATGATTTTTCATTGCCATCCAAAACCCAACTCCAAGCCACCCGTTTAATCCCTTCCGTTCGGTCCCCCAGTGAATGATGAGCTTTGATTTACTATTCATGCAGCCGGGTCCGATACCACCCTGACCTACACGGTTCACCATACCCCGCCAGTCTGTGGGGTCGGGAAATAAAAGAAAGAGCTGCTAGAATTGACTGGAGCTTGGCGATGCGTTTAGCGTTCGGGGGGTGGTGGACGCCACGATTTTTCACATTGTTGTACGGGCCGATGCCGGGATGGTATGTGCGCGATTTGCTTGCGCTACTGCAAATGGTAGGGCGCTAGTGGTTCCGGGCCGCCTAGTAGGAAGTGACGGACGCGATCGGACACGCCTGAGATGCGATTAACCTTCCGCGTTGATGTGTTTATTGATTACAAATGAAGTACTCGTACGGTGGCAAGTGGTGTGTGTTTGTGTGGGTTCTGGTAGTTGGCTTTTACTTGGAGCTGCATCCCCTACATGTCTGTTGTCATAAAGCGATGACAGTTATAAATTGGTGATTGTTTTAGGTGAGGAACGCTGTAGGAGTTTTATCGATCACAAAGAAATCTATTGGAACTGATTAACGCTAGAATTACTACGTTTATGTGAAATATATTTTATTGATCTCAGTTGCTGCAATAATTACTTTTAAATCCGTTAGTATTCATTCCCAAGAAAGGATTACTGAGCTTTTTCTGCGATTCTATCAGTGTGACTCAGCTGACAACAATATTTTGTGTACAGCTGACAG
The DNA here is from genome assembly GCA_000349025.1 of Anopheles minimus. Classification (NCBI taxonomy): domain Eukaryota; kingdom Metazoa; phylum Arthropoda; class Insecta; order Diptera; family Culicidae; genus Anopheles; species Anopheles minimus. The sequence continues at coordinate 2,043,153 of KB664165.1, forward strand.
CGAACAGCTTATTTTGTACATTCGTTCACCGCTTAGCTCCTGTAGTCTGCTTGCTAATTTAAATGCCTCGCTTTAAAAAAATAGCCCGCAACAAGAGCGCCATAAAAGTAACGAAAATAGCTTATCTCTCCAACTCCGCTTACTCACATTTTCCGCACATCCGCCCGTTGATCGTAAAATGTTCCACACGAGCACCGTGTTGCAACGCTTACACTTATCCTTCTGTCGCTATATCTGTACGGATGCTGTTGGCACGTTTACCGACACTGTTGCATCCGGTGCAGTTCAAACCCGAGTTCAACTGTCGCAATAAACACGTGCGGGTATTTCCTTTTTTGCCACCGTTGTTGAACGATTTTTAGGTCATTTCAATATGCATCAGCGCCGGACTTCTGTATGGTCAAAGAAAACAGACAGTCAATCGCAAAATGGACTGCTTCCAATCGGTGCATTCAAGCACTGCTGCAAGGCTGTTGATAAATTGTTTGAGCCACAGTACGGCTCGGGCAGACGTAAACACTTGATAATCGAATGTGCGCAGAAGATGAAAAGAGGACGACTTTTTCTACCCTTTTTCTCTGCCGCTTATTGATTTCATTACTCGAATCTTCCGCACACTTTAAATTCTTGCGTGTAAAGAATGAGGCAGTGCTACAAATATGGTCTGCCAGTGATTATTACATTCCAGTGGGAATAATGCACATCCTCAAGGCATCGCATCGGCTGTCGTGTGATCGTGACTTCGTGGCTTAACGTATGCATAGCGTCTCCATCGGCTGAGGAGTCACTATTTATGACTTCCTCTCACTTTGGTGGACCCATCCAACCGTTCCGATCGATCGAAAATTACCACCTACGAGGCTGTTCCTGTTGCGAACGGTCTGGCCTTGCAGCCGGCACGTGCCACCGACCGTTTTCTAATCGCTGATAACATCTTACATCACCCCAACGGAAGTGATTTTTTTTCCATCCTCAGTTGTAAAGGTTTCTTCTGCTCGCTCCTGTGGGCGATTGTTTTAATTACCATTTGATACAATTGCAGCTGATTTATGCGCTAGCTAAAGATTACCACTCTGACCTTATAGTAGCTCCTGTTACCTTATCTGAACAAAAACAAAAGAAAGTTAGTATATGGGAAAATCCCTTCATTCTTGACCACTGGAAAGCTAATGTCGGGGTGCAAAGCATCCCAAACCCAGACAGTCATTGCACTGGGGGAAGGCCAGAAAAAGAACAAGAAGCATTCATTTACAAGCGATAGGACACTCACCAACGATGCTGATGCTTTATAGCATTGGCATTTGAATTGATGCTTTGTTTTTGCACCGGAAATACCGTTGAACTTTAAAGTAGTAGAGAAAACATGCAAGATAATCTATTCGAGCTGATTCAAGCATCGTAACATAAAACCTCAACGGTTCTATCGGTTCTCTGTACAAATGTCTGGCCAGAAACATTGTTTCTTTATACCAAACGTAATGAATCTACTTTATCGTGTTTTACTATTTATATCTCCCCGGGAATCCTTTCAATCGCCAGCAAAAAAGATAAGCTCCAGATTGCCACTGCATTTAATAAATCTGTCCGTGTAAGTAAACTCACCCAAAAAACTGCTTATCACCGTTCGCTCGTATCGTAGGGGAAAAAAGCCATACCGACGACGCCATTCATGTTGTTGTTTGTGCACAAAACAAATCCAGACGGAATGTTCCACACGGTGTTACGATCTTCATCAGCCCGCGTCGCATAAGCAATCGGCAATCCATGTTCTAACAGAGCAGAACAAAAAATGCGATTACAAGCAATTACATCTTGCTCCGTACGTATCCTCTCCGGCTGTGTCCCCGGCAGTGTCACGCTTCGGTTACAAGATTGGCTAATTAAGGCAAGTGCTCATCCCCCATCGGGAGGGAAGGTTCATTATCGCGATTAGAGCCGCTACCAGAGCGCTCCGAGCACTGGCACCGACAGCTGACAAATTGTATGCGAATATTGATTCCATGCAAATGATACTTCCCCTTTTCGATTCACTCGCCCACTTTAACCTTTCGCCCTTGGGAAGATGGTTTTCGGGATGCCATGACTACCGGTCGGCTTTGGGTTTTGCTACGCGTGTCCTGGCCGTTTCTTGGAAGCAATTAATCTTACACCTCCAATCGGTGGACACTGCGATGAAAAATGCGCTTCTTCTGGTACGTGTTCGTGTCAACTCCGGTCGGACACTTCGTGCGCGGAATGTTGTATTATAAATATTAATTGACGATCGATCAGATTGTGGATCCACGATCACCGGTGGTTGCACTTTTCGGACGTCGCGACGATGCAACAACGTGCACAGGAAGGGCTTGCAGTGTATTTTTGCAAATTTTACGCTCATATTTTGCAAGCAAACAGCCATATTCCTTGCGTGCGGCACCTGTCTAGAATCGCTAATCTGCGCCACCCGTCAGAATAATGACCCATTAGAAGGAAGGGCAACACACACACACATACACGTGAGCCTTACGTATGGCTCCGATCGAGTTCCAGCAAGCGGTTTGCGGGCAATCAGTAGTTTTAAAGATGAGCATCTATTGGGTAGTTGTGTTTCTGGGTTGCACCCAGGCTTTTCCTGTCGGTACAGAATTCCTATCAATCAGTCACTGATAGTACATTATTTCCCATTTATGCTCTCTCTCGCCTTCAAACAGCTCTACCTCTCACAGTTTGGTTATTTAAGTCCCAAATATCGGAACCCAACTAGCGGGAACCTGCTCGATCACGACACGTGGGAGAAGGCCATCATGGAGTTCCAGAGCTTTGCCGGGTTGAACGTCACCGGCGAGCTGGATGGGGAAACGATGCAGCTGATGTCACTGCCCCGGTGCGGCGTTAAGGATAAGGTCGGGTACGGGTCCGATTCACGCTCGAAGCGGTACGCCCTCCAGGGCAGCCGTTGGAAGGTGAAGGACCTCACCTATCGGATATCCAAGTACCCGAGGCGGTTGGAACGGGCGGCTGTAGATAAGGAGATAGCGAAGGCATTTAGCGTTTGGAGCGAGTATACGGATTTACGCTTCACGCCCAAGAAAAGTGGCGCCGTCCACATCGACATTCGGTTCGAGGAGAACGAACACGGTGATGGTGATCCGTTCGATGGCCCGGGCGGTACCTTGGCTCACGCGTACTTCCCAGTGTACGGTGGTGATGCTCACTTTGACGATGCGGAACAGTGGACCATCGATAAACCGCGCGGCACCAACCTGTTTCAGGTGGCAGCTCACGAGTTTGGTCACTCGCTAGGACTGAGTCATTCGGATGTGAGATCAGCCCTGATGGCACCGTTCTACCGGGGGTACGATCCTGTATTTCGGTTGGATTCCGATGATATTCAGGTGGGTTTCATGGAGTACATGTACTGCAGACGGAAGGTTTACCGATAGTCTTGATTGATTCACCACCACAGGGAATTCAAACGCTTTATGGTCAAAAAACAAGGAATGGTGGTGGAAGCGGTAGTGGCGGAGGAAACGTACCGACGAGAACTCCCAGACCAAAGACCCCAATAGAGCTGGATTCGGAGCTGTGCACATCTCCGAAGATTGACGCCATATTCAACACTGCCGATGGCAGTACGTACGCCTTCAAGGGCGATAAGTACTACAAGCTGACGGAGAACGCAGTCGCCGAAGGTTATCCGAAAAAAATCTCCGAAGGCTGGCCAGGACTACCAGGCATGTATCTCGGAAGCTTTGTCGAAAATACTTTCTGCTAACGAAAATTCTCCCTTTTCCAGGCAACATCGATGCCGCGTTTACGTATAAGAATGGCAAGACTTACTTCTTCCAGGGCACCAAGTACTGGCGGTACCAGGGCCGTCAGGTGGACGGTGACTACCCGAAGGAGATCAGCGAGGGCTTTACCGGCATCCCGGATCATCTCGATTCGGCCATGGTGTGGGGAGGCAACGGCAAGATCTACTTCTACAAGGGCAGCAAATTCTGGCGGTTCGATCCACTGAAGCGACCGCCGGTGAAATCCACCTACCCGAAGCCCATCTCGAACTGGGAAGGTGTGCCGAACAGTATCGATGCCGCACTGCAGTACACGAACGGGTACACCTACTTCTTCAAGGACGACAAGTACTATCGGTTTAACGATAGAACGTTCACGGTAAGCACCCACGGAGATTTGGGCCGGCCGCGTATCGGCGGTTAGTTAGTATTCTCGGACACGGCGATGGACCGCGTAACGATCAATGGCGGTGTGCCGTACGGAATCGCTAAGCAGCGTGTTGCCTCTGTTCACTTCCAGATTGACCAGGCCGATCCACCGTTCCCGCGACCGACGGCACACTGGTGGTACGGCTGCAAGAACACACCGTCGACCTTCAACACGCTAGGTAATGTACGATTGCAAAAATCCGACGAACATCCCGACGATATCACCAATTTGATTCTGGATGCCGGTAAGTGAAACCGACCAAACCCCTCTGTACATCTTCCTTCCTTCTCTTCCCGCTCCGTTCCTATCCTATCTTTTCCCTGCCATCCAACGAAAGGCAACGCGTCTCCATCGAGGTCATGATCGAGCTGTCAGATTTTTGACAGCAACCAAGGTCGTCGTACCCCCGTCAACTTTGCATCATCCTCTATCGTCCCCACACGCGTTCTCCAGCGCGGTATTTGTTTATTCGTAATCGTTCGCTAGTCTTTGGTGTGTGCCCGGAATGTAAAGTACCTGCTAGCTGTCCGGCTCTCAGGGCCGATCCGTTGTACGTCTGTGTCTTCGCTTGGGGAGTGCACACTCCCCTCTGGTGTGGTTATGAGATCGCTATTACTTAATACGGCGTGCAATTGTGTGTGAACCGAGCAAAGTCTCAATCCCGTTTCTGAATGTTGTGTAGCTCGTCCGATGCATTAACAAACGGTCCGGGCTTCTAGTGGCCAGTTAGTAGCGGGGTTTCGTCTAATGTCTATATCTGTTGCTCTGTCGTTATCTTGTAGCTGCCGATGAGCATCAACCGAACAGTCGAAACGGTCTGTAGCACCCAAGGCCGGAAGCGACGCTGGTCCCCCGTTCACTTTCTACTGCATCCGCTCTTTCATGTATTGCTATCCTTCAACCTGTGTACTTCTGTTTGTAGCGCCTTTTGAGAGCTATCCTTGCTAAGGTTTGTGTTTACTGCTCTGTAATCTTACCCACTCATCTTCATCCCTCATTTGCTTATCTGCGATCAGCCTCCGGTCGAGAGGGATAATGTTTAACATCGATCGAGAGAGGACAATGTTTTTAGAGCATACAGGAACAGTCTATTAACCTCACAAATGTCAGGCTAACCCCCGTGATGATGAAGATATCGAGATGAGATGGTATTTCCGTGCACATAATGTGCTTCTTTCATGTCCCGTCCAATGTAAGCTAACAACAACGAGTCTATTCTAACCGTCGTCTCTATAAATGCATTATACTAACTAGAAACAGATGCGTCACAATCGTCTGCTCCGTTACTCAACTTGTTTCTAATCAAAATAACACCCATTCTTCTAATCCAACAACTCATTACGCTCTCCCGATCACTCAAGCTGTCTTGTTCTGTGTTGTTTCAAATATTTAAAAAAAGAAACCATTCCCCCAAAACGGATTGCATCTCTGCCTGGACACTCGTGCATTTTCCCTTCCCACAAACTGTTACAGCCAACGCAGGTCGGTTTCACACCAACATGAAAAAACCGCCCCGGTCGGACGACGTTCGCCGGGTGTTTGGAAACCCGCCCGGTATCCAAGCCAAATCTGTGTGATAGACTCCGTAGCACTTAGTGCACGCACCTGGATTGAAGTAGTAGCGGTAGCTAGTGTTTGAGCGTTTGATGGAACGAATTGGCACAAACCAAAAAAAAAGCACTGCGTGTCAAAAGCCCGCCAGGCAACACGGGTGGCTAGTAGAGAGCACTAGTTTGTTGTGGTAGAAAGCACGGTAAAATAGTTTTGGACATGGCACGATGCACACAGATTTCCGCGTAGACGTTCGCTTGTATTTGATAGCCCCAAAATGGGCTTAAGTAGCTTGACATTTTCCTTCTAAATCAAATTGCACATTTCGGGAGGGGAATTTTTTCTTCCAATGGTGTAATACTTAACCGAGCACGGGTTAGTTTCCTCTTTCTCTACTAAACTAATCGTTACGCAGTTGTTCAATAGTGCATGAACTAACGAAATTTTCACACTTAACGGTGGGTAACATGCTTATTACAGTTCTCAAAGGAGGGGAGTTTGATCAATATTGGTTTAAACACACCGAAATCGTAGACAAATTGAATATGACGACACAACAGATATTGAAAGTTGAAAATTGGCTCCAAAATTCACATCACAATTTATTCTTAAAGATGTCACGCTTTGCACGTTAGACGGTTTGCTGCACGATAGAAGTACCCCAAGTAGTAAATAGTGTATTCCGCACCGTATTGGTTTAGCACGCACCTGTTTGTAGTGTCATCTCAGCTTGGAAGAAACGCTTCACAAAAGCAAAGATTCGAACCAAAGTCCCATACGCACGATATCGGGAGGACATCAAAGCACGCCACAGCGTACTGCTGCACGAAAGTACCAATAAGAGAAGGCTTTATACAACTGCACGTATTCACCCATTTTGGCGGGGTAGTAGCACTGCATCCGTAGTTCGCAACAAAGCCACCACTCCATGCCACAATATGAACCCTGTTCACTGATTTGATTTATTTTGTTTCTTCTTTTCTTTTTCCTTACATGACATGTTTTTTTGTTGTAATTTTTCTTTTGCTATGCATAACGTTCAAATTTGTGTTGCGCCCCACCGATATGGAAATTGGGATGGTGCGCTTCCTTCGCAATCTTTCTTCCTACATACTACCTCAGCATGAAGATCGCCAGCCATCAATCGACTGGAACTGCGAAACAGTGTGTAACAGGAGTGTGTTTCAACAAGAAAACACGTACAAACACACAAACTACAGAGAACCTCCCGCCTGTTAGTTGTTAAAAGTGAAACATTATTACAAAAAAAAACAAAAACAGAATCAATTATACGCGTCCAATACTGCACTCGAGGATCGGAAGAATTCTTGAGCCTAACGCAGCTAACCATGTGCCAAACGTGGGTGCTTTAGAACACTCTCAGTCTGTTTCCCGTGCGTGTAAGGGTTTTGTGTTAGAGTTGTAAGCATGCTAGCAAGATTGCCCGAGTGATCTACTCCAAAAACAAAAAAACTTCCTCCAACGGCGATACCAACGGAAAAGATGCGTTACGAAGCGTTACTTCAGCAGGGCTATATTAGCAAGCTTCTACAACTGATTGCAGAATTCGTTAAGTTTGCATCGTTTCTTTTTATGTTTCGTTTACGTTCGCTACACAAATTCGTGCTATTTGTGCTTTTCGTTTTATTCTTGCGAATTACTGTTTTTCCATTTACTGTTGCGTTCCCACACGACACACGGCTTCACTATGCACGCCGTAGTGACACAGTATCTTTGATCGTGTGTGATCGCGCTATCCTGCAGCATTGTGTTATCCTTTTCTTCTGCTACTTTTTTACTCTTCTTTTCGTCCTCAAAAAAAAAACACAAAACACGCATTCCTACAACGCAGCAGATACGGACGATCATTCGGAACCGGACAGCTACAGCGGCAGTGGAGCTTCCACCGTTACCGGCATCGAACTCAGTATTACTACCCTTTTGTTTGCTGTGCTGGGAGCATATCTTGTCAATCGGAACTGTTAGTGCTACTGAACAATTGGCACACGAAAAAAAAAACAAGAACAAACATAGGAATCAATTTTGCTGCAGCAACAGGCGTGTCCTGATCGCGACTACTCCAGACAATCTCGATCGCGAACTGCCACCAAGAGTCGGAAGGACCAAAATGATATACTGCACACACACACGCCGAGCTTAGAAACATCAAACCGAAATTGATCTCAACGGTTGGCAGCATCAACGGGTGACAGAACAGACTGGACCTGCGGGTGGATTTCATATAATGCAATGGACAAGCCTACGATGAGTAGAACGAAGTGCGGGAATTAAGATTTCGAAGTGTCCACCAAGGGGAAAAACAATTATAGACAAGAATAGGCAGAAGAAAGGGATGGGATGGGGCGTGTAATGTTGAACGCAAGTCACTAGCCATAGGTCTTTTTGCTAGCTAATTGGTGTTAAACAATGATCGAATATCTGGTAACTGGTGCCTTTGTAAAAGTGTGCTAGAGAAGGAGAAAGGAAACAAACGTATCAAATTGAGCAAAGCAAACAAACAAAATGCAGCAATCTGTACATATCACACCCACACATATTGCAGGAAGGGCCATTGCACATTCCGGTTTAGATCGAGCAGCGATCGTATTCGATCGTGCACGTTAGCAATAAACGAATATTAATGTCAACTTGTTGATAGAGCGCGCGATGTAGTAGAGTGCGAGAGCGAAGGTAATCAGAGAAAACGGCACCCAGTTTACAGTTGTAATGTTAGGGGCGAGTTAATTTGAGCGTACTTGTAGATTTGTCCGTTTGACAAGCGGGCGCTGCGAAACCTACAACAAAACAACCCTATACATCGTAACCCTCCAAAAAAAAAACAACCCCCCGTCTTCAATCGCAACCGCATAATCAACAGGGTAGCAGAGCAGTCGGCCACATGGTGGAACCCATGGCCGGCGACCAATGCTGTAACAGCATTTTTGTATATATTTATTACTGTGTATCGTACCGAGAAAGGTTCGCGGAAAGCTTTCCCTCCCCCGCCGCCTGTTCCGAGACGGTTGTTGAGATGGAAGCGGGAGGAAATGGAATAAAAGCTGTCATGTTTTAACCAGAAACTGGATATACTCCTGGCAAAGGATTAGAGCTTTACTGAATGGTGGTGAACTGAAAGAAAACTTACTCGTTACTCCACCCCCGATCATTTGTGTACACGGTGGCCATCGTTCTCCCACGCCGTATCGGAAGTTTGCATATTAATTATCAATTGATGATGATTTGCATAAAAATCAGGTCACTGAATTGTTGCCGCACTTGGGCTGTCATACGACCGCTCGTGGAAGCTGAATGCGGGAAGGTAAGCGACTCGCGGTCTCGATGTCTCAGAATGGTACATGATAAACGGTTTTCTTGCCTCTATGTCTAGTTCTATGTCACTTGAACTTGGAACGGTTCGGTTGGTGTGGAGAGATGGTGGGCGAGTGGGCGGAATTTGTATTGGTGGAAAATTAATGTCTACTTTGACCTTTCCCTTGGCAGTAAGATCGGTTTTAATATGCAGGAACACTATTCAGCTGTTGTTCCGCAATTCTGGGAACAAGTTTGTTTTTTTCAAAAAAAAATCTATGGAATGAAATAACTTCTACTGTGGCAAATAGCACTCATATATTTTAATGTTTAAGAATAAATAATGAGGTCTTTTGCTGGACATTCCTATTCCTCTATTACGTCAAAATTTAATGCACGTTTGGCATCGTTGTGTTATTGTTATTGTTGATGATCAAAATAGGAATTTTGTGATTTTTATTAAACTTTTTGCTCCATAAGATAAAGAAAAATACATTTAAATAGTAAAACAAGATATGAATGAAGACCATGAAACCATTCGGCTACACAAACTTATCGTCCGATGAGCTTGTAAGCCCACATGTACAAAGTAACTCGCATGCAACATTTGCAAACAACTTCTAATGCATACTCTGCTAGTACGACGGATTGCCGCTAGAGGGCAAAGCGTCATGGCAATCATCTTGCGGAGTAAAATGGTTATAACTTAACTTTTATTAAAAACCTCACGCTTTTCTTCCTCGCAATTGTAGCTCTTCACGACATAAAAACATATCTAAATATATAAACATTTAGCGTGCATAATATTAAATTAAATTTCAGATAAACGAGAAATGCAACAGATTAAAACATAAAGCTTTAGTAACGAAAGTAATTGAGAATGGCTCAAAAATGTACTCACATTACATTAGATTCTCATTCAATTAAAGAGTTTTCTCTCAACATTGTATATTTCCTCGATTCTTTGATCACTTTTTAACTAATAGCTCGGAAAGAAAAATAAAAGAATTGTCTTATTTTTATACGTGGAAGGAAGTACTGTCATCTATCTTTCCTGGATTCAAAGCAGTGTTTGAGCTATTTATTTAATCATTTAATTAGCTAAATATGGCATAATCCCAATAATTCCTCGAATACATGCTTTAACTTATCTCAGCTCTGATGTTATCATTGTTTGCATTTATACAAGTAGTGTGTTATCAGCAATTAAACCTGAGCATAAAGTTTTTAGCAAGCTGAAATCAGATTAATTTGACGATAACGCTGTTTACATTTTCAAGATGCTTATCAAGCAATCAACATACCTTTTTGACTACCAAACTTTGCCCAAATCACACATGTGAATCTTCAATCTGTTTCTCAGTACTTCGCGTCCTGCGATGTTTCTTTCCTTTCTTTACAAAAAAACAGTGCGTTCGTCTGTTCCAGTAATTCCAACCGTACCGGCTGGCTTTTCCCAGCCAAGTAAACAACGTCCCCAAGCTTGACGAAATACCAATTAAACTCTACACATTAACGGTATCGCACGGTTGCTACCGGTACCATAAATCAGACACCAGTCAAAGTCGGCGTCATCGACGGATATCGTCCCCTTCCGAATTCCTTCCCTTCTCTTCTCATTCCCTTTCCCAGCGTACGTTGTCGTTGAACCGAAATCAGATCTCCGGATCAAGCGATCCACTTGAACTGAACAGCCGAAGGACGTGGAAGCTTCCGGTTGGTGGTGCTCGCCTATTCCCACAACACAGGACATCCTGTTCTTCTGTTTTTTTTTTCCTATCCTCGGACTCTTTTTTCGTTGTCTTCCAGTCCGGCTTTTCGCACACAATTAAACGCCGAAGTACCGGGATTCGATTTCCCGTCTCGGTGACCCATCATTAATTACTGTCCCCGCCAATCTGTGACCTCCAACGACTCTCCCCTCTTCCAAGCATTGCTACATGAAGCCCCCGATACAACGGAGAAGTCACACCAGACGACTCAACTCGGTGGCATTGGCAATTAATGATTTTATGAGCCCAAAACAAAGCCGACGGTGTGGCCATCGAGAAGGGCTCATAAAATCCCATATCACACTGCACCTCCTTCACGCCCACCCAACGAGATCGCTCTCTCATCTACGGCGATTATCTTGATCCAGCAGGCTCTACCGTAACGGGTGTACCAGGTCTTAACTGGGTTGGGTGCGAACGAAACGCCTCAATTGAACGGTTTGTGGCGTGCCGTAAACAACAAGTGTCAATCCCGCTTCGTACGCATCCCCATTCACCTTTTCCTGGCCGTGTTGGCGTCCTTATTCGTGCCGTGGCAAAACTAAAAGTCAATTAGTGTAGTTTCCGAAGATTGTTGCTCGTTTCTTGGGGACGCGGGCCTGACTCGTGCGTGGATGCGTGTGTGTCAATTATCGAATCGTTCTTTGCGGTTTCCAAGCACCATTTTCCCATCCTTGTGATTAGATCCTGTTTGTGGGTGTATGTGTGTGTGTGTGTAATTAATAAGAGTCCATTGGAAAGCTTCCGCAAAGCAGGAAGAAAGTTTCTCAGTGAAAGACGTTCGGCACACTCAGCCTCGGCACCATTATTCGCTCATTATCCTTGTGTGAAAAGGGATCCCTCTCCCCCATCGAAGCTCGGCCAACCCTAAAGTGCATTCAAACGTACAAGTGATTGTTTGTGCGTGTGTGTGTGTATGTATGTGTTAGTGTGAAAACTTCTCGAAACGACCACGGAAATGTTGCAGCAACGCCGCCGTGCACGTAAACCGAACAAACCCGGCCTGGGTGTTGCGGGCATCCTGTTGATTGCCATTGGATTAGTGGGAAAACTTTGCACCGCAAATGGGGCCACTACCGTCCACCGGCGGAATGGTGCGCTGGGCAAATCGACAGCCACGCCTGCCCAGCACTACTTTGATGCCGTTGCACCGGAAGGTAAGCGGCCAACACATCTTTTCCCAGCAACAGCAAACGCCTGCTTGACCAACTTTCAACTGCTTTTATTAGTTTTAATTGCAAGTACGCTCCGTCAAACGATGGCCAGTGCTAACATCCGACGAGTACTGGAATTAGTTTTCCTAAGCCACGTTAGCCACGCACGGCTGCAGGCGTATGCAATTATTGCAACCGAGCCGAATGGGTGCGTACCGTTCGGTATGCTGGTGAATTAAAATGATACATTATGATCATTACCGGAGCGGAGACGATCGTACGGCCGAGGATCAGCGGATCGTCGGTTTTCAATCGTGTTGTGAAAAGATAAATCGTTTCTCATTCAATTAGACGTTTGGGCAGCAACTTTTTCGCGACACTGTTTATCGCCGAATTAATTATCGAACTCGTTATCATTCACAATTGCTTCACGTGTTTCGCTTATTGGTGGCATGATTTATTGGGGGAGCCAATTTTGATCGATTAATTTTCGGGGGAAGTATTTTCCACCTGATTCATGCGAAACTGGGACACACCCGTCTCTATTTTTTACAATTGCAATTTTTGAAATATCATGTTTCAATAGTAATGAAGCCTTTACGATATTTTTTTATAATTTACGTACTTATGTAGTAACAACAAATTAATTTTATCAGGGTTTTTGTCACAGTTTTGTATTTACTCGTTTAAGCTGATCTCAAATATGTCACATACAGTTTTTAACAAAACTATACGAACACCTGTTTTTTAAAATAAAAAAGAAACTATAATAGTTAGCTGTAATTGATGTTCTAGTAAGTTGTAAAGAAAAATAAATAACACGCTTTACGAGAAGACTACTCGAGTAGTAGGGTCAATTTTTATATATTTTTCGAACATTCTGTAACATTTTACCATTCTGAATAATATAATTTCTTAGTTTTACTTCGAGTTATCGAATTCGTGTTTGATAATTTTTCGCATTACACTAATAATTGGTCTTAATTAATTGCACTGCTTATGGATGTCGCTTCTTCCATACAAATTCATCTTTTGAAAGATTATTAAAAATGCATTGAGTCATAAAAAATTTGCAATGAAAAAACACGATATCAATATCAATAAAAATCAAACTCTGAAAAAAAAACGTATCTTGTCCGTAAAAACTGCACGGCAGCAATTTTGCATGTGACAAAGAAAAATTGTTGAATATTGTGTACATTTTATTTTTGAAAATGTATTTTATTACTCTTTAAAACTTACTAGATCATCAAATTCAGCTAACCCTTGGAGTTCCTTTTTTTTCTAAAATACAGATATTCGCTTAGCTCTGTCAGACACTGTATAGAGAAAGTCATTGAAGCGTTATTCAATGTCTTTCACATAGAACCCGAAGGACCTCCCAGCAGAAACTTAGATCGGGCAATAAGTGTGAACTTTTAAAAATAGTTAATTAGTAGTAGCTGTTAATTATTTTCTAATGAATGAACGGATGCGATTACCGGAAAATCTCTTCATCAATTATTCATTTGACAACTCACTCTCCGACAGCTCTGTTAGCCACCTTATACATCCTATATATACACCTTATATCGGACACTGGAAATTGGTGCTAATGGGACAAAGTTTGCAAAACCATCGCCAGCACAATACAGTTGAAATAGTGCATCGGAAAGTTACACATAGACTAAGATTGATTAGAGCTAGTGCTTCTTGCAGACGTACCGTACCGTCTTTGAAGATGAATTCCTGGCGAAACATCAATCATTATCCAACTCTTGATTCCGTGACTTCTTCTTCTCTCTATCTCTCTCCGATTTAACTCCGATACCGTTCGCCCTCTACTTCTGCAGATCGGGAAAACTTCATCAAATACCATCTGGACAGGGCGCTGGAAGGGCGTTTACCCTATCACACCAGCAGCATACCGAAGGACTTTGAGTTCGTTACCTTCCAGGTGAGTAAACGCTGGACGGAAAGAAGTTTCATTTGGTGATGGAAATACTGCTACCGCTTGCGCGTCTTGTCCACTCCCGGGCTTCGTACCACTCTGGGTCACAGATTTCTTGTCATAATATTGGCTTTCCATCCACGGACCGTTGGCTAGATAGAAAGGTCAGTTTAGCGATGGCATTGCGCCAAAACTGTAAGCAAAACAACCAGACATTGCATTCATTGCAACCGGGAATGAGTAAAAGTCTTTGCCTTTTCGATGCTATTGCACAACCATTTGCTTTCGTTTTTCATTGAACTCATTGTTTCTTACCCGTCTTCATCAAATCACTGTGCAAGGATTAGTGAAGGGAGTTGCGAAGCATCCTTCATCATCAATTAAGAGTCGGCATATGAACAAGGGAAGTGCATTTTGCCACTCAATTACGGCACAGCAAATGTCTGTGTAGTGTGGTAACTGTATGATTTAGTTTCAATTTGGTATTTCCCGATATCTTTTCCAGAAATTTCCATTGATCAATTCCATAAATGCAATCTAAGTGTAATAAATTCTTCCACGAACATGGCATATATTTATTACTCTTTCTCAAAGAGTGACGATCTCTTTTCACAAGCAAACAGGAGTTTGAGAAGAACAATGCATTCTGATGCATATGAGAATGTTATCCACAAATAGTTAAAGTGCACTAAAGGCTTCTAGAAATCGAACAGTTCTCCTCAAGAAATACTAAATACAAATTATTGCCAATGCATGATTTCTTCATGAAACATGGAAGATCCTTTATGTCAGCTTCTTGCATGTATCTTCAGTATGAACTATCCAAATATGGTTGGGTCAAAGTTGCTAACTGCACAAACCACCACCAGCTACCTTTCATTAACATTTACCCATCCAGCAACAGTACAACGATACCGGCAATGACGAATAACGCTATAAAACTTGACAAAAACTAATCCCGTAAAGTTCAACCGCCATAAGAAGGGGAAAAGTTTTCCATAAACTCCACCATACATTTTCATCTGCAAAACTTCTCCATTCGAGTTCCCGTGCCACATGGCCACTGGGAATGACTCAGTCGCGACATGCTTCCCATGTCCCCCAACGTTCGATTGTCGGTTGCTTTTGTCTCGATTGACATCTCGGCCAGCAATAGTGCACGAGTCGCACCGTCTTTCAGTTTGCCGAAAACTTTGAGTAGTTTCACCGGAATCAATTTGCACAGTTCATTAAAGCTGTCCTGGTCTGGCAAGTTGGTCGCAATTGCTTGCATTTCTTCCTACACAACCTTCTCCTCCCCAGAAAAAAATAAAAGCTCATTCTCCTGAGCAGCCCGATAAAGAAGCATTACCGCTTCCTTTATCAGGACAGAGGGCGGCCAAAAATAGCGTCATAAAACCTTGCCCCAACCGTGTCTTGTTCGAGTGGTTCCAACGATGGCATCGTTCTTCGCACCAACCGCTTGAACGATAACCTTGGCCCCAGACCGTCTCGTTAGAGCTCGCCAGCTTGTATAACGCGGATCGTCGCATCGGTTTCGTACCGGCGTCTTAATCCGTCCACAATGGCATCTAGCGTTCCGATGCAGACGATCCCGCAGAAGGAGTTGCTGCAAGCGATCCACACGGTGTTGGTTTCATGTGAGCCCGCTGCAATGTTCCGAATGTCCTCCCGGCACGTCCTCCCCAATGCTAAAAGGGAAAGATGAAAATTTAAATATAAATTAATTTTCCTCAATCTATAATATAAGCAGCGGGTGAACGTCTTGCTGCAGTTATCGCGTCTTGCCGAGGGTAGCCTTTCCGGGGTTTGGTCGAATCGCTGCAGACCGTGGACGATACGAAATTGCAAGCCGAGGGTCGTAAAGCTTGGTGCAAAAGTGTGGCAGAAATTTTATAACCTCACTTAATAGCATCTTAGAAGGTAGAGGATGCAGGTCGATTGTGACCCTTGGCGCTGCTTATTCCAATAATAGACGACGTTATGCCGAGAACACCGTTTTTGTTGGATACGTTTGGTTGATGAAATCTTTAAGTGCTAATAAAGTAATTTTTCTCGTTTACTTCTAAGCAGCACTTATCTTATGATAATTTTTTTTCTGAAATTTTGTAAATAAATTAGTAAAATATACAAAAAAAATTAAGGAGGAACAATCATTACCTTGAGCTTTTGTTTTATCAGTTTAAAATAATTTGAGGACTAAACATACACTGCCTCTTGTTAAGAAATACTTTTCCGAACATCTTTTTGTCAAAATGAGAGCCTTAGATCTTGAAGCCCTTATAACATTAAATCGAAATTGACTTACATTAAACCTCAGAATCATACTGCACTATCTGTTCAGAAAAATGTTTAACATTCTACCATCAACCCAACAGCATCAACAGGTTGTTGGTCAAAGCATTCCATAGGTATTTGCTTTCCTCTGCATCACAGCACATCCTTTTGCTGGTGAAAAATCAAATGTTCGACCAAATGAGTATGCAAACTTCGTCCGAGCTGGTACACCAATGTTCGATCGATGAAAGTCCTGCACCCGTTGAATCGATAATGATTTCCTGCCCGCTCGATAACGGGCCAATGGTTGGATGTGATTCTTCATTCGCCCTACTCATGGCCAAAACCAAGAAAACGAGGGAGAAAAAATAAAAAAAAACTACAACCATCTCAAACAACTGCATCCGTAAGCGTTTCCGGGTGTTCGTTTTCGACTCCAATGTCTGATGTCCCTGTTTGCATTCCGGTGTGATTCCATCCCTGCCAACGTTTCCCGGGTGGCAACTTTTCGATACGAAGCAGACTGAAATGTTGATTAATATAGATTTTTCATTTAACATACTGCCGATGCTCGGGAAGGAATAATTTATCACCCCGGACGCCAAGCTAGCGACGGAAGCCATCAGATATCATATCCGGCCCCGTTTCCGAACAACAGATCAATTTCGTCGGCTAAATTGGAGTCGGTGCAGCAATGGATTCCGAAAAATGGAACCTAAGAAAAAGGGGTGAAAAACAGAGGGTACAAATGATTCATTAAACCAACTCGTTTGTCCTTTTTGGGCGCTGTAAATGTACATCATCTCGTCCACAGCTCAATCAAAGCGAAAGTCATCAGCATGGTACGAGCTCGTTGCTGGAACTTCTGGACGAATCCAATGGCACGAAACATTCATCGCCCATCGTTGCTCATCGCCCGACGTTCATTAGATATTCGATCGTCTGCTACCGGTCCGGATGCATCGACACGAGAGACATCGGTAACATCTGCTGCCCTTTCTGAGAACTCCGGACGGCACACCATCCACCGATGACCAAGATACGGCTAGAATATGCAGTTAAAATAACGTAAAACAACACACAAATTCCAGCATTTTGTTTTGCATTCTTCTCCATTCGAGCTGCTTGCTTCATACATCCCCATATAAGCTTAGCGTGGTAGTTAAATTTCCTGTAAATTCTATCCTTTAGCAGACGACAAGTATGGATGTTACTAACAACATCACCCTATCTTCGCTTATTTTAGGATGCGCTCGAGCCGGAAAATTTTTCCACCAACCTGTTGGACCATTTTATGAGCGCTTACGGTCTGTCGGAGGTGGACGTGTTAGCGTTTGTGGCGCTGAATGTGATCTGCTTTCCCTCCGGCTGGTGCTTCAACCCGGACGATGTCGGTAACATTTGTTGCCCCTTCTGAACGCCGCCCGGTACGGTTGACAGCCGCTTGATGTGTAAATAAGGACCTCGGAAGGAAAGCAATGTAAGCGCAAACAAACAAAAACCAACCATTGGGTAGGAAGTGTATCGAACCACCATCGGGAAACCCGCTTCCCCCATTGAACCGGCATTCAGTATGCCATGCAAAACCACATGTTGACAAAATTAACATCAATAAAACCAGAGCAAATTGCTAAATCAATTAAGTCGCCCCCATCGAACCGTTCTCTCCGTTTTGGGGCCGTTTTATTTAACATCAGCGTTTGCGTGTCTGTATGTGTTTTTCGGTGCGGTTTTTGTACAACTTTGTTCGGTGTATTTTCCAGCAGCTTTCCAGCAACCCGAGGTCCGCGTCGGTGTAAACATCAGCCCTAATCGTTAAACGTTTAATCACAACCGCGAGACTTTGATATGCAACACTGCCTCTCCGTTGCATTGAACGTGCACGTTGATGACAATGTAAATTTAACCCCTTGCACCAGTGTGTGAATAATCAATCCGAACTGTACCGAAACTTTGTGTGTGCGTGTTTGGTCGATGGGAAAATTACAGCTATCCGGAGTCCTGCTAGGGCATCCTGCAAGCAGACAGTGTCGGCGCGGGCCCACAGTTAGCCAATTAAATGAAGCTAAACGGGTAAGCCTACATTATGGCCCGCGATAATGGGGTTTGTTTTCATTGAATCGCAATTATCGACTGTAGATAAATAAATGAGTGAAAAGGCATATCGTTTACTAGCTTGTTTTTTTTTCCTCCCACGGATCCGGAGTAGTTGCGTGTTTGGCTTTACTGGGATGCATTTCATAATTACTGTTTAATTGAAGTTTCAGCATACAATCGTGACGGGACATAATAGGCAAAATAAAACAGGGCACAGTTTAATCAAAATTATTTGAGATTCGTTAGACAGACTTTTGAGCCAAATGTATCTGATGACTAATATTAGAAGCGCCACTGAGTAGCGGACGTAGTAGGTCGTTACGCCATGAAGAAGAAGAAGTAGTAGTAGTAGAAAAGGAAGAAGAAAAATTAAAAGGGGAAGAAGGATGAGCAGAAGGATGATGAAGAAGAAGAAGAAGAAATAAGAAGAAGTGAAATCTCAAAATCCTAATCGAGAACTTGAGTTAACTTGAGGTATGTGGAGATGACCTCAAATATCAAATGCTATCAAACGATACAGGTAATAGCAACGGTTAGCTCTTTTTTACTAATGTTCTAATATTTTTCATGTCTCATCATATCTAAGTAGTAAATTCGATTTCAATCACGTTATAGTGTGTTGATTATGGTTGAATTCCACAACTCATAACGTCTTATTCCGATCTGGTTCCACGCATCGTTTCGACGCCATCAATAGTGCTTGGTCCTTAAGGTTACTTCGTCGAATTCTTCGTTTTTCAGATCAACCTCTGCATACATCTTTACAAATTACTGCAGGACTTTAGCTGACCTGTTGTTTGATTTTAAATAAAACAAATAAGTCACCTTGGTATCCACGTGTACTAGGAACCAAATCAAATATATCGGCCCATCCAAATGTTTATGATACGTCTAAATCACATGCCCTTAGATTCCGAATTTGACGTTACTTAGTTATAGAACAAACAGTTCATTCTCATAAAAGAACCATTATCAAATGTATGATGTGATGAATTCCTCTTTCAATTAATTTACATTAATTGGTTGAATTGCATCCATGGAAGTATTTTCAAATACTTAAAAAAAACTGGTTTAACATAAAAACACAACTTGTAAAACTGTCATAAATTATTTACACTGTTACAAATAACTTTAATACGAAAAACAGAAATTTACGAAAGATAGATAATAAAATATCAATAAATTATATTAGTATTCAAAAAACATTCCAAACTATATTCGAGGTGTTAACGCACAAGTGATTGTCCAGTTTGGACAATCTTACTTGAAAAGTAAGTACCGCAATAGTAAGTAATTTAACGTTTAACGTTTAACCACTCACTGTTACTGCTTCGGTCGACCGAATCCGACACTTAACTCTGTACCTTATCATCTTTCGGTTGTTTATTTGTGTACGATTCTCGCATTTTTTTTTTTGGAACGGGAGGCACAGCATCAGCTACACATCATCACGTACACAACCTCAAACGCAGGGAAGAGATCAATGGGAACGAATACTATCATGCTAGTACACCGTACCAGCATGGGGCCCCTATTAGTGACATCACACAGCTGCCCATTGTAACATTGTATTTCACACGCGCACACGTGCATCGTTGTATGCGGCTGCACCTCCATATGATCCGACGTCAGTTCATCGATGGCAGTTGATACGCGGCAGCCGGCCACGAACCATAAAGTCCCGGTTCGCATCACCGTCGTCCAAGCGGTTGACTTCTCGACCCATCCACGGAAGCGAGTGGCCAAAGAAACGGACGCTGCCAAAGCATTCCGGGCGCACCGAAATACGTTCGCTTGATTAAGAGATCAAAAAGATCACAGTGAAATTGAACGGTTCGATTGAGCGTCCGTACAAATTGCAGTCTCCGCGGTGATGGCGCGCACAAAGAAAGCATCGACATTCCACCGTAGAACGGTCGTTTTTCAACCATCATTGACGTGCTCGATCAGGTACGTGCCGGCAGAACGGAGTGAGTGGTGTTTTTTTCCGCGTGTGCCATTCGACCATTCGACAATGAACAAGAATCACCATTAGGACGGCAAAGAAAAGGTGCCACGGACCAATCCTGCTACCGTGACACCGGAGGCCTCGTTTTGCTCTTGCACGGAAATTTCGCTCTTGATTGACGGCATTTCGTGGTGATTTTGCACGCTGACAGCTTTCCAACAGTGCATGCACGGCCGGACGTATGGCTGCATCCGATTGCTACAAATTTGCAGCTTCCAAATGCAACGACAAAAACGTCCAAATTTTCCGTCATATTCTTCCGTTTCGGGATAGTTTTTTTTTTGGTCTGTGTGTGCAGCAGCACTGTGAACTGTATAGCAAACTGGTGGCATATTTTCAGTGCATTTTTGTTGGCTTGGTCGCGATCACAGCCACTGCACAATCAACGGTTGATGCTGTACAAACAAATCATGTGCCCGGTTGCAAATTGGAACAGTGCAAGATAGGGGACTGTATGACACGGTTAGTGTGGTTGAGCATAACAACGTCCGCGGCATGAAAACAAAAAAAAACGCTAAAGGTTGTATGAATTTGAAAAAACCAAAAAAATGAAACGTGTTAAACAAGGTGGAGCACGTGATTGATTCCCGAACATCGGAATAAGTAAAAGGAGTTGCCATTTTTTGAATTAAATCGTCAAATTCCTCGAATCGTTGAAATAACAAAATTCTTATTCAATTTCAATGAGAATTATAAAACAAAATTCATCTCAAAACAGTGCTCAGTAAAATATTCAGAATCGTTTTTTAATAAACTATGTCATTTCTTCTTTTGTGAAAAGTTTTAAATAAATGTTGATATAATTTAGTTTTTGGAGTTTTCCCAACAACAAAAGACAATTAAGATCATCCTGGCCATGTTCGTGACGACTTACTGATGTTTTAATAGATTTTTAAATATATAAAGTGGTAGCTTAAAGATACGCGATAAATATAGTATCTTAAATACAGCTAAAACTCATTTGATAATCAAAAACAACTCCAGTTAACTTTTGGATTTTACATTTAGCAAAAAAAAACAAATGACATAGACAGACGATTACCAAACTTACGTCAACGTTCGAAAAGTTCAGTTTCTATCAAAACCACACACCGGTTTATTTTGCGTAACTGTGCGGTCAGTTATTGTCGACATTGGAATTCTGTGTTTCATCGCCCACCTCTCTACCTTCTCGTCCAAGCGTTGGCATGCTGCTAATAGGGTGCCTGTTGGCACTGCTCTCCACCCCGGAGGCGCATATGATCATCGAACGACCCGCGGTACGTCTAACGCCAGAAGAATACCGGTACCAGCGTGCCCGGCTAGCTACCCGCGAAGCCAAGCAAGCCTTCGGCGCAGACATCGTCCTAACCACAAACGAGACCATTGTAAACAATCACCTGATAGATATGAAGGTGGACGAACTGAACGTAGGTTACATCGATCCGTACAACTTCGCTCCCGCGCGCCATTTCTTCGAAGTGTTGGACCTGATCAACGCATCGCCTCTGTTCCAGTTCATCCGCGAAATGCCCAAGGGTGCCGTGCTTCATGCACACGACACCGCCCTGGCCAGCACCGGGGTGATCGTGAACGCAACGTACTTTCCTAACCTCTGGCAGCGAGGTACCTTCGCGGATAGACATGACCTTGAGTTTCGCTTTTCGCGAGCCCAACCCACGACCGGTGACGGTTGGGAGCTGGTCGACTCCATCCGGAACCGGACGGGTGCCGACCGGTACGATGAGGAGATCCGTCGTCTGTTTTCGCTGTACGATGCGGATCCACTTCACGCGTATCGCAGCATCAACGATGTGTGGACACGATTCAGCCAGATTTTCCTAGCGCTCGAACCCATCGTCACGTATAAGCCGGTCTGGGAGCATTACTTCCGGGAGGCGCTACGAGAATTCAAAGAGGATAACGTGATGTATCTGGAATTTCGGGGACTGCTGCCAACGGTAAGTGCACTGGACAAATGGGGCAACTTAACTGTCATCGTGTGATTGATGGGGTTTTTTGTTTCGAGTGTGATTGAGGCCCTGTTGGTGTGGGACACGAATAGATAGGTGACGTAACTTTTCACACCGTAAGTGGCCCATTGCTACAATCATATCATTACACAATTGCTCACGTCGTTGCTCACGTTCTTTTTAAATGTTGCTCATTTTAATTATATATACGTAAACAGTTTTTAAATAATTTATATTCTGAAAAGGCTTTTATGACTTATTGACTCTCTTGTCCAGATAGGCCATCTATATGATCTCAAAATTGAATCTCTGCTCAAGAAGCCATGTCTGCCCTGGAAGTGGAAGACTGGGTCATCCATTCCTTGAATCTCTGGCAATCTAAAATATAAGAGTTCTTCAAACTTTTCGATCACCTGCAGCTCTACGATCTAGATGGCAATACCTACAAGCCCGAGGACGTAGTAGAAATTTACCGAACAATCACGGAGGAATTCAAAGCCACCAATCCACGATTTATCGGGACGAAGTTCATCTATGCACCGATGCGGTTGGTGGACAACCAAACGATGGATCAATATCTGAGCCTTGCTAAACGGTTGCACCACCAGTACGGTGACTACGTGGTTGGATTTGATCTTGTCGGCCAGGAGGACATTGGCCGGCAACTGTTCGACTTTGTCCCGCAACTCCTCAACCTACCTTCGTCCATCAACTTTGTGTTCCATGCTGGCGAAACCAACTGGCACGGTATGCCTTCGGATGAAAATTTGGTACGTACTGATTAAATCGCACTTTAAGTTGCTTTAGTGTCTGCAAGGTTGCACTAACTATTCTATTTCGTCCCTCAATACGTCCTCCAAGTTCGACGCCATCCTGCTCGGCACGAAACGGATCGGGCATGGCTATGCGCTGCTCAAGCATCCCGTGCTGTTGGACATGGTGAAGCAACGAGACATTTGTGTCGAAATCAATCCCGTCTCCAATCAGGTGCTCAAGCTGGTAGCTGATTATCGAAACCATCCCGGCAGCATACTGTTCGCTACCAATTTTCCACTTGTCGTATCATCGGACGATCCATCATTCTGGGGTGCGGCCCCGCTAAGCCACGATTTTTACATGGCCTTCCTCGGTATGACAACGGCCTATCAGGATCTACGGGTGCTGAAAAAGCTGGCCCTCAACTCGTTGCGCTACAGTCTGATGAGCAAACAGGATAAAGCCGCGGCGGAAGCAATATTCCACCAGTCCTGGGACGATTTCATCAATGCGAAAGTTGGCCAGCTAGTAGCGGAGAATCGAAATCAAGTGTAAGCTCAAGCGGCAAATATAGCTCGAACGAACGGGAGGGGAAAAAAACCCGGACAAATCCTTTCTGTATTATATATCCGATATTAACGCTTCGGGTGAAATGCACTCTTCACTGGGCACGGTATTACCAAACTGTAATTACTATTTTCATACAGCTCTGTTTGGATACAGGTTCTCGTAATATTTGAACGTGGAGAGACTGTTTTTGGGAAATTAAATTCGATTCTGCTTATTGCCGTTGATTGCTTGGAGTGAAATAGCGGTTCTAGTGGAACGTTTTCTGAATAAACCTAAATTGACTACTTCTCATGCAGATGAACAGGAAAATCAAAAATTTCTTGAAAAATTAATTCATGTACCCAATCGGTTTGAAAGCTCCATTACATATTATTTTCCAATATCTATCTTTTGCAATAGAGATGTACCTAACTAGTTGTAAATTTACAACACAGTTTAGCATCTCATTCGCCTCGATCATTTTTCGCTGATTGATCACTTTTTCGCTAGGCACTTCAAAACCCCCAACGCAACGACCGCGAACGTGCAATACTAGACAACCCTGGTGGTCGTTTCCCATCGGCCAAACTCTTATCTGCCCTGAACCACACACATATCAACCGCGACAGCTGAAATGTGAGCATAGAAAGAAAAAGTGACAAACATTACACACCCCAATGGAAAGGAAGACTACAACAAACAAACAAAAAACACAATTGCTACTATTATTTTTAATCCACAGTTGTCGGGTTCTTCAGGGTGCGAACAGTGCGAATCCGATGCGAGAATGATAAGTGTACGCCGGAAGGTGGCGGAAAACAAGCAACAAACCGTTTGTTTGTTTGCCAACAATAATAAAATAAATAAAACACCCTGCGTCCATTGCGTTTTTTTGTCTGCCTCTTTTCTACTTATAACCGACGCACCGGACTGTCAATGGATTCCACACAGCGACTCCACATGCGCCACATCAGACCGAGCAGAAGAACTGTTTGTGTAGGCGTGTGTGGTTGGTTCTGATAATCCAACCCCACCGTTATGCCTTACAGGCAACCCATCGATCCACCAGCCCCATTATCAAACCGACGTCGACGAATGGTGGGGAACACCATCCTCTTGCCACCCTGAACAATGACGTCTAACAAACCGAACGGATACGGATTCGCTAGTGGTGGTAGCGTAATTCAACACCAACCAGAGCAACCAAACACCACTTCACATCGGGCAACACACCGATATCTTGTGGAGATCGCATTGAAATTATCTTTTCTTTATGTTTTCTTGTTTTTATACCTTTTTTTGTTTCATTGTGCTCACATCAACAATCGGTTCTCCGCGTAGGTCGCGATTGTGCTGCCCTACTCAGTACTATCGCGAACGTGTAACGTGGAGCTTTGTGTCTCCTTTCGGTCCGTACAATTATCACCTAAGTTTGTTTAGCAAATGGCTCGTCCCTCGTACGATGAGTATTGCCGGCTGCGTGAGGAGTTTTTCAACCGGGAACAGGCCCGTGGACTCGGTGCTGATCTGGTGCTCAGTGAAGATGAACAACGGCTTAACCGGTATGTGATGCATCTCAAGCAGCAGGAGCTTGCCAAGGGTGTGGAGAACCCCTACGAGCTTGTGTCCGCCAGACATTTCTTCGAGATGCTCGAGCGCATAAATGAGTCACCACTGTTCAAAGTGATTCAGCAGATGCCAAAGGGTGGCGTTCTGCATGCACACGATACGGCCATCGGTAGCACGGAGCTGATCGTGCGAGCAACGCATCACGAACATCTCTGGCAGAGTGGAAATATTCCGCAGACGGATAGTGATCCCATGCCGGTGTACAAATTCTCACGCACCAAACCGACTGCTGAAGGCGATTGGCGTTTGGTGGCGGACATACGAAGCTCGATCGGTAACGAAGCGTACGACGAAGCCATCCGGAAGATGTTCACCCTGTACACTAAAGATCCACTCAACGCTCACCGTGACATTAACGATGTTTGGCGCAAGTTTATGGCGCTATTCATTTGCTTCGAACCGATGGTAACATACCGCCCTGTTTGGGAAGAATATTTCTACGGGTGCTTGGAAGAACTGCTAGCCGATAATGTAACTTACTTGGAATTCCGAGGACTTCTACCGCCGGTATGTACCCGTTGTCAGAACACAGAAACTATAACTTTAATACACGTTTTACGAACCGTAGGTTTACGATCTGGACGATCGCACATACTCCCCGGAAGACATCGTCCAAATGTATGTCGATCAGTCGGAAAAGTTTCTCCTCGCCAACCCGAAGTTTATGGGCGTGAAGTTCATCTACGCACCGCTGAAATTCTGTGACGATCGCACATTTGACGGTTACCTCGATCTGGTGCAAAAGCTGAAGGAACGCTTCCCACACTTTATCGCCGGCTTTGACCTCGTGGGACAGGAAGACCTTGGACGGCCGCATACGGATTTCAACGAGCGGCTTCTTCGGTTGCCACCTGCAATCAATTTCTTCTTCCACGCCGGTGAAACCAACTGGGCTGGCCGGCGGGACGAAAACTTGGTGAGTTCTCGATAAGATACGTAACAATGGTCGGTGATTTGGTGGACGACAGGTCGGATTGAACGATCGGGGTGTAAATGTAGAATCAGGGTTGGAATATCGGGTGTGTGGTTAAACTTGAAATATGCGTTAACGAGTTAACAGCATGCTATTGATAATAAGATAAGAACGAATGGTCGATTCAACCTCGGGACAGCTTGTTGCCATATGGTTTTATCACCTTATTCACATCATGCTCACTACGCGGGGTGTTGGGATACCGAGCTTTGATAAGATATGCATTATTAGTTTTTGACAACTTCAAATTAGACCTTTTTCGTGATTAATGATAACATCACATGAGCGCAACATTAAATAATATAAAAAATCTTGATAACATTTCAGATCGATGCCATCCTGTTGGGGACAAAACGCATCGGACATGGTTTTGCCGCCCTGAAGCATCCGGTCGTGCTGGAGCAGATAAAGCAGCGTCAAGTGTGCATCGAACTAAACCCCATCTCTAACCAGGTGCTGAAGTTGGTGCAAGATTTTCGCAACCACCCTGGTGCATTTTACTTCTCCGACAACTATCCCGTCGTCGTGTCCTCGGACGATCCATCCTTCTGGTGTGCATCACCATTGAGTCACGACTTTTTTGTCGCCTTCATGGGGCTGGCGTCGGCCCGCGCAGACATACGGTTGTTGAAAAAGCTAGCCCTTAACTCGATCGAGTACAGCTCGATGGATGCGGACGAGAAGGTGTCGGCCGTGCAGAAGTGGACCACTGCCTGGGACAAATTTGTTGAGGAAACACTCAAAACTATTCCTGCTGAGTTTTAGTTGCTCGGTTGGGGTGGACGTTTAATTTAATTTAAACTAAATCCTTTGGCGTCAGTATTTTTTTACTCAAAAAGTATCATTCTAATTGAGGTGCGAAGAGCTATCGACCCGATTATAAATTGCATAATTTGAAAAATATGCAATCAACAATAAAAAACGTTTTATACTGAAAAATATTTCTCCAATGGAACAGTTTGCTGGCGGTTAAACATAATTATTGTATCATTTAACCCATGATTGAACAATCCCCAGTGTAATAGCTTACTCCCGTTCTATAGCTACAAACGCACAATCGCAAAGACAACAGCATTAAATGTTACCACCACAAATGATACTGTCACCAAATTCACTCACCACTTGCAGCCCATAAAAACCGATTCTTAAGAGATTCCTTCCCAGTCTCCTCCAGGCGCTATTCTGCACTCCATTTTCTGACGATGTGTCGAGTGATGCGCTCCTGTTTGTCCACTGTGAAAATGTTCGTCCTCTCGACGTGACACGAGCACTCGACTTCTACGGTCAAGCGTATGTTGATCATAAAATCCTATGTTTAGCACCCAGCAGGCACATTCCTGCGAGCTTGAACCATTCCCTTACTTTACTTTTTTTTGCCTTTTTGGTTGAGTGTCCCTTGCACAGCGGGAGACGGTTTTTGTACGGTCAAGAAAAAGCGCTTCGATGGCATCAACAAATTGGTGTCCCTTAGCTGCCGGACAACGCCGGAGAGCGATACGATCATCTTCAAGGAAAGCAGCCAGACAATCCGGTGCACCGTGGAGAATGTGAACGACGAGCCGTTGGTAAAACACTGTATCAAGGAAAAGAAAATATCGTCATATTATGAAGCGAACAACGACTTTGGAATGAGACGAACGTGTCCCGACTGACCAAACACACCGTGCAGTTGTTCCGTTTCTGGAGCCGTTCCATCCTTCCCACGTTGACACCATCAAAACGGTCCGAATCGGATCGATGTGAGGTCGGGTTCATCGTATATCACCAGTGGGAAATGTGATCAGAGCGAGAGAGAGAGAAAAAAAGAATGTCCTTGCGTCTAGTTGAAGATTTTAGCAACAGCGACAATTGCCGGTGAGGCCGGTGAGGAATTATCGACCGTGCCAGGACGTGATGACAATTCACATACATTTGTCCGAAGGCCTATAAATCACACCATCAAGTCTACGGCTCGTTCTGATCGCTTGGACAGCCAGAATGAAGTAATTTTCCGTGTTATTTATTGGATGATTGGGAAGGACCGAGACCTGCACGTATATGTGTCACTAACGATAACGGTGGGCTTACCTTCAAGCGAATTGTTTGATGAGCTGACAAAATTTACTGAGGGAAAGTGTTAAACAGTTAGAATCAATCGAGATCGTTATCAATTCTGTAATTTGCTAGGACTTCCAAATACATTAGTAATTAGTACATTAGTAATTAAAACACCAAGAAGTTCCAAAGATTAGTTCGATATTTCAAGCCCTATTAGACATTCTTTTGCTATTGGACATTGTGTTTAACTCATCATATCTTCAAGTTACAGTACAGCTACGAACCTATCCGAAAATATATTAACAATATTTTAACTCAAACCTAGAAAAAATGGTCGATTGCAATTTGAAACGTTTGAAACAAAATCTAAAGTGATGCTATTAATCCTCATGGGATTATTCCACCACAGCTAACAATGTCGAACCCATCTCATTCCTTCGCAGTACAATATATTCCACGGGCACTCAGCGAAATTACACCGGCAAAAGCTCAATCACGGTGTCCAGAAGTCCAGCCATCTCCATCTTCCAGCTGCAATCTAATTCTCCGCCCGATAGATTCATTAGCAGATAACAAGGAAATAAACAACGTCACATGTCTCCTGCGTACCCACCCAGGTCCCCATGTTCCGCGCTTGTTAGCTTAATCGAGTGATGGATTCTGGGAGGTTCGGTGAACGCAAAAAGGATTTCTCCCATCTACCCAGGGAGGACAAACCAAAGCACACTGACGCACCGGCCGGAAAATGGGGAGCTAAGCAGTGAAATGAAAATTGATGGCGTAGCATAAATCTGGACATCGAATTTTGCTCCCTTACAGTGCAAAGGGGGAGGGGGAAGTGAGTCAGAGCCGGACAAAAATGAACCGAACACGAGACTAATTCAATTTGTCTAACAATCACCACGCTACGATTGGACGGCAGCGAAACACCTCATTAGCTTAGCAAGCCAACGGTCGATGTTTGGTTTGAATTAAAGAGAAAAAACCGAACTCAACGGTTTGTGCGCTTCAGGGGTTGATTTTAGCATGAAGAAAGTATCTCCGAAGGAAAGAAAAAACCAACAATGCTTGCCATTATTCAGCATCTCATTGATGCTCCAGTTGCAGATTACTGCTACTCGAGAGAGAGAGAACTTATGCAACGAAAACCAGCAGCCAAGCATAATGAACGTTATGACGCGAAATTTATTGGAAAATCGTCACCGTCCACCGCACGGTGCAGTCGGTTCAATGGTGAAAACGAATAACCGCTGCCGAACGGACGGAAGTCAATTTGAGCTGTCCGTTTTAATTATCTTCCGTGGAAGCGGTATGATGTTCGCGATTGGATTCATTAGTTGGTATTGATTTATTTTCCAGTGCCTGATTGTGAAAGCTGCATTTTTAGGAGTGGCAGCTTTTAACCTTCCCAGCGCAGCGGAGTGATGTTCTTGTTAGAGCATTTGAAGGGATTTATAGTATTTAAGGTAAATTACACAAATTTTTACTGGTTTTTATGATTTGCATGGCATTTATGATTGTATCTACATTATCTCAACATATTTGACTAAGACTAACATATTTTTGCTGCAACAAATAAAAAAATACCTTGAGGAATACTACCGCACGTTTAGAGATATTCATTTCATGAAGTAATCAAACTAAGTATATCCATTAGTTTTAAATTTCAATCTATAACGTTAGTGTGAAGGATCCATATAATGTTTTTTTAAAATATGTATTAGTTAATATTTTTTATCAATTCAAGCTTTTTAAGTTTTTATTTATTTTGCAAGTTCTTCCAAAGTTACCTCTAACGCTGATTTCATGTGGTGGTACTAGGTGGTACAAGGCAAATTCTACAAGAAATATTTCGGATTTTTCCATAAATTAGAATTTCTAGCTTGGTACATTCAAGCCAAAATTTCAATTATGGTTTCAAACATTTAAAAATCAGATTTTAAACAGATCTGATGCTAAAGAAAAAGAGTTTGAAATTGTATACTAAATATACTATAATATGATATCTGTGTCATATTTCTCTAGAAGGATGTGCAACATCAAACTATTCAAAAGCTTTTAAAAATGTTCGTAAATAATAAAAATAATGCAAATGACCCTTATCGGTTTCGTTCCCATCCAATAGAGCAAAATGACCACCACACTTAAAAGGGTAGCTTGCTGAAAGATGAAATCGACAAATGAACTCTTATTATCGGTATTATTTTCAACTTATACCCATATGCAACCACTTGTATGCAACAACGTTTATAAATAGTGAGAGCGCAACAGCAAAACACTCAAAACGGCTTACCTCACTGGTACTCCAAGGTTATAGTTGTTATGCTGTGCGTAGAGTGGGCAAAAAGTAAAACTCAACAAAAATAATTATAATGCATTAATAACGAGTGGTGTGGATGTGGAAAACAACCCCCCCCCCCCAAAAAAAACGATAGCACCCGATAGGTGAGCAGGCAGTTTATGCTTCTTAACCTGGAACCCAAAACTCCTCCGTTCCATCCATGACAGTGCACCACGATAACACTTTTCAATTTGCACTTAACCATTCACGCAGTTTACACCGCACCGGGCGCTCCACAACACGTTCGATTGGTCATTTGCAGCGTGCAAGGCGGTGCAGGCAGGTTCCGTGATTCATTTCCAGCCCGTCCTTACACCACGCACTGTCGCGGTTGCGGTTGTTATCCTTGTTAATGGAAATGGATTAAAATTTTATTAGCAACTCTGCAGGGTTGTTTGTCGATGTGCGCGTACGGACAGGCTCTGTCGCAGGACGTTATTCGCCCGTATTTATTCACACGTACGCTGCGGGACCCGGATCGGATAAGGTTTTGCTGCGGGAGAAAACTTTTCCTCGGCACTGGGGGATACAAAAAAAACCCCATCAGGAATGTAATTATTTATGTTTATAATATTTTGTTTTTAAAACATCAACAATGCGGTTTGCCTGGCAGGCTGTTCGAAGCGTTATCCACCGGACATGACCTGGATGAGACATTGTTTGTGCAGGTGAACGTTACTTATGCATCCCTATTTTCAGGATGATGAAAGATACTGCATGCGGAAATAATGAGTATAAAACGAATTTATGTGAAATGCGTTCAATTAAAAGTTTAAACTATTGTTGATACTTGTACATTACTGCATACGACTTATCAAATGGGAATGTGAGTCAACAAATATTTGTTTTAATTCAATATATTATAAATACTATCGAAGTTCAAACTATTTTAAATAAAAAATTACAAACTTTTTTTTTAAATCTCATTAAGTAATCTCTTTATTTGTTTTCTGCATCTTGTTAAATAAAACATCATCCATGAATACAAACCGTACAAAGACAAATGAACGACGAATCATATACTAATTATAAAACAAACGAGTTGTACCAACATCTTTTTTATTTATTTATTTGATTTGAAAGATTTGTTTGTTTTTTTTTTTTTTAACTGAACGATTCGGATTAAATAAATCTCTCTCACTCATGCCCACGTTTCTATTCATTTTGTTGTTTTATTTTTCATAATCACTCCCAGCTATACTTTTCCGTCGTGTATGCACATTTTCCAATTAGGTTTTACATATCTATGCCCTCCCAATGCTCCCGTAATTGATAGCTGCAAACTGCTCGGGTATACAAGATTAATCTTTTACTTTACCTCTGATTCTGTTATGCTTTCGTTCATGTTTTTTTTCTGTTGCAAAACTTTTCCACCCAGTGGGTGATCTTTAGTGTAAATTTCACTTCTCGCTCACACCACACATTCTATTTTCTTTTGCAATAAATTTTTTTGTAGTTCTTTTAAGAGTTTGCACACTTTTTTTCACTACACTCGATCGGTTTTGTGTCTTTTATTTTCATATGTACATACGTATTGTGCAATGATATATATAGAGAGAGGGATGTTTGTATATAATCACAAGCACACACACACTCGCGCGCTACAGTAGAACGCACCGTCATCGAATCCTTTCGTTCTGTTGTGCTAGCGTGAAGGTTGGCTGTGTCGCTTAGTTCTCCGTGTGCTCGTGTGCAGAATAAATAATTCTGGAGTGGTTGTACAATTGTAAGAACGGTTGTGGGTCTGTCGGTGTGTACCATGCGGTACCGTGTGCTTCAGTTAAGAGCCTGTTCTCTAACCGCAATACACGGCAAGATGTCCCGCGAGGGGTTTAGTATATATAGTTTTTTACCAATTTGTGTGTGTTTTTTTCTAATTCGTTTTTTTCTACTTCACGTTTGATTTCTTTTCCGCCGGTTGGGTGGAAAAATTAAACACAGTTTCTTTTTCTTTTTTATCTTTTTTTTTCATTTGCTATTTGTTCTTGTGTTGTGTAAGTATTAAAAAAACTTCAACCAGATTTGTGTAAAATATATCGCACGAGGATCAATTGTGATGTTAGGAGTAAATCATGTGAATATTGTTAAGTTAAGTTTTATGCTACGCATCGAGTGATATGAACATTTAATCATCGTTTATAATTGATAATACTAACACTTCTTCGAAATCAATTCTCAAGAACGAAATATCATTTGAACATACTCAGGATGATAAGATAACATTTTATTTATTTTAACATAAGTTCATAAGTAACCAAAAAAAATCACAGAAATAAACTTTAAGAAACTACTGCTAAATGAACATTTCTAAACACGAGATAAAATTATTATTTCAAAACAACTCATCAGCTTCTAAAAGGAATGAATAAATAAAAGAAAACACTTCCATTTAAGGACATATGTTACATACGCAGTACAAATAAAGGAGACCACAAGCGTTCATCATACCGTTTTCGATACCATTTATATAAGCAAACTCACTACCCACCCATTTTTTGCTCACCACCCGATCAATCACTAGTGAGCTGCATTTTCTTTGGTCCTGAAGTTGTATCTATATATGCACCGTGCACTACCCTTGCAGCCAAATATGGTGCATCCGTGCAGCATACCTTTTTGCAGCACGACCCAATTTCCTTTGCAGATTTTCTTACTTCCTCTCGTTATATTTTTTTTCTCGTCTCCTGCGCACCTTTCCCGCAGTAGGGAATGGAACCACCCCAAGAAAAGCAATTGAACTAACGAAACATATACTCACACACGAGGGGAAAGTACTATACGTTCATCCTCACACATTCATTATCATTCGTACGACTGGGTGTATGTTAGCTTCAAGCACAGCACCGCCGGAACTGTTCCGGCTGGCGGTGCGATGGTGGCCAATGGAGGCGCTTTTTTTCTTGTTCCTTGTTGCGTTAAACCTTCTCCATACCTTTCCGTTCGCGGCACGGTAAAAGACCTATCAAGTGTTTGAAACCATTCGCGTTCATACGAAACTGTGGTTGAGGGTGAATAGAAGTAGAATGATGATAATAGTGATGATGCTTATGTAGCTTTTTTTGATGCTTGAGGTTCTGTGAGGATATGGTGGTTTGCGGGTCAGGTTGTGTGTTTTTATGTTGTTCCTACCGGAATGTTTCCCGTGGTTTTGCTATTCTCGCATTTTTAGTGTAGCTCCTCGTTTCGAAGCAATACGTAGACTATAGTGTTGAATTGGTTTTACTGTACGGGCTTGTCTCTACTTGTATTTTTATCACTTGTTTTCTTCGCTTGCGAGTAAACTACCACCGGTACCGATTTGAGTTCATTATCATTGGACGATAAAAATCGTATCTTTTTTCCCATCGCCTCATACTACAGTTGGTTCCACCTCGGTGTGTTATGTGCATTAAGGGTTATGCCAACGAGCTACCATTCGAGGAAATATGATTTTCCATAAATTACAAAGCGTCCGACCGCGTTCGTTCGTACTAAAAAGCATCCCGATCTACAGCGTCATGATGCTACAGGGCTGGAGAAAGTATAAATATTCCCTAGCGAACACGTGTGTTACGGGGCACCGTGTAAATACTTTGCCACCACTACCCAGCGTCCATCATGACCAACGGTTTTTGAAGTGGTTGCTGTATCGAATCGATTTTGGTTTCCTTCTTCTGCTGCGTCACTCACTACTCAGATTCTATTAAAAACTATGTACAAGCAGCAAATCGATTCATTTGTCCGCAACATCATCATATTTGCATCCATCTTTGCATTCGATAAAAGAACAGGTGAGTCACAACCCCTTCCCGGAAGAGTTGTAGTTGCATATGTTTTTTCCCGCAAGTCCCGGATGTGTTCTCCCAACTTGAAAGAGATGAAATTTTTCTCTTCAAAAAATAAACAAACAACATACACAAAAAGCCCTAATAAAGGTGCATCTTATGAAGCGAAATTGGTACGCATCGATGTACAATATGAGAGTGCTTCACAGGAACCTTCCTTCTATGCCCTGGTACCACCGGATCGGTGTGGTTCCGGGGCCGTGGAGGACCTACCCTACATATCATGGTGATCTAGCCGGATACGGAAGTACGGCAATTGCATTTCCGCATTGCATTTCACCCTGCGCATCGATTGGAGCTTTCGTACCACACCACTCCACAGTTACCCGGAACAGGTTATTATGTTCGGTGAACTCGCTTCAGCAGCTCCTCACTGCCGTCCGCAAACGAACTGGCATCGTTCCAGCTTTTGCCGAACGCATCGTGCTGCCGGTGTTGCTGCCGGCGGTGCGGCCCATGATGCGCCAATCGCCGATGCACCGACGAACGATGGTGGCCCGCATGTTTGTGGCCCTTCCGTATGCCCGGGCTGCCATCGTAATAGTCGACGGGATCATTGTTGCCGACGGTTGGATCACTTCCACCCGGGTGATCCGCACCGGTCACGTCCTCGGTCGCGACCGGACGTGCCTGCTCCGGTGGCGATCGATATACGGTTCTGTTGCTTTGCTGCTCTGCCGTGGTACCCGCTGCGACGGCTGGTAACGGGTCGGGTGAGCTCAATCGCCGGTGTTGCTGTTGTTGGTTGGTCGTTGTTCTGCTGGGATGACCACCCACCGATGATCCCGCTGACTTCCGGGGGCGACAGTTTTTGCTCTGTGGGCCGAGAAGAGAAAAATGGACGGGATTGGTACAGGGAACCAAAAAAAAACCCGTCTACAAGCTCAAATGGTTTTGATCGCTTTTGATGGGGGACAGTGGGGTTCTTGTGGTGAAGGGTTGATTTTGTGCATTTGAAAGCAAACGACAAATTAATTGCATTTCCTCTGAACAAACACGCTTAAACAATAGTTTCCGTGTTTTGGACGCATGCTATTATGAAAGGGCTCTTGTCGTTAAAATTGTTGTTACAGGATTATATTCCAGCGCTTTCGATTTCGAACGAAAATATTAGAATTTTTTAAAGGTTTTCTTTTTCTGCACGGTCGAAAAGCATGTCGGGAAGGACAAATTCTATCAACAACCTCTACTGTATTGGTTAAGAACATCGAGACCAAAAAGTCACAATAAGTTTTAGAACCCGCTCGAGTTTATTTTACTAACAATATGATATTCCAAATTTATTTCTGAATATTTTTCAACTGCTTAGTGATCATTACTTCATCAAAGTTGACAAAATAAAATTTTCTAGTAGTATATTTCGTACAAGAAACTCAAAAACTTCAATTTACTGACTCCACTCGACCACTTGTAAAAAGTGTCTCAAAATGTATGAAACTATTAGTGTGTTGCTCAATGTTCGTAAACTTCCAAAGGGTAAACTTCTTCAGAATTGACCAAAGAAAATAATGTGTTTTTTTATGTTGAAGGGAAATCTTATAAACTTCAAATTACTAACTCCACTGCACCTTTTTGTAAAAAATGCGTCGAAATGAATGAATTTCTTAGTGTATTTCTAATTTTTTCTTTACTTCTGACAGGAAAACTTCAGCGGAGAAGATTTAGAATGAAAAAACTTCATCAAAAAACTCATCAACTTCAAACTACTGACTCCACTCAACAATTTCCCAAAATAAATAAAAATTCTGGAAAAGGTTTAATTGCTGGAGCCATCCAACCATTACGAAAGCATTCAATTTATACCAATTTGCCCATATTAATCACATTTCTAGCTCAACCAGCAAGTAAGAAGCGCCACAAATTCATTGAATCACAAATTCCTACGCAAAATTCTAGTTCCCTTTTTTTAAGGAACACTTTCACCCAGTTCAGTGAGCTGAGCACATACATTATTCAACCTATTTAGCAATGAGTAACTGTGGCTTACATTATGCTCAAGGATGTCGGACCGGTTTCAACAAAACTATGCACAGTGACAGGTGGAGCTAAACCATAGTTCTGCCAGCACAAAATCCCTACCGAAAAACGTATGTTAACAAGCCCTCAGCACAATACGTCAGCTCATAATACCTGTCCGGGTAGGTACATCAGTTCCAACGAATCCACAGTTCCCGGAGCCGTACTATATCATTAGTCAAAACAGATATTATTTACACGAAAATTCCATAAACTGTACCGTCACAACGAGGACTACCGCTCGATTCCTCGACATCTTCCCGCCGCACAGTCAATCCTGCGAGTGTGCTGTAAACTTACACCGAAATGTGCGATTACATCACCTTGCAAACAAATCTCTAGCTATATGCTCGCCGAGAGAGAGATTCTCGCTTGTCACTCACGATGATTGATAACAAAGCGACCCGCCTGTAATCGTTGTGACATTTTCTCGTTGTGTTGCTCCCACCTCCCCTCCTCGGCGGGGTTGGAGTGCTGAAGGTCCCAGCTGGTACTCGTATGCGGATATCAAGACCCGTCCTCGATGAAGTCCTTGTGACATATAGCACTCATTCAACACATTTTGGCTCCTTTTTTGGGCCATGATACGTTCACCTTAAAAACACTTTACCATTCTCAAGCCTCTCTCTCTCGAGGGAGGGGGATGAGTTAGAGCAAAATGACAAGAAAACTCCAACCAGGTGCGATACGAGTGCGATGGTACACCATACACTACACACATTTTGTAAGTTCCTGCAAGACGTTTATCACAGCTTTACGCCTGCAGGTAGGCTACCGGGTTTTTTGGGGAAACCAATTTTCTCACTCCTCACCCCTTTCAAAAAGTGCTCAACCTTCAGCAGCACGTTTCAACATCACGCCACCGCAGTTGGAGCCGATTTCAGGAACACCATAACCGTTATCGTTCGATTTTATTTATCTTTCTTGCATCGAATCGAACCCCTTAATGACATCCTTATTACCGTGGTGTGAGAGAACGCGTATGCCTGCGGTCACAGCACGATACGAGCGCGAAGGGTGATTGGAAAGTGTTATGGAAATTGTTTTGATTGCGCAAATGGAGCAGCGGCGTGTGCTTTTTCCTCACGCCGATGCTGGTGGATGTTGTTGCGGTTTGCGGGTAGTGTGTACCGATCTGAAGGTAAATATGTTCGCTGGTTGAATTCTATTCTATTCGCTCAAGCGGGCGAAGCAGTTCTACCCGCTACAATCGCACACAAAACCGCTTTACCGGCATGCTTTAGAATTGTGAAACCAGTCCAATATTGGAGTGCGAACCTTCGCTACGTTTGTCGGTGATGATGATTATGATGATGTTGTTGTCTGCGTTAAGACCTGGGCTTATTGTAAACGCTGTACTGCCGGTAGTCTGTAAAATCAACAAACATCATGGTACGCAGAGCCTCCGGTCTTAATGATCCATTTCATCTGTGTGTTCAATTCCTCCGTTTACTGCGACACTGGCTAAGTGGCGTACTCGGTGCCGTCTTACTCGCTGCTTATCCGGTCTCGACATAAGGGTTATCCGTTTGAACTTTTACCTCCTAACAACCATGTAACCAGGTTGGCTCAAGGGCTTCGGGGCTTATCTCTGAAAGTGAATGCTACCATGAAGCAATCAAGATGTCTCTCGCTGTCCAACGAACAAACCACATCCAGTACGGATGCAGAAAAACCAAACCAACAGCAGGAAAAAAGCCCAACACACAGGGACATCAACAACGAAGAAAGCATCCGATACCCCCAAGGTCCACACCGAGTCCGCTCGCAGGGTAATATATTCTCCGTACTTTGCATGACCCAAATGGTCATCAGCTAGTGGACGATGGCCGGGCACACACCAGCACTTTGTCCCGGAAATGAACCAATTTATTTTAATACATTGTGGTATGCCGTCTTTTGCCGTTTGGCGCGCCCTCCGCAACCAAACAGGAAGCCGTTCCGTGTGGCGAAACTATCTAGCCACGTGATGGTGTAATTTGTCGTTCCTCGTTGTAACCTCCCTTCAAACCACCCGGATATAGATCAAAGCCAAGTCCCATGTATTCGGTCGGCCAGAATACCTTTGCAGGTTCATTTCCGGTTGATTCTTCTGTCCACCGGAGTGGACAAATACGGCCCCATAGTTACCGGCTGGTGTTCATTCCCGGGGTAGCATCGGGAAATAAAACTTTCATGGACTTTCGACACAGTACGAGCGGTCGAGCAAAGATTGGGCGCTTTTAGGGAGGAATTGAATACTCACCTTTGGACCGCATTCACACTTCAGCACCCACTGCACGTCGACGAACTTGTTCTCGATGTGGATCTGGCGTGACTGCAGCATCTCCTGGTCGAGCGGATCGATCGACGCGCTGTCCCACAGGTCGTACCCATGCTCGATGAAATCGAACGGATCGCCCGAGTTCAAAGGGCACAGTAATTCAACCTGTCGGAAAAGGAAAACATATAATGGGTATAAGAACGGTGCGCTAATCATCCCCTGGGCAATGTTTCGGATTACATGTAATCAAAAGGCTACTGTCACACTTTAAAAATATTCAATTACATTGTGGCTTTACATAGACGTTCACACTAGTGGGAGACATTTATTATGAAAAGATGCTCACAGAAGAATACATTCGCGATATAAGACAGTATGACAGTGGAACAGTTTTTATGTATTGCATTAATTATAATAAATAGCTCAACTAAAAAAGAAGATTTGATGATAATTTTGTAATAAATTGATTATAAAGTGCTTTATAAGATTAACTGAGAACACGAAAAGTTTCGCCAGAAAGTATGCAATTAGACTTTCAAAGCTAGCTTAATGCCCATCTAGGGAAACATTATTAGTACATTTTCACCTAAAGAATTTTATCAACAAGTAGATTGAAAAAAAACTCATAACTGGTGTATGGAAACCTTCCTAAACATGACTATTAAAGAACTATTTGCTATCAATTAAACAACGCTCCAGGGACGCTTCTGTGAATAAACATTATTTCTAACGATGATGCGAACAGATTGCATAATGATATCGGGCACATTATATCGTTTACAGACCAAAGGTAAATCCCATCCATTTACCAAACCACCAACGGTACACGTCTTACCTTAATAGTAGTGGTTATTGAAGGCACACAGCACATGCTGGAATCCTGGCACAAGCTGCAGGATTTTGGTCGATAAAGCTTCCGCGAAACGCACGGACCGAGCCGCAACCGGGAGGAAGCCGTCCGCTGAATGCTTCGACACTCGTGACCCTTCTGCCGGTCGGTAATTTCGTGAGAAAGCGTGAAAGAGAACCACCACCGAGCGAGTGGATCGAGAGTCATTAGATAATTATTCATCCTTACTGCCATACCGCCGTGCACCGAATCGTGCAAATTTTCGGTCCGGAAAACGCCGGCAGCGGAATTCGAGCTTAATGAGCCGATGGAAGATTATCTCCGAACAGCACTGGACACGCCAGATTTGAAAGATGCTACCACTGGACATACCACTCGCTTTTTCGTTACTTACCCGCCTTCGGTGTTCGTTTTCACTGAGCAAAGAAACGCTGTTGGGACGGTAGCCACCGGTACCGTCGTATAGTCGTTGTTTGTGGCTAGTGACACTGCGACGGTCAGTTTCCCTCGCTGCAGGACCATCCACCTCCCGGACACCGTTGCCTGCGTCCACTTCAACGACCGTCTGCTTGGTCTCGGTACCGTAGTCACCAGCGAAGTAGTAATTATTGCTCTGGCGGTTGCACCGATGATTCTCGCACAGCCGTATCGTGCTGAGCTTCTGGCAGCCGGGCGTTGTGGTGATGTTTCTGGTCGACGTCCCGATACCACAGCTCTGCGAGCACGGTGACCACAGCGTGGTGGACGAGTTGTAACAGGTCGCATTCACTGCAGCAGCCACGGGATGCAAGCATGCAATGACAATCGCAATAGAGATGTGTGTATTCTTTTCCCCCCTTTTTGTAACACATTCTTTTTACAGCTTTTCAACCGAATGTGGTTCACAAACAAAAAACCGAACCAATGCACCGGAACCGGTTCAGCCGTTATGGGAACTCCGATAACGGAAAAACCACACCATGTACAGAATCACTGCCGCACAGCACAGTGTACTCGTTCGAAATCACATAAAATACACCAAAAATATGTAACCAAATTAAGCAACAAAAAAATTGCTTCCCAACGAAACAGATACATATCATTCGCACAAAAATCTAGAGATAAAATACCAACAGGAATAAAAAAATGAGCGCCACAATCAGACGACACAACACGGGAAAACAACCCAAATTAATGATGCTCCGCATACAAAGCTCTGCACCCGGGCTGTAATGGACGGGACACTGTGCGCTTTGGATGAAAGGAACCATTTTCGGCGATGCGACATTCTTTCCAACAAAGATTCAATGGAAAAGGAAGCATAAGAAGCGCACCCAAAATCCGGCAACACAAAAATGCATGTCAGAAAGAGCGGTAAATCACCCGAAAACCCCGGTTTGAGGCGATGATGGTTAGCCAGCGTGGAAAGATAGTACAGCAGCACGATGTGCCCGCACGCAGAGCGTTCGCTGCTGGAATCGGGAAAATTGGTTGGGTAAATACTACGGTCCAAGGATATGTGATCATCTGCAGGAGGTTTTGGGGCTTTAAATTAGGTTCGTCTATAGCTGATATATGCAATCAATAAACAAGCGGGAAAATCAATGAACTTTGACAAAGGTTGGCCTTTAGGCCGGGATTCTGGTGCATTAACTCCCCAACGTCAATACTAGGATTT
The DNA here is from genome assembly GCA_000349025.1 of Anopheles minimus. NCBI lineage: Eukaryota > Metazoa > Arthropoda > Insecta > Diptera > Culicidae > Anopheles > Anopheles minimus. The sequence continues at coordinate 2,084,301 of KB664165.1, forward strand.
AATTTTAACCAACTGACCACAACTTGATGTTATCAAGCTGCTTAGTAGCTGCGTGATCATTACTAAGGTAGGGAAGGTCAGGATAATATGGTACACTTGAATTTATGAGTAACAGGATAGTTAGTCCAATCGCTACACGCTAAAAGCTAAAAGCTAATTAATATCAAAGTGTAGGATAGTCAAGTCCTCACTACGGGGGTATAATAGCCGGGATTCGATCTCCGGTGCATGCCTCGTATTAAGACCGGCACCGCTATCCCCTGGGCCATCCAGCCGCTGCAAGCGTAATGCGTTACTCTCATATAAAAGAAGGATTCAAATCATTCCACTGGAAAAATTCCAATTCCAAATTCCAAGTTTCTAAGCCCATCTTAAGAGTCTTAAGACTAAGTACGAAAAAGCAAATCGTCAAACAGAAGAAACTCAAGAGTTCACCGTACCACGACGAAAAACAAGAACAAAATCAAAACATATTATATTCAACAAAAAAAAAAACCAACCATTTTACTATAAATATCATCACGGTTTCAACTAAAATTAAAAACTTACCATCGGTTGCGGGCTGCTCGCAAAGCCACACCCGACAACAGTGATCGGGCAGCTCCACTAGCTTCGGTGCAATGCAGATGGAGGTGTCAACGGGTGGTGGCAGGTTCTCGTGTGGACACAGCGTCGAACAAGCATGACGACCGTTCTGAAATATCGAATAGCAAATCCATTTAAAAAAAACAATCATCAGAAAAACAAAACAAAAATCTCCCCACTCCCAAAAAGGCACCTTTTAATATCTTCAATTTCCCAGGTACCATTAAAATAGATTATAATACAGCGTTTGTCACCGGAACAATAACACTTTTGGATCCCAGCACCCTTCAGCAGTGTCATAAAATTTGTAATCTTACACCAGCAAAAAAAAACTTCAACAACCAGATTTCCTTTTCTAGCAACCTTCAAAAATATCAAAGATCAATCAGTTAGATTCTGTAGCAGCCGAATAAGGGGAGAGAAAAAATAAAACACTCCATAGACGCGAACATAAAGCGGAATAAATTATCGCCCATTGCGATACGGAACAGCAACACACAGGAGAGGGAAAAAATCATAGAATCCAAAGAATCAGATCAAATATTGACTATCAAGTAATTGGTTTTCCCCGCTGAGCGATCAATGGAAAAAAAGCAGCACACACCCCGAATGGAAACGATATCCTTTTCCACATTGCCATTCTAGAAAACCGGCCTAAAATTCCCACACCCCCGTTTCCATCCGATCGTATTTACATTGTACCGGTCACCGTCTCCAACAACGAAAAAACCCATCGACGGTGAGCAGAAAACTTTGTTTGATTAGACAACAAACAGTTCACGGTTGTAAAACGAGGTTTTCTTTCAACGAAACGTGAAGCGTTTGCTCGGTCACCTCCCATGGTAACGCTCCCGTTGGGATGGCCTTGATTGAATTTGGAGCAAAATTACCGAAACGATAGCGGATCAGATTGACCATCGCAGGTGTTGGCGGGGAAAGGGCGAGAGCGGACGACAAAATTTGATGATCCGATACCTGCGAGATTTCTGTCCCGTGCGCGAATACGAAGAATGGCAAAGGAAAGCAACTGTTGCGACCAAAGTAAATAAACCAAAAACCGTCCTTCGCCACTTGGGAAAGATCTTTGCGCGGGAAAACCGATACCGATGGGTTTGGTGGGAGGGCTGGAGCTTTACGAAGCATAAAAAAGATACCTTTTTTCCTTTCAAGCGAAATGCTGTTAAATGTAATTATCGTTCGGAAGGATCACAACGCACAGGTAATTAACGAGCTGTGAAACATTGACCCCAAAAGCAGCATCTAACGAGCTGCTCATATTTTGTTGTGTCACGGGGTCGATTCTTAGCAACATTGTAGTCATTATTTGTATTCATTTTTTTACTTAAATTGATCACACCATTGAGGAATTGTAAAAAGAAAATCTTTTATTTTTTCGAGCTTAAAATGTGTACACTATACAATTCTTCCTGCATTGTATATTGTTGGGTGGAACTTCCGTATTCCCTAGTGATTCCGTACCCAAGAGATTCCCTCCGACGCTTGATCTATAGTACTACCACATCGGTGTACTTTATTGTCTGCACGATGATTCCCGCACCTCGAATGAAAAGGCAGTCCACTTACCTGACAAACGCACTGCGTTCGACAATCGAGCTTGAACGTTTCCCCGTGATAGTACGTCCCGTTCCCTACCGTGCAACTATCTGCAAAAAAAAGGAAAAATCAATAGTACAATTGCTGTGCGCTAACCGTACGGAAATGAAAAGCAGACCATGTAGCAACGGTGGAGCAAACAATGTTTACGATAAAACGATACGAAGAAAACATGAGCGATTCTTCGGAAATAAATTGTTACCGCCGCTGTACGGTGAGCACGGCATTGGAACAGGATCCGAACAGTACAGACAATTCATCTTCAGTAATTGAGTTCATTTCTGATCATACCGAATAAAACCAGCTCTTGTCTCTGGAATAATACGATTTCTGAAGAACTCCGCATTAGTAGGAGCTTAAGGAATATGTCTGGACATCAATAAGGTGTGATTCACTTTTCAATTTACTGGTTTTATTTTAAAACGATCCTACTAACGCTCTTGTATACTTACCATAATTAACTCCTATTTGTGGATCATAAATCTTCCGGTGCATGAAAAGAAACAATCGTGAGAGATGTACACATATAAAAGAAGGAATAAATGAACGAACTATTCAATATACAATTTTAAATAAAACGTTTGTCCTGGGTACGTCAAGCATCACCCTAGGGACACTGGTACAAAACAATATATTGCATTTTCAACGCTTTGCTTTCCCCATCATGCTAAGTAATCCAATCAGATTTAACGTGCCGTACGTTGCTGGAACGGTACAACATCTTTTTGCACCGATAGCACCCTCCATAATCTCCCTTAAAGCGGTAAATATTCAATAATCTATGCTGGAGCATAAGTTTTCTATCCACTCTCACACACCTCTCCGCAACATGTGTACGCAACGTACGGTAACTTTGAAGTCACCCGTCCAGGTTATCGTCCGAAACAAAATTGGAATAAGCGGAGAGATTTTTCCCTTTTAAACAACTTCTCGACTTCACCCCAAACCGAACCTCCCGCCTCCCGCCGAACCACATGGCAAGCAGGAAATGAACGTCATCGTCAGTGTACTTTTTGGAAACCTCAGCTGAGTGCTTTGCCTGCTGCAGAATGGAATGAAAAACTTTGGAACGAAAAAAAACCCCACTGCTAGCCGTTGGCCGACGCAATCTCCGGAAGCCTTTGGTGAGGTTCCGGGCATCGTAAAATTTTAAATTTACTTCCTGGCCATCTCAATAACTTTCACTTCACTCTTCATGAAACCTGCCCCACAGCACGACAAGCTGGGGACGAGATGTAGTACACAGTACACTGTAAAAAAAGGAGAACGCACACCGAATCTCTGGACGCAACGCAATGTCCCTGGCACATGAGCGGAAACTATGGCCGGTAGCAAAGTGACATATTTACGCCAATTTCCAACCGTTGAAGCAAACTACTGGATCTTGCTATTCATACGACTACCTACAGGATAAAGTTCTGCTTCGTGTTTTACCACAAATTGGAAGTTGAGGTGTTTTTTTTTTCTTTTGCTCAAGAAAGAAGCCATTCTTTCTTGTCTGCAGGATTAAAGTTCAAGATGGTTTGCACAAGTACCAACCCAACCCTGTTGGAGGACATTTTCCCACCTCCGCATGGGCGCCTTTGCATTGATTTGTGACCGAACATTCAAGCTAATGGTGGCACAATTTACGGTGGTCAATGGGGCGATACTTTATTGAATAGCAGCCCATACATTCACGTTCCACTGGTTCGATTCCACCTCAAGATGTTGCTAGGCTCGATAAGAACAAGTTACGAGCCACGCAAGCACGGTGGAACTACAGGACGGGAAATCTTCAGGTGTCTTCTAATGGCAACGGAATTAATGTGACTTCATGCAACGTGAGCTGCCTCGACATCTTCGTTATGCTCCATCTCGTAATGGGGGAACGCAGCAGATCGTCCCATTAGATGGCGGATGGTCGGATTAGATAATAAAGCGAATAAGATATTGCTAGTGTAAATTTTTAGAAGTTAGACACTCGGAGTCTAATGTAGCGCTGATGATGTGAAGTTGACATTTATTGGTAAAACTTTTAATTAAACTATGTTTCCCGAGCGTTTCGTCACACTTCAGTTGAATTCAGAAGGACTTCTCGTGTGTGGAACTCTGGTTCGAAGGATGTCTTCGAACTGAAAGCATTGACTTTTGTAGCCATTGAATTTAATGGAGAATTGGACGTTGGGTTGTTATATGTTTATTAACTTTGCCAAATTTTATCGATACTTTAGATATCACTTAACATCATTACCACTGGAAGTGGAAAAATATTGAAGTTCGACAAATGTGCGTTTCCAAAAGCTGATATAGTGATAAGTCACAGCTTATAACAAAACATTCCACATTTTAAATGGAATGACATCGAATTACAAACGAATGATATCCAATCACTCGATTGAATCCCTTGAACCAATTCATCAATCTTTCGTTACATCTGCTTCACTTACCTGATTATTCGTGTTGATAGAAAAGGCCGTGATGTCTAAAAGTCCTCCCAGCAAGAAACCGAACCAACTGTACAGCCACATGATGACCGGATCTGCAATGGTAAACCGAAAGGGTATTGGGAAGCGGAAAATATGCATTAATATTCGAGCACATTGAAGAGGCAGGCCAGGTGCCCGTTGGGCAATTCGGTTCCTAATTTTCCATTACACGCCAACCCACACACCCATTAAATGCAAACACCCCCATTTACCGATACACCGTTTTTCGATTTATCATGGGACGAAAATCCCTACCTGCATCTCGGTGGAGCGTTTAACACAAACGTAAATAAGGAAGGAGCTTGAGAGAAAAATAACCCAAAACAAAACTCAGATGCTCCGGGGTGTACATCCAACCACGGAAGCAACAAGACCCAAACTCCTCCTTTGAATATGTATTTTTATTCCGTTAACCAATTTCATGCAGATTATTTCCTTGGCGAAGAAGTGCACAGCTGGCAATGCGGCCCGGTTGCGGGACGGGAACTGTGTTGACGGTAGCTTTTCTCAGCCCATTTATTTTGCCAATCCCTTCCGTAAGTGAGCAAGGAAAAAACCACCCTCGATGGCACCACAAGGATAGCAATAGGGAAAATCTCCCACGAGCAATACGGCTAACCGTTAGTCACCGGGACAAGGTGAAGAAAATAACTTTAGTAACGAGATTTTTTTAATGAGTTCTAAAAGTTTTGCCATTCCACAGGGGAGGGTTCGCCGGATCGGTTTCGGTGAGCAAAAACGGTGGCGAATCGAGCTGTTGTTGATGTTGTTGATTTGCTCGGGAAATTGTAGGAGCTTTTTTCGTCTACTTTGTCGACGATACCTTCACTTGGTGGTGGGAAATTTTTTTTCTGTCTCTCTCGCTCTCCTCCAGACACACTGTTGCAATGTTCGCGGCGTATTTGTATGATTATGTGTGAAGTGATTTTCCATTTGCCGGTATCAATAGCGCGGAAAACTTTCTCCACCAACGGAAACCGTTATGGGAGAGTGGGGGAAGGTTTTATATTATTCAAAAGTTTCACTTAGTGAAAAATTGTTGTCCTTCGTCGTGGAAAGTTGCGCAAAAGAAAGCACGGCATGCCCAAACCGGTGCGAATGTACTGTCGCGTGCAAGATTTACTCACACCTTGATTGAATGAAATGGAGATTTTCCATGCGGAGGGAACGATTTTTCCGATGCTCGATTCCAACCCATTCCACTGCTCACAGTCAGCCTCATTTGTATTCAAGCCGAACCGCCGGAACACTGCAGACCTGCAAGGCCTTCATCATTCTGCGCATAAAAATACCTGCCCTTGTAAAACTTCGCCAAAACCCCATCCCGTCCATTCCCGAGTGTTTCTCGGAGTAAAAAGCTCCTTTTCCACCAATTCTTAAGCAGCGTGTATTTTTGGCACACTTTTGAGGGGCGCATCCCCATACTTCCCAGACCCCCGTTCGGGGGGTGCTATCGATTCGAACCGAACGACTTGTGCTGCTCGTCCGAGGTGTACACGGTGGCTGATTCGATTTGCAACAAACACTCCAGCATAAAGTAAAACATAAAAAGAGGTAACGAACCGAACCGAAGACAAACCATGCCGTGGGGGAAGAGCGTTTCTTAAAGCTTCAATTCATGAAATTTTAGCAGCCCCATTTACGGCTCTACAGTGTACGAAATTGTTGTTTAACAACGAAAAAAAAAACCCAATCCACAAACCTCCTGCCAAAGGTCTTAAAGGTGAAGAAATTTTCCACTGCTTTTGTTTTTCGTACGGTCTGCGTTTCGAGCGTATTTGTTCACTTTCAAAGTTCTTCGCAAGTGTAAATAGAGTGCACGAGTGAGTGAGACAGTAGGAATGGAAAAGTTAGTCATTTCGCTCGCTGGAAAACAGGTGAAAAGTGAAGCACTTGCCCGACGGTAGCATTTGTTTGCTTTAGTTCGTTCTATTTACTCTTCGAAGGATTCGTTGCCATTTTTTGTCTGTAGCTGTGTGTGTTTCGGTAATTTCTTGTGGGCGTGATGAAGATCAATTAGCCCTCAAAGTGGTCATTTAAAGTGAAGGTGATGAAAAACTCGCGTTTGTATTCAAAACTGTTCCGGTGGGTTTATAATGCCTTCTACTCAACCTTCTAGCGCGAGAACAATTGGAGTAATCGCGCGGCAGTAATTTGATATTGTTTATTTTCATGGAAAAAAGCAATCGAGAAAGAATCGAAACTGTTGATAAAATGTGTAAAAAATGGGTAATCGAAGCTAGTTGAAGGTTGATGGAATAAATTTTCTATGTTATGTTTACCTTTGTTGTTAGCAAATCAATCACAGAAGGTGTATAGTTTTACTCCCCAATATTTGTCCAAAGTATTTTCTATAACTATTTCAAATTTCAACAATATTTAATAACTCTTTCTAGTTAATTAAAAAATAAAAAAGCCTTTGGGGCCTTTTGCCATCGAACTTATGTTGCATGCGTCTGTAATGAGAATAACTTTCTTGGAAAAATGTTCACCTTGTGAGGAGGTTTTAAAGTGCATATGCTTAATAATCGCTATGAATATAAATATAGCTCCAAACTTCGCAAGAAAAGATCAGTCTTTAAAAACATAAACAATTTGAACCTAACCCGAAGCATCAACGATGGTGCAAAGGTCGAACAGGCAAGTGAAGAGAGACTAGAGACATCCCATAGGTCAAAACATCAAAAATAACAAATTCTACCGGCACCAATCATCCTTCCCTACCATGTTACACAAACGAAGTTCGCGAAATGTGCCACTCGCTATGCAAAAGATCCTGCGAAGCCATTCGAAGCCACGATAAATTATCGTTCCGAGCCTGACGATGACTGGCGATGGCTGGCTCTGCACCGTGCTCTAGTGTACCATTTTGTGTGTTCCAGCTTCGATCGTTCACGGGACAAGCCGTGGAAACGACAACACTCCGAAGCCACACAACAACAGCAACAAAAACGCCGGGAACTTAAAGGCATAGGCAAATAGATGTCCTGACAAGGACGACGTTTTTATTCGCATTTTTCGCTTTATCCTTTCCATCCCGGCACGGTGAAGGGGGAAAATATCGATCGCAATATTGCGACGAAACGTTACTTTGCGTACTCCATTATGCGTCCCCCGGGTCTCCTATGCTTAAGTGGACCCACTCCGCTAATCTTCACCGCGACATACGCCTTTTTTTTTGAACGATGACCGCGTCTATTACCTCTTTTCGTGCCCGTTTCAAGCGTACCGTTTCGTAGAAGAATGATGCTTTAAAAAGTATTATAAAGGTCCTTATGCATAACGGCTCTCATCAGCTCGGCGTGTGGCTTTCATCACCATCGTTTCCGCTTATTTCCTACGACCTCGGCGACCTCGACGACGATCGGCCAATCAACAAAGCGTACGAAACGAATTCGAAACCAACCGCAAAGCGACGCGTTGCGAGTGAACGCAAGGCGTTAAGTAATCGAATTTATATTTATTGCCTATAAATTGTGTTTTATTTTCCTCAGCCCATAAATTTAGCTGATTGTGGAGATAATTCTATGGGAAGGTAAGTTACGCTATCCACGGTCGGTTGATGCGCTGGAACTGCCAGGCCGGTACTGCCATGTTTGTTGGGTACATGCGAGTTCAGGTTTGTCCTATACGAGGCGAGCCGCAGAGCAGCAGAAGTCATCAGTTTGGGGCTAGAATTTTCATCAGTATCGAATATTCATACAGCCCCATACAGTAGGCAATTTGTTTCAACACATCGTCTGCCAATAATGTATACATTATTCAGTGCCGAGGACCGACGACTACGCCCCAACGTTGTGGGCTGGTGCTAGAAAGATGATGTCTCAAATCCTTCGCCCAGCACCAGCACCGTTGGATAGGAATTATCTAATTTAAGAAACCGTGGCAAACAAGAACGAAAAAAGGAGAAAAAAAAACGGGGAATAAAGAAGTGTTACTGTCGCACGTCTGTGTCGAAGGATTCTGTCCTCCCATTTGGGGGGATACCATGCCTGCACCTAAAAGCAAACTGCCAGCTGCCGGGCGCAACATTTGACTTCCAAAACCGACGTATGGAAATTACTTAATCCGCAATGAAAATATTTGTCTGCTCATTATTCAGCCGCATCCCATTTGCTTTTGGAAGCGTGAAGGCGCCAGCGGCCCAGGGAACTTTACTTGACGGTTGGTTCCGCGCGCATGAATTCATTGAACATTTATTCTAATTAAATATCGTTTAATTGAGATTCTCTTGGAATAAACATAAATGCCACACATTGTTTTTGGTCGATTCGGCACGTGTTTTTATTTGGATAAGCCTTCGTTCGTAGGAGAATTCGTTTTTTACTCACTTCAAGGAACCAAAGCTCTCATGAAATTATTTTGAGGATTCGAATCGAAGTTCTAAATCTGAAGGAATTACAAAATCTAGAGAAAAAACCTTTTAACATTCTTTAACAACTACAAACGATCAACATGTACTCCCTCAGCATGATCTTGCAGTACATTTTCTAAGGCAAAGCTCCTTCGTCCTTTAAGAAAACCATCTTCTAAGAAAAATCAAGTTCTCGGAACTCTCGACGACGTCCACATGCACGAAAGTCCTCCAAAAACTGCTTTCTCTAAAAAGACGACCCCTTTCCACACGAAACCGACAAGCTGCGGCTCAAAAGCCACAACATTCCGGGCACGTTTTAAGTGGAAGTACACCCTTCTGGAACGAATAAATAAAACACATTCAAACAGGCATAAATAGAAACGCAAAAAAGCCACAACGCGTAATATTTGAGAGCAGAATAAAAAAAACAAGTTCCCAAATCCAGCTGTGGTTTCCAGCTGCCGAATCGTGCCATTCCAAACGCTCCCCCAGTGTTCGACAAGTGGGTAGTTACAGACGGGTAGGATATTTCTACGTGTTGCCGATACGGTTGGCAATCTACCTCTTGCGCTCTCGGATGTGAAAGAATTTCAATAATTTCTCAAGCACAAAACTGCTGCAACTACGACAACACAATCCCGACACTTGCCCGCCATTAAAGCAAATGCTTCAAGATGCTTCGGTTTTAATCTGAGTCCGTAATTCCCGCACGTATAATTCCAATCCATTTTCACCGATTGCACATAAAACTTTCTACCGCCAGGCACGACCTCGTAACCTTTTCTCCCGCTTGGTGTAGTCCACGTGCACAGTACAAACGTGGTTTCCCACCCGGGTGCGCCCAGTTAATTCCTTATCGGAAGTGTGTGGCCCATTTTTCCCGGATTTTCCATTTCGAAACGGGCCGGAATGCTGTGTAATTTGAGGCGAACAATCGTTTGCTCTACAAAATGGCTCAATTACACATTCTCTTCTCGGGTGTTGGGTTAAGGGAGAGGGGGTACTCACCCTACCTGGTCCGTGTATTTCTACCCCTTCCCAGAGTGCAAGCACAGTACATGGCTCAATCCTTTTCTACAGTGAACTCAGCTCAGATTGGATGTGCTTCTTAGCCGTAGTTCTTCAAAGTTAAAACCCTCTGGCAAACCTTTTGCGTGGTCGGTGTGCACTTCTTCAAGGAACGTTGGTAGGTTCTTTCCAATTTTTTCCCCTCTTTTCGAATCCAATCCCATTCGAAAAGACGAAAAACACACCAGCCAAAAGGCATCGCCTGGCAGTGCACTCGGCGGAACGGGGCATTCGGACTACGACCGGTGGATCAGTAGTGCAAAGTTACGAAAACTTCTCGACTGATGTATTTACAGAACGTAAAACTTGCTCTCACATAATTGTGTGTGACTACTGGCCCCATTCCCATTGCATGCTGTGAAATTCCATGAACAGTGGATTTCTCGAGTCGGTAGAAAACCGCACCGCCCGTTAGCGAGCAGTTGTGAAATGGATGTCGGGAAAACTACATTCTACACATACGCCCTGCTCGTGCCAAAGTCAGCTATCCTACCCGCCTGCGGACGGTGCTACAGTTTGTGGTTATGTGTCTTACGAGAATCTTAAGCAGCAGTACACTTCAAGACTTTTGGCACGTTTACACCGACACCCGAAGCCCAAGGATCCCTCTAATGACTGGTGCAAGCCGAGAACAACGGCGTAAGTGGGTGGCTTGAATTAACTTTTTGCACCACGGGACATTCAGTAACTGCTTGCTGGTCACAACTAGTGATAAAAACATCCATTGTTCTAAATGATAATAATTCCAAATATGTAGCTTAATAGGTATTCTGAAGAAACTATGAATTAGAGAGAATTTTATTTATGAACTTCATCAACTTCATGAAAACCTCAAAAGTATCACTTTAACAATATTTTCTCTTGCTTTGGATATCATCCATTTTGTATACTTTTTGTTAACAGTAAATTCGACATTGAAACAAAAAAACTTATATTTCTCCCCAAATTTTACTCAAAACAGTGTGACTTTCTGTTTGCTCACTGTACAATAAAAACCTCGAACGCTCCCGTTCAGCTACAATCGCTTCTGATTTTCTGGTCAATAAATTTGAGCAGACATTCGTCCGCTTCGCCCCAAAAGGTTAATTCGAAGCTGTCCAAACGACCGTAAGAAACTTTTGCAGTGCTGCTTTTCTACACTTTTCACTCTTGAAACTTGGTCCTTCAAGCCAAGCGGGCTGGCGTTTGGCTCGAGGAACTCTTACACCAGCACACCAACCGAAAACCATTCCCAAAGAACCCCCGTGCACGGTACGTGCAGTCACTGGGACGTACAATTACTTTAGCACGTACGGACAATTGTACGCCAGCGCTGGTGTGACCACGTGCGGTACATATAGAAAAATTCTCCCCCTTCCCGGTGGTGGGCAAACTTTCCCGGTGGTGGCCAGTAAATCCAGCGCGCTGAGGAATTACACGGTACGAGCAGTCGGGGCTAACCCTTCGCTCCCGCAAAACTCTGCTAAAGCTAATAGCTCAACGGCTCTCGGTTAAACGTCTATCCGAGCGCGTCAGAGGAAAAAGTGATTTCACACATTTTTACCCTACACACGCTGACAGTCATGGTTTCAGATTTGTAGAATCTTCCGTCGCAAGTACCGACCGGACTGTGGGTGTCTTATTTGCACAGGAGTGTTGTTGCTCTCGCGCAGACCACGGGGTTTCCCCGCGATGATCGTGCTGTTTTAGCTGTGAGCGCACGCAAACCTTCTTTTCGGTAACGGCGAACGAGATCTACATTGTTTTCGTGAAGTGGCGTCGAGATATATAGCCCCCGCCGTACTCCGGTGTGCTAATATTTGAGCAGCTTGCTGGGAATTCCCTTACTTAACTGTGGCAGCATCATTTCGTGTTTGGCTGGAGTGTTGCCAAATGAGCGAAGCGATTGACGAAACACGATCAGCTCGAAACACGATTTTTTGTGCTACCAAAAAAACTGGAACTAAATTCAAAATGTTGATCAAGTTTTTATTGTAACAATAACGTAAAAATAGCCCGGACGAAGAATCCCACTCGCAAAAGCAAACAATATTTCCCTCCAATAAGTCGTCCAACAACAAATCGGAAGATCCTCGCTGGAATTTACATGATTAGGATTATCATCGAGAATCCCCACCACGAGCCGCAACAACAGTCCGAAAATCGTCGGCACAGATTTCGTTCCGCAGCTTGCCGCTAATCCGGTGAGTTACCCGGGTGCTCAGCCGGCACTCGCGTTGCCCTCACGCACACACGAGATGAATCGTGGCCGATCGCGGCTGTAATCAGCGCGTTCGATCGGCTATAGCGCGTCGCGATCTTTTTTCTCAGTAAAAGTTTGTTCGCTTCCCGGCCAAGTTGTGCCGCTGCGAACGTCCGTCCCGAGCACGTTTCCTCGATAGTGGTGCTGCTGTTTTGTGTGTGCCGTTTACTCTTCAGGTGGAATCCTAAACCACATGCGCAGCAAGGTCAGAACCGCTGCTTGGGCTCATTATCATCAGCACCTTCCGGAGTTTGGCATCGTTTCGTCGAGGTGCAGGGCGTCAGTGAAGTGTGCGTCGTATCGTTGTGCATCTGATATCACGGTGGGGCTATTTACCGCGCAGTCTTGCTGATCACACACATCAACACAGCGGTAGCAAATGTGCGTGCGAGTGTGGAGGCACCCGTAAGCAAACCGTCAATAACAACACAGCGTGCGAGCGTGCTCGCTCGCTGTCAAACAGCTGTCGGGGTTGTAAGATCCCGTAAAAGCGAGGAATATCCGAAGCCGAGATGCGGTCTGCGGTGCCCAACAGCATCAGGTGTTGTAAGTGTCATTGCATTAAACGTACATAGAGAATAGCCCGGCAGGTTGTCTTTGAGGCCAAGGTTCCAAGAATATTGTGAAGGAGAAAAAAAAACCCACAATAAAAATAGTACCATCGACTGGTTTTGTTCGCCGCGGTTCGAAACGGAACGTGTCCACCGGTACACCATAATTAGGACAAACAGAACCACCGTCGGTACCAGTGCGTACCAATTACTAGTGACACATTAGCTATTCCACCGATATCGATTAAAATTGCTTCGGAATTTCATACGGTGAAGGTTGCCCTCGTCGCCACTCTCTGGCGTTCGGATGATTCAGCTTCGAGCTTGCAAGCACTTGCGTCACACCGTACCGCATCATACACGAATTGAAACAATCAATCTCCTGACGTTTTATGCCGCTCCCTCACCGTTTACCCATCCAGCTACCGGAACGATTAGTGTGTGCGCATATGCGCTACCGTGATGTTGTCGTGACTGATGACTTTCTAATGGGAGAAGCTGTAAGCTACCTCACGGCTGGCGAAACACGTGACGATGCGCCTGTTCTAACGTTGGCGCTAATCAATCTCTTATAGGCGTCTAACCACACTAACGTACCGCATTCCCGAAGGACCGTGCCCAAAAATCCGCTCAGTCAAAACATTGAATGGTAATGAGTCCAGGTGTACCGACACCGTCTCGGCAACGATCGATGAGCCGACGCAAACACCAACCATAAGCTGGTTTTTGTAAAATTTCGGGAAGCTTATGCAGATTGACGGAGACATTCGCCCAAGACAGTCAATTAAACCGTGCTCGCTAACTGGTTTTCGAACAGGTTTCTGGATGTCAATGGCACGGTTCAATACAACACGACGGGTAAAACATTCGAGGATTCGTTCGTTCGGATTATTTCGGACCGGTACGGTGGAGGAGGCAGTTTGTGCAATATCCCCCCATTAGCTCAAGGAGACGTTCCGGCTGATTAGCATACTGGATGAAATTCATTATGTTTTTTCTGAACGTTGTGTCTTGAAAATTAGCTATCATAATAGTAGAATATCTACTTAAAAATCATTTAAGCTGTGGAATATGCTTTCAGACTTTGAATATTGATATCTTAAAGTCTCTTCCTTGGTGATGGTTTGATACACAAACCATGCAATTCTAATAAATTAAATATTCTTGTTTCCCAACCAAAACATAAAATGGACAGGAATGAAAGAATTGATCGAACTTCAACAAGAAGATTTTTTTAAATGAAAATTCACGCTGAGAGTTCTTATGCTTGTCCAATACTACAACCCATCTAGTGAAGTGGAAACCTGTCCAACATCTAAGTACCGGTGAACAGTAAGCAAGCAGTGAACAAGCTATTATGTTTGGAATGTTCTATTCGTCATTCCCTGACACATTAAGCTACTGTACGACGGCTTCCAGTCGCACCAGCGGCACGTTGTTTGCGCTTGTGCGAAACAAAATACGCAAACAGACGGGTCGCATCGGACAACAACAGCAAAAAAAACACACGACTGAAATACACGACCCGGACGGTGTCGTAGATGCCATGCTTACATTATTCACCACCCTTATGCCCAAACCGTTTTGCCTTCCCCGCTTCCGTCCGTCCCGGTTGCATTGATATGTGCGCGCTACATTTCACCCGTTTCGGTTCATTGCAGATGCAGTTCTGATGCTGCTGATTTCCATCGGTACGGTGCATACCTTCCGAAGGCATCGCCCCCGGCAACAGGGCTCGTTCGTATCGAGAAGTGACTTCGACTGGCGTCTCGCCCGTGTAAGTACACTCACCGGTAGTGCACACTGATTGGCACTAGATTGCAAAGCTTACCGTGCTTTTTTTTCTATTGGTCCATTCTGCATTCTTCTACTCGCAGGAAGTTTTCCAGCATGAGAACTCAAACGTCGTGTTTTCACCGTTCTCCATCAAGCTTTTGCTAACGCTCCTGTACGAGGCAGCCGAGCCTGGATCGGCTACTCACACCGAGCTTGAAGCGGCACTGTGCGACGCAGATCTGAACCGGACGCGTGCCTTCTACACCCAGTTCCTGGACGCATCTGCGGTAGGTTTTTGCTTGCTCAATAAAATAGCCACTTTTCTATAGCTCTTGATTCCCTTTTTTTCCCCAATGTCGTCTCCGTAGCAAACGAACGGTGACTATGAGTTCGATATCGGTACGAAAGTGTTTGTGGACAAAGCACAGGGGAAGCTTCCGCAGGTGTACACGGACTTGCTTGAACAAACCTACCGCACCACGATAGATCGAGTGACGTTCAACGACACGAAGGCGAACACCGATCGGATAAACAACTGGTGCGAAAAGGTGACCCGTGGTCGAATCACAGAACTAGTAACCGAAGGTAAGATGATTTCAAAAAGCCCCCAAGGCGACGTGTCGCTATCGGCACTACGTCCTAGGATGAGGACGTCTCATTATTAGCTGATAAACACCGACCGTTTTTTCTACCTTCCTTTGACACAGACACGTTGCACGATGCACAGCTAATCCTGGCAAACGTGCTGTTCCTGAAAGCTTCCTGGAAGAACTCCTTCCCCGACGACCAAACGCACAACCGGACGTTCCATGTCACCGACGGCAATACCGTGACAACCGAGTTCATGCACCAGAAAGATCTGTACGATTATACCGACCATCAGGAACTCGGCGCGGAAGTGCTCCGACTGCCCTACAAAGGACGTCATTTCAGCATGAACATGGTACTACCGCACCAGAATGTGTCCCTCGCGGCACTAACCAGTTCCCTAACGCCCGCCATGCTCGAATCGATAGCGCAATCGTTTGTGCGGGAAGAGGTGACCGTGGTGATACCAAAGTTTCGATTCAACTACGGCACTGCGCTCAACGAAGCCATCCAGAGCGTAAGCGAAAGGTTCCATCACCCGTGCACCGTACGGGAAATAACTTTCCAATCTCATACCAATCACTTTTTTTTCTTTGTAAATCATTTTTCCAGCTGGGAATACGCACAGTTTTCACTCGCAATGCAGCACTTCCACTGCTTTCCCGTACTCCTGACCCGGCGCAAAACGCCACCACCAGCAAAAACACGATTCAGGTGTCGAAGGTACTGCAAAAGGCGGGAATCGAAATCAATGAAAAGGGGACGCTTGCATTCGCTGCCACAGGTACGTCATGAAAGCTTCCAGCCAGCGACTGTTTTTCGAAGTTTTCGGTACGGAAACATCGCATCTCGAGTCGAACTTACTGATAACGTCTTGACCCTCGCGGGAGTTAACCAATGGCGTTTTCAGTTTTTTGGCTATTTCCATTCCTTATCATAGAAGGAGAAGAGAAAAAAACTTCTAACTAACCGAAGCAAACTAACCGAAATCCTACGAAAAAAATTCCCTGCACTTCATGATAACGGGTATCTCTTTTTTCATCCTGCTTTATATACAGAGATTCAGCTAGTCAACAAATTTGGTTACGATGGCGAACCAATCGAATTCAAAGCTAACCGACCGTTCTTGTTCTACATACTCGATGAGGAAACGAATGCGCTGCTGTTTGTGGGAAAAGTGGTTGATCCTTCGCACAGTACACCCTAACAATCTGCCGGCCAATAACTGAGAAGAACGTACATCTGGAATTCAAACAAAACAAGAACTATACAGTTGAGATGCTTCTCTTAGGTAGGTTCATCCACTAAGCAGTAGGTCCGAGTGCATAAGTAAACCAAGAAAACCGAAACAAAAAGCTTATTATACTTTGTGTAAGCGTACGTAACAGTGGGTGTAGTTTTTACCTATACAGTAGCAGCCATTTTCCATTGCCGACACGACGCGACACGACTGAAGAGAGAAATAGCCACGAATAGCCGTATAAACAAATTATCTCCCGCAGCCGCGCCAGGCGCAAGTACTTTTTTGTTTTGTTTTTTTAATTGCCAACAAGAGCTTTGGAAGTGTAACAAAATATTCCTAGTTCCTTTAGTGTGTAAGTTTCGTAAGAAAAATAAAATAATCTACATCACATATGACACACAGTTCGGGAGCAATGGCCAATTGGTGACGCGCGTTGTTGGGTTTTTCCATTCGTCCAATCAAACCACCGATAATGGGTAAGCGCTTCTTGGAAAGTAGCAAAACTAGAACGCTGATTAAATGACACAACGCTCACACGCTTGTCCTATTGCAGGATGATGCATTACTGTTTGAACATGTACGCTATCGATGTCACTTCTTCATCCAATGTTTATTTATAAATGTGGACTCTCCGAGTCCCTTTTTATAGAAATTGAAAATTTGGAGAAATTCATTACACAACATGTATCTTACGAAAATATCCATCCAATTACTGTCATTCATTCAATCTGTGTGTGACCACTGAACGATCAACCATATTGTAAAATGGTCTCCCTACACTTTTCAATTCATCCCATGCATGCATCTCAACGATCGCAGTGATAAGCCCCTACGAAGTCCCATTGCCGCCCGCTCACCCTTATAAAAACCTTTTGTTCGCAGCGTGGAATATATTCTCACGAAACATTCATTCCACGAAGCCACTCATGGATGAACACTGCGATCGTCTTGACGGTCCATCTACGACACCTCACCGCATATCAGTAAACGTTGGCTGATCATTCGAGCTGGACGAAAATGGGAATCTTCCACGGTGGACGGTGGACAGTGTTATGCTGCGTGTTTGCGTGTAGGTTTTACCACATCAGCTGTTTTCTCCTAGCGATCTAAATCAACGCATTAAATTCCTATTCTGTTGTGCTCCTAGTAACCAGCGCTGCAACTCCCAGGAAAATCCTCCAGAATCGGTTCAGCGTCGACTACCAACCGTTCGAAGGGCCGTGGAATGATGATTTTGACTGGAACGTTATAAAGGTTTGTTCGCTGCTCGCCCACAAAGGTGTGGTTATTTCAATGCATTTATATTCGTTCGTACTTGCAGGAAGTACTACATAAAGCTCCGGGCAATGCAGTGATATCACCGCTCTCCGTTAAAGCGCTACTTGCTTTGTTGTACGAGGGTAGCGCGAGTAAATCCGTAACGGAGCGTGAACTGCTACAGGCGCTCAGTGGCGGCAATGAGCAGGCCGTTTCCAAGCTGCAAAACGATCTGCTGCAGTACAAGCAACAGCAACGAAATCTGCTCATCACTGATCGCGTGTATCACGACGTCTCGGTGACGATCCGGCAAAAGTATCATAGCATTATTGAGGCGCAGTACAGTGCCATAACTGAAGCGATCGACTTTCAGGACAATTTGTCCGCGGCAGCTAAAATAAACGAATGGATCGCCCAAAATACGCGCGGTAGCATTCAGAACATCATCAAACCAGACATGCTGCAAGATGTATTGCTGATGCTAATCAACACGGTCTACTTCAAAGGTTCGTGGGCAATTTCATTCCCACCTAATGCAACCGTGGATAGGCCGTTTTACTTCGGCAGAACATCCGCGAGAAATCAGTTCGCCGCTACTCGAGCAGCTCCGTTCATGAAGCAGCGCGAACGTATTTTTTACTACAAACACTCGGACCAGCTGAATGCCCAATTTCTTCGCTTGCCGTACGACACCAACCGACTGTCCATGATAGTGGTGCTGCCCGATGAACAGCTCTCGTTGAGTCAGTTGCTTACGCGGCTTACACCGCAAGCGGTACACCAGGCACTGGCGGATATGACCGAAGAGGAGGTGGAGATAGAGCTACCACGGTTCTCCATCACCTACTCGAGCTCCATGCGGGAATGTCTTCATCAACTAGGCATCGCGCGTGTATTCAGTGATGAAGCCGAACTACCGTTGATATCGCGCGGCCGCAGCTCACCACTGAAGGTTAGCACGATACTGCAGAAGAGCTGCATTCTGGTGGACGAACAGGGCACAGAGGCGTCTGCGGCTACCGAAGGCACGCTGGTGTTTACGATTCTCAAGCAACCGATCAAGTTCATTGCCAACCGGCCGTTCCTCTTCCTGATCTACGACGAGGGCAAGGGCAACTGGCTGTTCGCCGGCAAAGTGGAAGATCCACAAGCCTAAACGGGTGGGACAGCGCAAACTCTACATCTGCTAAAGCAATTCGAAGTATAATCAGAATCGATCAATATATAAACTCTACTATGTATCTGCCCGCAGAATGAATAGATCTTTTGAGAAATACTCCTGTCACATCACCAATCGGATTGAAATATACGAAAGTTATAAGATCGAATCATACACAACTTTCTACTCAAGTCGCATGCTAATCAAACTTTACTAAGTGGGTTGATAATTCTGCTGGACAACAATATATGTTTTTTTGTTGTTGCTTTTTTGGTGTCTTTCTTCGTATTTGCACTAACATTTCTCATGGAAGATGTCTATCAGCACCCTGTATCAGTATGAGTGCGTATTGGGTTGCACACACTTATTGGAAACCGGTTTATCAGCACAGTGCGCGAACCTAAACTGCGATCGCGCTCGAGCCGATCCGGGCTGACGATCACTCACGAAGCCAGGTGGGATGGATCTCGCGCGTAGCTGACCAGAACCATTTTGTCCGTTCCATAGTTCGGTCGTTCGTGTGGCATCCGATCGGTTGTGTGCAACCATGAATAAGTTTATCATTGTGATATTGTGCTGTAAGTGATTACTTCAACTGATTTGATGATGTTCTTTCTATTAGTTAATTTATGGAAACATTGTGCGCTGAAAAGTACAACGTGTCGTAGAAAAAACAAGCTTTATTATAGATTACTTACTACTTATAGTATACTTATAGGCAAATAATTTATTTAAGAACTGCGAAAAGAATTGGTTGCAGTATAGTGAACCGCTGATTTTAATAGAACGCTTAAGTAGCAAAATCCCCTGCGCAAGTAGGTAGAATCTACAGATAAGAGCCTATTTCGCTTACAGGAATAACCCCCAAGGTACCGTGTTTATGTGACCCACACCATCCGAAGGTCGTCATGATCGATGGCATAATTTTTTGATTGTGACTCCTCGCACACATACAGTCAGGCGATCGGGCAGATTCTGTTCCTGACCTCCTCGAGGAACCTGTTCCTCGTTTACCACTTACGGGAAACCTCTTTCCATGCAAGGAGTGAACCCATGCTCATATTGTTCATTTTTTTAACGATTGATCTAAACGCTTAAAGAACGTCCGGCAGAAGATCGCGTTACCGATGATCGGTACGTATCGTACGGTGTTAAGTGTTGAAAACTGGTCATACAAGTTTGATGCCGGTTCGACATTCAAATTCGACACTTGGCCACGATGCCAACGACATGCATAATTGTGTATAGACGCGTGTTGCGTTCGTTTGCTTCGGAGATGCGACCGCCTATCGCTGCTGCTCGAAGCTGCGCGTGTATGCGTGAAGCCGTATCGATGGGAATTCCCCAGTCTCATAAAACAATCGTTCTGATAATACCGGTATTTCCCGGTTCAGCTCGTTGTGGCTGTTGACACTAACGATCAAGCGTATTTAAGAATGACACTGACACTGAAGCAAAGAGGAATAAAAATGATGTAGGTCACATCACAAAGGAGGCCATAGTTAAGAAGTAAATTAGAAGTTGAGCTGAGAAGCAAAACTATTTTGAGAATAATATACTTAGTAGAGATGAAACTAACACTTAACTATTTTTCCGTATATAGTTGCAGCACTCGTAGTTTATGGCGCTACTGCTCAATACGATAATCGTGGTCCATTCCAAGGTCAACGCCAAAATGAGTTCGATCTGCAGTTCGTCAAGGTATGCTATTTGAATATCTAACTTTTAAGTACAATGACTGGAATTCAACTGTCAATATTTTTTTGTTTTGTTTTCAAGGAAATTTTCAAAAACCATGACTCCAACGTTGTTCTCTCACCGTTTTCCGTGAAAATTCTGCTTACCCTTATCTACGAGGCGTCCGACACTAGCTTCGGTAATTCCGTGTCGAACACCAAGCGCGAACTTAGCGCCGTCATCCAGAATGACAACCTCGAGCAGACGCGTGGTTACTATAGGCAGCTGCTCGAATCTGCCCACCAGGATAACAAGGACTTTGATTTGAACATCGCTACCAACTTCTTCGTCGACAACTTCATCGAGGTGATCAACAAGTACCAACAGATCGCGAATACATACTACAACGCGGAGGTCGCGAATGTGTCCTACGCCAACCCAACGGAAGCCGCCTCCATCATCAATAACTGGGTGGCGCAAAGCACAAACGGTCGACTGCGGGAAATTGTGACGCCGGACGGTGTGGAAGGTGCCGTCATTACCCTGATCAACGTCATTTACTTCAAGGGTTTGTGGACGTATCCATTCCCGGAGACGGTCAACAACGTGAAGCCGTTCTATGGTTCGTCCGGTAAATCCACCAGCGCTCAGTACATGGAGCAGAACGGACAGTTCTACTACGACAATTCGACCGTTCTCGGAGCGCAGATTCTTCGCCTGCCGTACCGCGGCGATAAGCTTGCGATGTACTTTATTCTCCCGCATCCGGACAGCTCCATCAGTAAAGTGATGAAACTCGTCAACAACGCTACACTGCACCAAGCACTCTGGTACATGGAGGAAAACGAGGTGAACGTGACCATCCCTAAGTTTAAGTTCGACTTTAGTGAACAGCTGAACGAACCACTACAACAGGTGAACCTTTGGCGTCCATTTTAAGCATGCTCGTTTCATTAACGTAAGTTTTTGGTTTTTTTCCCATAGATTGGTATTCGTGAAATCTTCTCCCAAAACGCTTCCTTACCACTTCTGGCCCGCGGACGAGGAGCCCGTGATGAGGTGCGAGTTTCGCGAATCTTCCAGAAGGCCGGTATCACTATTAATGAAGTTGGCAGTGAGGCATATGCCGCTACTGGTAAATATCCTGCCCCATGCAATGGTACGTCCAAACAAATGTCTAATATACACCCTGTACTTTGTCATGTTTAGAAATTCAGCTGGTCAACAAGTTCGGTGGAAATGGCGTCCAAATCTTCAACGCAAATCGGCCATTCATTTTCTTCATTGAGGACGAAACATTCGGCACAATGCTGTTCGCTGGAAAGATTGAGAATCCCGTCTTTTAATGTGTTCACAATGATGAAAGGACGATGATCGCGTGAAGCGTTCCTAAAACCAACTCGTTCCAATGTAATCGATCATTTTAATAACTATACCAACAATAAAAAATATGTCTCTTATGATACGAGGTTTCGTTAGTTCGCTACAATATTATCCAGCCAAAGTTTATCTTGGTCACACTTTAGAACGGCTGAATGATCATATGGTAATCTCCGACTAACAAATAATATTCACTCCACTAAACATTTCCAATAGCTCAATATGATCAAAGCAATAATAAATTATGCGCTTGAATATCTTTCCTCGGGGCTTACAAAACAACGTTGCAACATATCCTTCTCTGCTGCACGGTTTGTTTTCGTAAAGATTACGCAAACATCAATCATTTCAACAATCGCCACGATCGATCGGCTCGTTATAAATAAAGCCCATCAAGGTGCATTTAGCGGCGTACATCCTTGTTCTATCTGGAAGATGCACTCCTCTAGAAGAAGCCTTTCATCCATGCACAAAACATTACAAGGATGAACAATACGCCCTAGTCAAACACTAGAGCATTCTTCCGCTTCGTCGCTGGTACTCACATCCACCCAGGGCCAAGGGGATGCTTCCCAAAGTGCACCGATCTAAATTCGATCGAACCGAAAGTGCTGACAAAGCGTTCCGACCACCATCATCAAAAGGCACTGATGCATTATGTCTAGTTCTTCGCGTCTGCATCGAGCCACCTTACACGGTACACGGTGCTCCATTCTTCTTAAAATACTTCCCATGGACAAGAAAAAACCACCGATGCACGGATTGCAACCGATAACGGTACCTTGGGCTTTTGTGTGGGTATGGACCGTGCGTCCATAAATAATGCTGAATCATAAAAATGTAATTACCAAGGGTATGTTTAATTTCTACCCATAGCCCCAGCGATTACGAGGAAAATCCCCAACAAGAACGCTTTCTACAATATGTTTTGTTTAAAGGGGTTTGTTTTGTAAGCTTTTATTTTACGGCCAAAGAGGATTCCCCCTTAGTACGGGTTTGAAAAATCTCATCACATAAATAGAAGAACACTGTTGTTCCGAGATCTATGCAATGGTGGTGTGCAGAGTGAGGACAAAAGTGCGCTTTATAAACATTATTACTTCCCCAGCAATGGTTTTTCCTTTTAAGTAAGAAGCATGACGCATTAAAAAATTAATCTTGTGAGGTGTCATTCTCTTCTTACAGAAACATCGTCCTCAGGGGTTCTATTAATTAACAAAATGCATTTTGGTTTTTGTTTGCATTTCTTGCGGTAAGATTGCTTGACGAATCACAGTAAAAGTGCGGTTACCTTATCGTTCCTTGGCTTCATTTGTTTTTTTACTGTTCAACTAACCTTCTTATATTTAAATCATTCATTGAGAATCATTTTATGATTGAAGCATTCTTCCTGTTACCATAAATAATTGCACAGAACACACATCAAAAGAACCTTTTTCCTTGCCGATAATGTGTTAGCAATTTCAACACCTGCATCTCTTCAATATGTTGTTTTCTTCTACCTAAATTGGCTTATTTTTCGGCCCCATTTTATACGTTTTATCTCTTTCTGCAAACGGTTCCATTCCCTCTCATTGACCGTATAATCAACTGCCAATCTAAACCGTGGCGAGATGGTGAATTGTACTAAAAATAAAACAAATCCCCATCAGTTTTCATGCCCGTCAACCTTTTCCGTCCGTTTTCTGCTCAATATTTTTCAGCTTCCATTTAAAGGATCGGTTGAACGATGGATTTTTTTTTTTGCTGAAAGTGTTGATTTTTTTTCCAATTCCAATCGTTTGCCTCAAGCGATGGTAGACTAAATTTCTTCCCCCAGCTTTTCACCGCTTGTGGCTTGGAACGGTAAGCTGTGCATCGCTTATGGTTGCAATTTTATTGATTCACTATTGGCCAATCGCGAGCTAAAACCAGGCCGCCTATGTGTCTACCCGTCCGCTCGATTGAGGACGGGTGAAACCATTTTCATCGAACCCTGTCCGTTAATCCCGTGGCATTCGCTCGTGGAGGGAAAACTCCCTTAGAAAGCTATTGCAGGTCGTGGGGGAAAACTCGCACCGGTCGGCTTTATTCTAACCGAAGCCACTAAACCCACCCCGTGACCTAGTACACCTGGGTTGGGTAGCCTGCGGGTGGTGAAATCGAACCCGCCGCGTACATACGGTTGCGGCCCTGTCGGGTGAATTAACATTCCGAGCGCTTCATTAGGATTACCCGCGTGGCAGAATCAACTCCGAACCTGGCACGGGCACTATCGACCTCCGGACGATGTTGCACCCTTATCAAGTCGAGGTCAATCGTTGATCTAATTTGCGAGGTGAGGTTACGCCTCGATAGAACCGTTCGTTCGAACTCGTTTAGAATTTCGCCTGGTGTATGCAGCGGGATACTTTCGCCAGGAGAGCAGTGTAAGATTGTGCTGATTGGTAGATTTGCATCGAATTATTTTAATATTAATTTATTCCACATTAAGCTCGTTTAAAGTAAGTATGTGCATCATTAGGATGAAAAGATTATATAAAAATAGATTTAGGTTATCAATCTTAGAAGAGCTTGATAATTAAGAAGTAAGACAATTATTATGGTCCGTTATTCAATGAATTTTAGATGTTCATCTTTTCTTAATTATAGATCGATTAAGATATATATATATATATATTTCATTTTTTCCTAATTCGTTCGTAATAATCCTTGTTCCCTCTATTTTTTTAATAACAACTATTTCAATCCTTTTTGGAGGTTATCGATGACTCCGTGACTTAAACAAAATAGAACTCCAAGCTTAGAAATTCAATTTTAAAAACTGAAAAGAAACGTAAAAATTATTTACACAATTTACATAAACCTAGGACTAGAAATTGCATGAAGACAGATTTTTGGACTACAGCCTTCTGCTCCAGAGATCCTACAAAATAATTATTTCTGTTTCTGTTTATTGATTTCATTCTATCAGTTCCTTCAGAATTGTTATCGTTTGTTTCTTTCCCAGTTCTAGTTCAAGATTTCTAAGGTTAGGTGTACTCTTTATCTCTATTCTTGGTCCTCTACCCCACGACTTCTTCTATTGGACTTATCACTTCATACATCAATTTACGGATTTATAGTTCATGCTACAGTATTCAGTATTGAGGAAGATCTCATGTATTTTCGACTAAATATATAAAGCCAAATAATTCTAATGTAGTCAAAATAAATTCATCTATTTACTCCAACCATCTTTCTCTGAGAAGTATGTAATTAGACCAGCTACGCTTATGGAATAAAAATAAAACACTTAATCAAAACATTTTCCCAGAACATATCCTCGATACTGGACAAATCAAATTAGCCTTCCAGCATGCGTGCTACCTAAACGCGCACACACGCGAAACCACGCCGCAAAACACACGGGGACACTCTTATCTTACCCAACAAACTTCCCCACGGGCCGGATGAAGTTGTTCTGCAGCAGTTTGATTGGTTTATTGGATTTGTCCAACGCGCGGGATCGATGATGCAAGAGGTCATCCAGCTCATCGCCGGGCTTGGAAAAAAGGGCTTACAAAAATCAATAAAACTAATAATCCGTTCGTCAGCCTTCTGCCACTGGATTCCTGCCTTTTTCTGTTTACTCTTACCTATCGAATTGGCCTAGTTCCGTACTGGCCCTGCGGGCTATTCTGTCAGTGGTTTGGAAAGATACTATTTTTCTCCTACTCTTTCTCTCTCTCTCTCTCTCGCACACACTTTCTGTCCCTTGCTTGCTTTCATTCATTAGTCATGCAATCGACCGCCAGGGAGCAGGGAGCAATGGAGCACTAGCTCGAGAAAGGTCATACGGTGGTCGGAAATGTTCCAACACAGCGGAAGGTCTACACCCAGTATACACGGGATGCATTAAGCGTTTCTCCCATCCGCAACCCGAACCGTCCAGGGGTCGGGTGCGGTTTTGTTCTGGTAAATGGTACAGGATAGCGTGCCGAGCAGCTACAACACCCCAACCGACAGGCATTGGCTCCAACCTCCAAATGGTCAACGGTTCGGTGGGTTGCATGTAACTAACAGCCATTTTTCTAACTGTAATCAGAGTCCTTCCCCCCTATGTCAACCTTTGCACTTTTACTCGTTCTTGCTTGCTACCCAACTAACACTAAAACAAAGCACACCGTTCGCAAGTGGCGTACGATAAAAAATGGAAAAACTGTGTGTGAGCGGGAAACAAGAAAAAAGCAACATGGCCACATCACACCAATGGCGAATGTTTGCATATTTTATTTCGCACAGGAAAAGTGCCACCACAGCCCACGGGCTGCCAGGTAGGAAAAGCACCAAAGAGCGTTTACCGAGGCACACTAACCATCCACCAACCACATATTTGTTTCGAAGCACCATTCGCCAACGAGAAAGAGTGAGTAAAAATTGCAAAAATACCAACGCAACGGAACACTTTGCCACACGCAGTAGCAGCACGAGAGCGTTTTGTTGAGCGCGCGCCAGGCAGGAATTCAATTTTATCCTTCCTCAAAAGTTTATTTGCATACTGCAATTCATGACAAACAATCGGGCCAGAGTTTAGCTAGTGTATGTCTCTTGCAATTAAAATAGATGTTCGCAACGCTTGACCGCTTTGAGTCCCGAAAGGAAAACAAAGTTCAAATGCTGAGCCGGCATTCAGGAGGATGTGTCTGCTGGTGCGCATAAAACAATTGAAAACACTGCACTTTCGTTGCTGTACGGTTTGTTTTTCATAAATTATATTAGAACCCACTCTTTCGAATTTAGACGGTTGAGTTTAGCAATGTTCCACACTTTAACTCTTTTAGCTCTGATGAAAATGTTCAAATATGAAGTTATCCTCCAAAAACGCGTAAAATTCTCGGCCAAAGTTTATTTTATCCAACTTTACCTTTAAAATATTGACGGAAAAACAATCCCATAAAAATCTCTCTGACATGATGAATTTGGCTTCCATTTTACACCGGTGCTGGTACTGTGCGCCGGCTGACTGATAATTATGTTTCCCATTCATGCATCTCACCCACGAAACATAAGCTAATTGTCTGCAAACAACGTTTCCATCTGTCGTTCCCTCTCGCAAGTGGGGCGTCCTTGGGGAAAACAATAAAAGATACAAAGGCAACGGAGAATTCAAATTATTTCATCACCTGCTGGTTGCTTCCCACCACCAAAGCACACCCATCATTAGAGCAACAATCGGCCCAAAAACCACCACCTTCGGATGCCTTCAATGTGTTGCTGTACAACAATCAAATTCTGTTACTGATGTAGCCTGCCTTCAGGAACTCCACGGCTACATAAGTACCATCAACTGTTGCGAGAGCGTGCTACAATTTAAAAATATAAAAAATGCTGTTGCAATTCCAAATTCATCCACACACACACACGCAAGTTCCAACACGTGGTACATATTCATCGCACGTAGTCACCCCGTCGTAAAGTGGTTTTATGTTTTTATACCCCCTTTTTCCCACCCCCAGCAAACAACCCCCCGCGCACCCTCTGGTGAGCTGATTTGGAAACAATGAGAAAATGAATAAATAATATGCTTCTTTTTCTGTCTTTCTCTTTCCGTGTATGACGACTTTTTGCCACGATGTCGCTCAGGATGATGATGAGCTGGCAAACTTTAGGCAAAGTTCCTCCCGAAAGGAAATGCCATACAAACTGATCGCATAACGTGAGATAAAAGGGAGAATACCTTTTTTTTTTTTGGTAAGTAATTTCCTACCGAGTTGGGTCTAAAATTCTGACTTTCCTTCCCAAGAAAAAACAACGCCATACTCTCTGCTAGATATAGCTTTAATTTTCGTGCGGCTTCTCGTGCGACACGAGCTTGTTCCGGTTGCATTTTCCGTGCGCAAACACACGTTCCGGTGACATTTATTCCGATTGCCATGTCGGGGCGTTTTTTTTACTCTCGCTCTCTTGTATTTACCATGATGCTAAAGCTTTTCCATCGAGCAGCAAAAAAACAACCGGATAACCATGGCTAACATAAGTGGCGTTTCTGTTTCTTCCTTTGCTGTCCGGAATTATGGGGTTGATGGTTTAATTTTGTGGAAGGTTTCGGAGTTTTTTTCTTCTTCTTTTTAGTTGCCATCACACACACACACACATGCTTTTACACCCAGTTAGGGTTGACATGTCCGTTTTCCGTTCCCTGCTCTAGTCAGCGAACGAACTTCCGATTGTGAGGTGTTACGATCCCCTAGCGCTAATCCCACACGGACCAAGGGTTTGTTTGTGCTTGGTCTCAGAGCGAACACACACACGACAGCGATGATAAAGCGTTTTGTCTGGTCCAACTTCCATTGGCAGAAGGAAGCATTCCTGGCTACTCCAAAATCTGTCAAACTAAGCGACTCTCTTTTGACGGAAGGTGATGTTTCTTTTTTTTTTGTTCGTCTTTCGTCGCTTTGGGGAACACACACACACACACAAACCATCGGCATCGTCCATAAAATCAAGACCTATCGTAAACAAGGTGAAAGTCCAGCAGGAGTTTCAAGTCCGGCCGTGGTTTCTGTATTTGCAGTGCAATATTTCATTCCCGGTGACAGCCGAGTGCTGCTGAGCGTGTACCAGCCCGGTTGAGCTTTAAATATTTACCAAAACTCGGTGTTGCACACTGGCCCCTGTTTCCGTATTTCAGTTTAAATTCAGCTTGAACAGTTCCATTAAAGTACGACCGATGACTTCCAATCGGGTTTCTCGGGCAAGTTAATAATGGTCCATCCATTCGGTCCGGTATCGATTGCAATTAAATCGAAATTAGGGATTCGAACCCACCACCCACATTTGCATAATGCGTTGCATTTTTACCCCCACAGAAAATGCACACTACTGCACACAAGCTGCAGCGCTGCTGTTGGTGAATATAAATTACACCCGTTACCATAGCGACTGTGCTGAACGACGCCTGAAAGTATGTGATGCAAATGCATTCACCACAAGGATTATTTTAGGTGATTAAATATTGTTGTAAGGTATCAATTTTCTGACGGTCAATAAATTAAGCATCCCCGACGAAGAAGAACATCAATTGATTGAGCACAAGCGCATGATACAGTGTAATCAAATGCCGTGGCGTTAATTTACTCTCAACTTTAACACTGTAAATTGATCACAAATTGGAGAGGAAATGAACTACCTCGAATAATTCTGGAACCAGCGCGCACCACCATTGTGGCGAAATTGATTAAACGAAATTAATAAATACCTCACAAAGGGGCGTCACTCCGATCCCATTAACGGGGGATGTTTCATAGAAATTAATTTATGCAACATTATTACATCGGTTATCATTAATTTCGTGCCGAATCAAAGACTTTTCACGGAAAGTTCGTTTGAAATGTCGAAACAATTATTACGCCGTTCAAATAGGACCTTTTAAAGCATCCAAAATCCAGGGGCAGATATATATCTATTGCCGGGTTTTTGGCCGTTCCCCCTTTTTCCACGAATTCCACTCACTCATGCTCGTAAAATAATCGTCAATCAATCGACGTCGATGATGATAAATCATTTTCCGCCCTTTCGGTCTCCTCTACCCCGTTTGAAACGACCGGGTCGGGAAAATCGGTGCCAGAAGTGATCCGACAGATTCATTCACCCGCAAACGAGCATCGTTTCGGTGATTTTCTCTTTGGCCATTTTCAGCTAAGTATCTGCACGTCCTTTAATTGAGTACGCTTCTGAGAGGGGTTGGTGGGGGAGGCCAATCGGTGGATTCCATCTGCCAAACTGCCGAAGAAGAGTACGTTACTAGCTCGAATGACTTTTACAGCACATTCATCAAAGTTGAGACTATGTGTATGGGCCGCTCCTAACACGGTCCTTGGAGAAATTGACAAGAAGCAACACATCCATCTTAACGCTTGAAGCTGTATCCAACCCGAAAACTCCCTTCCCAGAAGAGAACAAAGAGAGCTCCCACCCGACGCTACTTGACAGCTTTCCAGCAGTCCCGCGACCACGAAACAGGATTCTCGCTTGTGAAAATGTTAATCTTCTCAATTTACATGATAAAGTGAGGAAACATTTTCACTGTTATCAAAATATTTCAACCATCGCGGGCGCAACAACTCCCAGCAACATTGGGCAAAGTTGAAAATAAATTGGAAAAGCGCACGCTCTTAATGCCGCGTTATGTTGCCACTGCTCTTGATGCATTTTGTTGCACCATCACCACCACCATCATCATCATCATCAGCGTGATCTTGCGATGCAGAAGTGTACCGGCAGCGTCAGAAATCTCTACAACGATACACCACGGTCACACAGTGCAGAAGAGGTGCAAGCTGTCGGGCGATTATGTCGCCGTTTTTGATGGGTTTTTCGGGCGCTTGGCAACGGCGACATTGCCGCTCCGAGGCACACGGTGACGCGCACAGATACGGTGCGAGTTTAGATTGAGTGTTGGCGATACACTCGACCGTGTGTACCGCTTGTAGTTTCGTTACCGGCAGAAGACGGTGACGCTTTCCGAGCAGATTTTCCACTCCGCGTTCTGCGAAGCTCACCAACAGCATGCTGTATTTATTACACGTTATACGCGGTGTAACTTTCGCCAAAGCTACATCAACTGTGTAAGCTGAGGCGAATTATCTCTTTACGGTGAAATGGAGCGTACGAGGGGGTGGAGAAGTTTCTTTTCTTGAGCTACGAAGGGAACTAGAATCCCGAGGAATGGTAGTGGAAAAAGGTGAAATAAATCATAAGCCATCATAAGGCGTAGGGGTGTTGAGTTCACGATTGCACATTAGTTGCTGGTCGTAGTCAGCGCTATCTTTTCGGATGGCAAAACTGTACCATTAAGTTGGCGTAATGGAACGGTCGTATATCAATCAGGATGCTGTTGAAACACGCCGAGTGTTTGCCTGAGATGTAAACATTACGAGTTTGCACTTGATGAATGTTTGTAACGCTAAGTGATAATTTATTACATTATTTTTGCTTTTACTTACAAAAACAAATGCATTTCATCGCATGAATTTTACTCCACTTACTTTAAAATCTGAAAGCTCTTCCTCCCAAAAACCTCAATTGCAATTCCACACAAATGTTTCCCGTTAAACATTTTTCCGGCCCCAACAGACCTGTTTTTGTGAATCTGACGACACATAATCATTCATCGGAAGTAATGAACACTTACGACGAAATTTACGGCTAATTGTAACACATTTTCCCTTAACGATAAACTTCACCGAACCACCCAGGCAGTATTTTGTTTTAATTAAAGATTCTCATCAACACGCGTCATGCATTAGCGTATCATTGGCGTCTCCTGTACTTAAAGTACGTTTATGTCAGTGACTTGCCAAGATGGTTCTGCACTCGTCAAGAGGTTATGTATATCCTACCGAGCAAGCGTTAGTGGAGAATCCACTGCAATCTGCAATGTACCGAGAGGAAACTTCTCACCAAGCACGCCTTAGCGTAAGGATAGTGCGCCTAACAATTTCCACTTATGCCATCCCTGCCATTAGAACGCTCCATACGTAACCCTTCATTCGTTCCCGGTGACACAGTGACGTATTGTCACAGCGTACACACACACACACCGTTGAGTCTTGACAGTTTTCAACAGCCACTCGAAAGTTGGCCGACCGAGTAACGGGGAGTTCAACTAACACGTGGCGTGCGAACGTATCTATGTCGCGGTAAAAACTGACGCCCGCGCTTCACAAAATGGCCCCTTTGCTGTCAACTTCCCGCGCACGGCAACGATGTTTATATTTGCATAATAAACTTTTCACTTCCACGAGTGCAAAAGTGTTTTTGTTTTTCGGGGTACTAGCATTTGATACAAGGCCGATGTTAGACATTCTTGTTCCGGTTCAGAATGGCCATTTTGTTACTTTTTTTATTTGTTGCTTAGAGTAGTATTTTTACCTCTTCCTTTTTTCGTTTTTCCCCCTCGCACGGCATCTGTAAGTCATGTTTCGAATCACATTTTTCACATCACAAAACCCCAAACGGTGCTAGCGAAACTTTTCCCATCGGTGCTGCAAACGTTTCACCAGCAGACACTTCCCGGTTAGCCGTCGTATTTCTTTGGCCTGTTTGCATGAAATCGCAACTGCATTAGCATCGAATTGCTATTTTCGACAGCGATCCACACCGATCCAGCGAAACTTTCCAGCCGACTGGCCTGAGGAATAAAACCCGGCGACTTCCGAACGACAGTTTTTGACTTTCATGTTTGATTGGCATTTCGGGCACGGAGATGCTGTGGGGAAGATTTGCACACTGAGAAAAACACTATCTGGCATACTGGCACATCTCTGTTCTGGTTCCACAAGAAGAAAAAAAATCTTCCCCGAACGTTCTACAGTTTTACGGTTCAGCTGCGCTAAAATGCTCTCGAGCATGATCGATCGAAACCAACCGTCGTGCACTGGTGGCGCTGTACAACATCTTCGATCGGGTCGGGGTTCCTCCTTCTCTCGACAAACATCCACCAAATCGAATGCCAAAATTTCCATTCGCTAGGGCAGAAAGTAAAACAGCCCGTGCAGTGCGCTTTTGTAAAGAGGTTATGAATATTTAATGTTCCACTTTCTTCGACGGCATAATGTTGCCTCTTGCACTGGTTCCAAGTTCCTGCGAACTGATCGAAGTGGTTCTCCGAGTGCAAAACTTGCGTTCCTCACTGCCGACCCCATCGGCAAAACAGATCTACGGGTAATTTAAAATTAAAATTCATCTTACCCTCCTAGGCCAGATAAACCTTAACGAATGAGTTTAATTGAATTTCTGCCGCTATTCCTCCTGAACAACTACCCCGCTTTTACTTCCTACCCCAATTGTAGTCCCCTTGAAGAGTAAATGCCAATCCCAATCATGACGATCCCAAGTGCTTCGAACGAATCAAAAGCACGGATATCTTCGAAAGCACCTAAGTAATTAGCTTCGAGTGAAGTGATTCTTGGGTATAACCATGCTGCCGGGATTGCCTTCCAATTAGAATTCTCGTACTACGAAGGAGACAGTTTTTTTAAGGCTGATCATTTTTTTTCTCCCTTTAAACTCTTCTGGAAACGCTTTCAATCTGATTTCTGTTCACTTATTTTACGGGGCATCTAGAGAAAAGAGGCAAAATAGGATCAGATCGAGAGCTATGATTTCACCATTGCTTGTATCAATTATTCGATTCTACTTTTAATTCAAATAAATAATCGCATTCGTAACCCTTTTCGGGTTACATCGATGTCATGAGCTATCGTTGCGGACGATTTTTCTCAACCGTATCGAATAGCAAAAACACATTCAGCATGATCGGCCGCTAAAGGATACGTACCAGCCCACACAGTGGACTAAAATAAGCTCTCAAAAACGATCAAAAAATTGTTTTTCCCAATAACCTGAGTTTTATACGAAGAATATTATTTATATACATCAGACCGATGAAACAGAAAGGTAATTAATTTTCTTATTAGGGATTTCGTTTCCAATAATTTAAGAGATATATAAATATGTCTCCGGAGCGGATCGACGGCCGAGGAGAGAGCGTTGTCGGTCTCATACGGCCGGACCGGGGATCAAATCTCATTCAGGACTGACTATCCTGTTGCGGGAAAATTAAAGCCACGGAAGCCAGAAATGGCAGGCCAAAACCTTTCGAGTTTGTAACACCATGTAAAAAAAAAACAAAACCAAACGGCCAATATTTCTCCATTAACGCATTTAATGTAACTATAAAAAGTATAAAATTAAATATTCTGTTAGAAACTTCGAGCTCCTAATTTTAGAAGCAAAAAAGGCTTTCCAAAAACGTGCCGTTGCTACCCTGGGCGGTCAGATGGCAGAGAAGATAGCGGCGCCGGTCTTGAACGGCAGGACGAAGGCTCGAATCCCATTCGGACCGGAGTTCTAATCCCTTTACTTACTTAATTTCAATTTAGAAGATTACTTGATAACAATCTAGTGTTTTTCACAGAATTGTGTTAAGCATATACAATTTTTAAATTTAAACCTTTATACCCTCTGTCATACACACGTCATAAAAAACACACCAGACAACCCAGCCTCGGGTGATATTCTCCTACTAATATTAAGTGATGACATTGAATTCTTCCTAGAGACAATCATACGCATCTGAGCAAAAAACAATGTTAATAAGTCAAATTATAGAACCTTAAAAAACATTCCAAACACCCAAATGTTTCCCACTGTGCAGACACAACGACCCATTTGCAATCGATACAACAGTAGCGGATGAGTGATTGATTCTTTTTCTTCCTGAATTGTAAATTATACATCAAACCCAATCGATTCGAGTTTATTGTTGCTGTATATTTCAATGCTTTGTTTTTTTTTGAATCGAGTCCAATTCAATTTTTGCTCTGCCTGTTGCTTTATTCTCTTTTATTTGCCTCGAAGCGTTGCAAGCACGTTACATCCGGACGTATTTCATCCAGTTTTGTTGTTCCCGTTTGGTATGCTAATGATCTGAACCGTTTTCACTTTTTTTGTGCGCTGTTTTGTATCATTACCGTCTCATACTGTCTGCCTTGTACACCGGGGTTTGCATTTTAATCACGCTCATCGCAATAAGTGTAAGCTGCAGCGTACTACTCAACTCCGAATTCGATTACAATGGGTTTAAAACAAGAACAAAAAAAAAATCTTTAGGCACAAAATAATGGTTTTAACACTTCCTTTACATTCATTATTCTGTCAGAAGTGATGATTATTATTTTGCCTTCGTTTGACTGTTCAGCAGCACCGAATTTCGTAAGCGAGCATGGGAAAATATTCTCCAAATTGCTTCACAGACGTGCTGATGTTAACGATGGAGATATTTTTGCAAGTGCTCAACTCAAGCCTTCGATCGATAATACAATCTATGATCTGTTTTCATTGTACATCATGCAGCTGTATTTTCAACGTACACATAACCAATTCTCGAGTGGGAATATTTGTGAACACAATTGCGTTCAAGTTATTTTTCACTTGCTTTGAAATTTGAGCTCGTCTGCATTTGGAAGTTGTGGTAATATTTATCTTCCTTTTCCGGGTGGTCAAATACAGTGAAATTTGTCTATGATTGGAGTTGTCCTGTTTGATGTTCACCTGTTATTGGTGTTCACCTACTTTTGTAGCCCACGATTACTTAAATTTCTAGTGAAATTTCAATTTTTGAGAATGCAAAACCAAAACATAGCAGATTAGTTATAAAATTGGACTTTCACAGATAGCAATCGGCTGGGTTGTTATTACAAAATAGTTTCTAAATGTACCGTCTAAGAGCTTAGACAATAAAAAGTATTATAAATGTGTCTCACAATCTGAGAAAAGTTCTAAAGAACTCAACAGAAAAGACAAGTGCGTTGCCATGTTTTGTATTATGAATTCCATGTCAGCTATGTCCTGTCACATTATCCAGATTTCCATAACTTGAGGAAAGATGTCCTGCAGAACTAGAATTTTGAAGAGATATTTTTAGTAAGTGAGAAGAGCAGAGGAAGAAGCGAAAATACGCTGAATCTTTTGAATCAACGAAAAAAATAAATTCCTTCTTGATGTTTCTTGAATAAGATAAGATAATCAAATACTTTGTATGAAACTTTCTCTGCTGTGGCGAAACTCAACTCCTGCCACTATCTTCATTACAAATCTTCTATCCGTACCAAAGAGAGCAGCACGATTTTTTCCTCCTTCTTTTAATTTAAATCATTTCTACTGTATCCTTTGTATAAAGCTTCATTGTCTTTTACCGACTTCGTTTGCCTTCAATCGCCTAATCTCTTCTACCAGTGTGTAAATCCGCCATTTCGCACCCGAAACCTCAGCGGATGATTTCATTTCCTTCCCTGTTCCGGAGTTCTGCTTGCGCTCACCATTTCTGTGTAATTTTCCCACCATTCGTTGACACCCTGCCAACCAGGATTTGCCCAACGGGCCTCGACAAGTCAAACACTCGGTCCCCAGCTTTGCTACAGTTGTGTCTTTTGTGTTACATTGTGTGATTCGAGACATTCCGCACCAACTTAATTACCGTGCACTTAAGCTCCCGTAGGGCATAACGTGCCGCAGTAAATTTCATTCCATGCGACTTTTTATTCCTTTCTTGCCAAATGTCAAGGAGGGGGTTTACAGAAAGGCCACAGTGAAAGGATTCTTGTACACTTTTATTCCACAGAAATAAAGCGAAGGGGTTGATGCTGCAGAACATGTCGCGGCTTTGCTAAAGGGGCATTCAGCAAAAATTCTCTGTCTGCCGGTTTTTAATAGCGCACTTGCAGCCGCAAATCATGTACCTCACACCAGGGCACCAGAGTTCGATTTTTGACATCGACAAAACTGTGAAACATCAGGTCACCACATCGAAACTGGCATAAATGCTTTGCCGAAACATGCTCTCACGTCGCATCTTGTTGAATGAAAATGGATCCTCTTTTAACAAACTGTCTGATACACGTACTCGTCTTCGTTGGCTTTTGGGTAATGTTAAAGCTTTGCAGAAAAAACAAAACAAAGCACAAGACAAGACAACCAGGCAAGGCCACAAAACGTTATAACCTTCATCGGCAGATAATCACGGACAAAGAAAATTCAATTCCATAATTTCCTTTTAGTCTTCGTTGCTGGGGTTTGCGATTTTCGATCCAGGCACCATCAATGTGATGACGTCGTCGTCGTCGTCGCTCGTTCGATACAGCGTAACCCTCAATGCTCGAATGGGAAACCCGGACCGATAACCGACCCGTGACGAGAAAGCCACAAATGGTTAGCAGTAATAGAGTGCCAGTTTTCGGCAAATAATCCATCGAACACGTTGCCGGCTGAGCGTCCCTTTCTAAATGTCCGTTTTTTGACGTGGAAATAGTTTTAAGCCAACGATCAAGCAAACTTCTAACGGCAGAAACGGATCACTTATTGGATTAGTAACCTGTTTAGGATGTGATAAGATATGGTATCCAGCCAAACAAAAGATCAATCTTTGACTTTGATAATACCCTCATAAACACCAGCTCTTCAGCTGTTGGGATTACTTGGAAACAATCCGATGTTTTGAAATTTATTTCACAGAATATAAACTCGTTACTACATCCATTGTGGGACAAATTCTAGTGAAAAATGATTCTCTTCCAAATGGTCACATCAGGTAAAAATCAAACGAAGTTACTAAAGCTTTAGTATTTGAATAGACACGTGGGCCTAAGTTATTAACAACAATTTATAAAAACGACAATAAACAAGCAAATTTTTCCTCCTCCTATCCATTCTCTTTCCATCGTTCTAAGTATCAAAAGCTCTTCAAGCTCCAGCCAAAGTGTATTAATAATCGTTAAACAAATGAGCTCCAAGAACCCATCCCTTGTGTATGATTTACAAAGAGGACCAACCAACCTTAGAAAAAAGAATAATAATACAGACCACTTAAACGCTTCCCTGCGGAGGTGTCCAACGAAAAAACAACCTCGAAACACTTGCATCAAATATTCCTGGAAATGTTCACTTCCAAGGACCTTCCAATAAAACCGATAGACGGCTATCGTTTCCTGGGGGCCAGTTTAGGAGGGCTCATTGCTCATGAGAGGTAACAATGCTTGGATTATCCCGCCGCCAGCCTAAGGCGATGGCCAATAAAGTGACGACCTTTAAAAGTGTCATATTTTGCAGCGAATGTGCTTTGGTTTCCTTTTCCCCGGCTCATCTGCCTAGTCCGGTTAACGGTTATGATTTTTACGGTGAGCCGTCATTATCCGACCGGCGCCGTATGATAGGCCGCACTCATTCGACACTTTAAACGCTGGAACCGGCCGATGATGGTTAAAGCTCCAAAGGAGCATTAAATGTGGTCGCTACGATTACGAGGCGCTTTAGTACATGCTTCACCGTCGTTACTGGACACAAGTGATCCCAACCATCCAGGAAACTACCTTAACTTGATTGTAAAGTATCTCTTTTGTCTTTGTCGCCACGACGAGGTCGAAACCAAAAAAAAAAAACTTGGTGGGAATGCTTTACATTCTCAGACCCGAAACGATCCATTTCTGGCATGATATTGTGACACGCTCGGGATGCCGCCCGGATAAGCATTCCGCGAGGGATTATTAAAAGTACTGTCCGTGCTCCCTAGCGTCCTCTGTCGTACCGCCCTTTGTACCCAATAAACAGAATGTACAATACGAGTTCCTACCGGTAGTCACGTACCATCGTGGTGAGTGTTATTACCGGTGATGACCACCACCAACGCCGCCGCCTCCAGGGAACCGTCATGGGAGTTCGGGGTTGGATTTTTACCACTTCCGGCCATAATAGCATTTGGAAGTAATCGAGTAGGATTTTTATTCACCCCAAAGCGACGCTCGAATTGCTTCGCCAGCCAACGCCACCACTAAGCAGCAAGAACATTATAAGAACGTACACCACCTACCCCTGGAACGAAACTTTGTTTGCGAATTCGTTATCGAAGGATAAGCTCCTTCATAAGTCTGTAAGCAATCTTGATCCAACCAACCGACCAGACCGGATCTCTGTGTGAGAATGGTTTCGGAAGGGAAGGAGAATTACGCTCTCCTTGAGAATTGTATCCCGTCCGGTAACATACACACAGCTAGACACAGACCCGCATCCCGTCCCACTCCACGAGCATGTCCTCAAACCATGGCCAATCTAATTTCCAACATGATTTACTAAGATTTATGCTTCGCCGAATCGAAGTAATGCGTTTGTCGAAACAATTTCTTCATGTACATCCTGACGAGAGCTGAAGTTTCCGGGCACGCTCGCTGTCTATGATTTATAGATCAGACCACTTCTAGTGTTTAACGTCCCTCTACTTCGATACCTCCTCATCCAAGGCTGGGGTGAAAAGTATACAACCGCGGCTCCAATTACAAACCACCAGCAACGGGGTAGCTGAGTAGACTCCTTTTATTGAGTTTACAGCGTCCCGAGCAAATCACCCATCTTCCAGGCAGCAATTCACCCATTCCGGACAGCTGCCGTTCGTCATTTTTCGTCCGTCAAAGATTACACATCGAGTGCAAACAATTCACCCGTGTCCTGCGACCTACGTCTACGAGGTCCCGTTTGCCACTCGGAAAACTCAGCTGCTAACTCAATCATGCTCTTCCAAACTTCACACACCACGCCACGTTTTGCGGGTAACATCTGCCTTGACTCCCCGCGCCAAAAAGTGGGCTGTAAATATTTGACGAACATCCGGCACATTAATGAGAGCTGGTCGGGGTGTTGGCGGGAACCAAGACGAACGCTAGACGCCGCCTCAAGGATCGATTGCGTACCTATGATCCTTACTGCGAGGGTCACCAATTAATTATTGACGGCAGAAATTGGCGCCCCACGGACGGGTTTCAATCTCGTGCCGGTCGACTTCTGGCACGGAGCTTTCCTTGGAGCGGGGTTTCGAGCGTCTTCCCATCATAAGGCGAAGTATCGTGAGGATCGGATCGATTTAATTTGCTCCACTCGTACACCACACACAGACACGCGCTCAAGATGGTAAAGCTCATCTTCCCCTCCTACCACGCAATATTTCTCGCCCTAAACTTTCTCGTATAATTACGGAGCGTGTTACAAAATTAAAGTGAGGTACGGTTCATTCCCAAACGCAAGTGAGTGCTGGTTTTAATACCCTCCCGGTGAAACCTGCTCACACGTCAGGGTGGAATAAATATGTAGGAAGGTTACAGGATGGGCCAAATCGCTAGAGACTTGGGATTGTAATAAAAGTCATCCCTCGTGTGTCCATCGAGTTCATTGATTAATGAGTACGCACGGTTGGCGAACGATCCGCAGCCGCATCAGGTTGAAGGGTGATGGTCTGCATAATTAAGCTGCTACCACGTTCATGTGTAGCCTTTTTATGGCTGTTTTGCGATATTTAGATGTAGCGAAAATGAGCACATTTTTCATCCGCCGTTTTGGGATAGGCGAATTTTTCGCTACCATTAATCAAATGTGCACCACACAAAAAATAAACTCAAATTACTTTGCATGCTTACTTTGAGTGTTGTGAAAGCAGCACGAAATTTGAATAGAAAAAAATGAAAAACTCGTACAAAGTTTTATGTTTGAATAATTTATTAATTATAACTAAATAAATGTGAAAACTCTGAAAACATGTTTCTGCTAAATTCTTATGAAGTTATTAATCATCTGTTGTGTTTCTTCGATTGTATGTTCATTTGCATCAATATGATCTGGGTAATTTGGAAAAATCTCGTCCGATTAGTAACATTTTTATTCGACACGTATCGAGCTGCTGATGAAAAGAGTCTAATTAGAAATTCACAGGTTCAATTGGCTTGCCAGTTTATATGAAAAGTTAGCAGCGGACAATTCACCGAACGTCTAAATGCATACATAAAAAGTATCATAATGTACGGTCGACCTAATATTGAGCACCTTTCCCCCCTTTTTTCATAATTTCCCCTGACTGTGTGTAATAATCCACTATATGATTTACAGTTATACAATTATGAATTTTAAATTATAGAGCTAATATTAATTTTGTCTGTTGTGAATAATTGCATCTATATTGCATTCTACTTGCACCTTTATCTCTACAGTTCTTTATCACCAGCCATTTTAGAAGTTTGGGATAATTACCTCCTTTTAAAACCCAAACTATCATTTATCAGTTATCAATTAGTAATGAACACTATAATCAAACGTTAATTAATCCGCATTGCTATAATTTTACTGCCCGCCCCACATTATCCATCACATTGCAACAGCTCATTTTAATTGATCAGTTTCCAATCCTTAAAACCACAACGTGGTGTATTTAAGAACAATATACAGCCTTTTCCCCCGCTTTTCATCTGCTTCCGATAAACTTTACCCAAAACGAGTTTGTCGAAGCATCACGACACGCGGAAATGTGTAATCAACAGTCGCTCAAACGGTAAGGCACGAACAAAACGCCCAGAAAAAAAAAACACTACACCATCCGCCTCGAAAACACATTTAAACATCTCGGTCCCGTCAAATCATTCCAGCAATTATACGATCAAAGCTAACCATCATCATCAAACGTGTTAACCATCAAAGGGCTCATATCACGTAATGCGCTGGTTTTCGTAATGGGTTCACTTTTCTGTTTGCGTATTTTTTTTGTGCTTTTGTGATTTACGCGAAAGCTTTGTACACTACCACGTGGTCCTACCAACGTTTGTTTGATAGACGAACTTGTGGGGATTCTGTGTGGGTGCGGAAAGGTCTCCACCGAGAGTCAAACAAGGGGACCAAACTTCGTTAATGAAATTCGTCACATTTTCCGGTGTGTGTGTATGTGCAGCTTATTTTTCGTTTTTCTTCTGCTAGAAATTGCACCCATTCCTGGAACCATTTTCTAACATTGTTCCGGGTAATCTTTTTTACGACACCCTACCCGTCTGGTTGCGCTTGCTTTTCACACCTCGCCCCTGCCGAAAGCATTTCCCCGAAGCAAAGGCTTGTCTGGCAAACATCATCTCGCAATGGCGGCATTGTCACGTGAATGCCGGAAAGGATCGTAAACAGGAAACATCAACATTCCCATTTCCATGTGCCGGGCGGGTTTTCAAAATAAAAAAAAAACTTCCCATCATTCCGGGGCGGGAAAGTTTTAAACGGACCAACATTAATTTCACCCATAATCAACGCGCTATCCGGAAAGCATCTTTTAAACAAAAACCCGACCATACCCGGTCCTCTCGTAAGCCGGTGGTACGATAAAATGATTCCGCCGAGCTGTCAGCATTTATGAACGATGAAACTTCGAGCTATTTCTATTCGCTTTTCCCCATTTGGATCGTATCGTGCACGATATGATACGAGTACTGATACCGAAACTCGTCTCCACGAAACGAAACATCATCGCCAAAGGGGGCAAAACTGCACCAAAAACTACCATAAAATATCCAAAAGTCTTTCCCATGTTTGCATGCGAAAGTACGGTGTAAACAACACCAACAAAGTTACCCCATCGTAGACGAAAGTTTTAAAGTTTTCGCACCCGGAACGTTGTGCCCGCTGGTGGTTTGTCTTTTGTTCCGTTCGGAGGTCAAATAAATATTCAAAATATTGTTTCTACCCGTCGGTGACCCCAGGGCGTTATTCCGATGAGCGAAATGTATATAATCTTGGTCCTCCCCCTTTTCATTGTAGCGAGAATAAATTGTACCCCGTCACCTGAAAGCACGACACGAGCGAAAGGTAAATCTAGTGCCATTTATCTCTGCCAACGCGGTTTGGAATGCGGGAATGTTTTACGTCCCGGGACGGCAGAATGGAAATTCATATTGTTGAGTTTGTTATTAAGATTACTGAGGAGGTAATGGAATGTTCAATACAATGTACACTTACCTACTGTTTTATTGGGTGTTTTGCTATTTATAAGATCTTCAAACTATCCTTTCTCGTTCGGATTACTTCCTCTTTGATGGGTTCAATCTAACACACGTACAATGTACTCAGTTTCAACACTTCGTTACGGAGCATCCAATGTGCAGACGCATTTTGGAATCAATTTGTATCTACTGTCGGATCGCTCCCTCTAACCGATCTGGGCACGATTATAATACATGGATTTTCCTCACACAAAACCATAAACCACCATCCAAACCCTCACAACAGACACTTCACAATCATCAACCATTCATATGCAAAGCACTCATACTGAGCAAGACGATATTTTCACTGCTCCGGATTGGGAAAAATCTTTCACGACGATTTCTGCCGGTCACGGAAACTGAAAGGTAAGAATCAAGCAAAACGGAAACACGTTATCAAACCCACGTTCGGAAGGGGGGTAGAGAGTGAAGGATTTCCCGTGCATTAATCATCTGCCGGCGTGAAGATCTCTTCGCCCACGTCGAGCTTAATCCCAAGCTTTTGGTCGCACACACACACGCACTCCTACAACTCACTCGTCTGCATTCGCTAGCCGGGTGCCACCTTTCGAGGTTTTCTGTTCCACAACAGGGGTCCCGAACATGCCGCCCTAGTGCTTCGTTTCAAGCTTCACGGATGTGTAAATTTCATTTTCCTGCTATTACAATTTTATGAGATTACAGACATTCGCCCTGTGTTTATGTTTTTTTTTTCCTCTACCCCGGCATACTCCGGGGTCCCACCGAAAAAATAAATGTCTAGCACGGTGTCTACTTCCTTGGGGCTACGTAAACCTGGTGTACTTCATCCGAAAATCAACCCCCTCGATTTGGTTGAGTGTTCCCCATTTCGGAGCGAAGGTGGAAAAAATCTTCCAATCGCTACCGACAGCGAAAATGGATGGTCTGATGTGAATACGCACGCACTCCCGTACACAAACACATAAACACACACACAAGCACAATTTCACGCAGCCTTCAACCATCATCCACAATCCGGCGTCGACGTAGCGTTCAGTCCGATACAATACAATTTGCCCCGGTATTGCTTTATTTTTCTTCGCTTTCTTGACACTGCAATGAGCGCGGCCGGTGCTCCCGGTGCACAAACTAACGTAATCAAAATTTATGTGGATTAACGGCGATGCCAAGTGAAAGTGAAGCTCGCTGCGAGCTGCCACGAACATCGACAAGAAAGGGAAACGACCATCGTCCTACAACGCTGCCGAACAGCTTGATGAGATTTTCGGTTCTCGTCCAAGACGTTCCAAGGTTTTGCGTTGCTATTTGCTGATGGTGCAACAGTAACGGTTTTGCTGCCGGAACTAGGAACAATTTTCTCGAATCCGAAACCCTTCGCAGCACAATGGTGAACGTTAATTTGGACAATTTATTTAGTATTACTTTCGGCATTCCTATTACTCCAATTCACGCTGGTTAGGTGAAACATCGAGGGTTTTATTTTTTGCTCCATTCACCGGAAACAGCATCCTTTAACAAACATGTGTTCAAGTTTATTCTACTCTCTTGACGATAAAATGTGTGTTTCTATTTAAAATTTAATACCCTTATAACATGATGTTGGTTGACAGGCATGAATGTCTACTGCAACGTACAATGTACTGGGCGTCTCCATTGAAAGCACCATACGGTTAAAATATTTTTCATTAATAAGATTCTACTATTTTATACAAGTAAAACTTTTTTTTTAATTTTAATTGTTTTAAATTTTTTTTTCACTTCACATCAATATAAAAAACACAGTGACATTTCACAATTTAATTCATAAAAATATTTCCACTGATAGGGTTTAGCACAATTAATACAACGCTCTATACATTTTCTTTTCAAAAACACCCCACTGTGACCGGCAAAATCTATGCGCACTCGCGAAGATATACGATCAACCT
The DNA here is from genome assembly GCA_000349025.1 of Anopheles minimus. NCBI lineage: Eukaryota > Metazoa > Arthropoda > Insecta > Diptera > Culicidae > Anopheles > Anopheles minimus. The sequence continues at coordinate 2,128,530 of KB664165.1, forward strand.
CGAAGTCAACGTAGTGCTGCACCATCCATGAAACTTTCAAGAGCAAAACAAACTACAAGAAAACTCTCAGTTATGTACACCCCACACCATGCTGCTCCACAACTTTACCTCCTGCAGGACACAACGGATCCGCGAAACAGATCGGAACGGATAGTTTTTTCTTTCTTTCTTTTTTCTTTAACAACTGACACGAACCACAAACCGAACACCTTCCCGCGCAACAGCACGAAAATATATCGATAATCCGGGCTCAAGCGTTGATTCGCATTCGTTCCAACACGGCCGACATCCAGCTGGTGACTGAAGGATGTTCTGTCGGCGGTACTCTCTTTTTAAAAGCTTCCGAAGACGGGAACCGATTGCATGATTCTCATATTCTCGTGGCTCTCGCGCACTCGATTTTGAACTCTCGTGAAGAGTAGCAGGGTTGTAGCCACAAGGGAATACACACGTAGACAGGCGAAGTGTTCGGGATGTGTGGAATAAAACGATTCATAAAACAATCCGTGTTTGGAATATTCAAAGAATGTTCAATCCTTCTACATATTTTGTATATAATAACAAAATTAATAATTCAAGCCTAAATGTTTGCGAATCATTAACCGAAATTATGTTGCGAATCATTAACGATCGAATATTATGATCTCTAAATTCCAGACGGACATTTGTGAAGTTCAAATGATAATGAAATTTTTAATTAAAAATGAAACATTAAACCATTCAACTGTCAAATGCTCATCCATCGTAAGAAACGTTCAAACATTGGCTTTTATTACTTTTAACCAACTACTTTTATTACTTAGCCAAACTTTTGCGTATCAAACCTGCCAGACTAACAACGTTCCCACCAATAATCAAAAGTAGCAACGTGGTTGGCTCGTAGATCTTACTGCTGGCAGCACCAATATCGCTGGAAACTTATGGCTCTGCTCACTGCAAAACTTTGTGCTGTTGGCAATTATTGTTTCCAAAACCTGATCAATCGAATCCGGTTCCGGGCCGGGCCAAAAAGTTCGCCACACTAAGCAGCACTTTCCATTCATCAGTTCTGCCCATGCTAACAGGCAACTAATTTTAGACCATTTGCCAATCGCATCGTTTCACTTTACTTACTACTATTCCCACACTTGCTCTCCGGCCAGCTTTGCAAGTTTGTTCTGACCTTCCTAGAGCTGTGCATTAGTTCCTTTTTTACTTCTCCACATCTTTTTTTCTCTTGTAGCTTTCCAACCGCGGGAAACGAATGTTAGCATACGATGAGGTGAAACTTCTGCAAAACTGGCTCCCGGTTAGCTTGCATCAAACCGGCCCACCAAAGCAAACTCCAAATAACTTACAACGGTAAACATTCGTTTTCCGACAAGCGGCCATAAAATACCTCCCTCGGCGTGGTTTCCGTGCGTTGCGTTTCGCCATTCAGTGGCGACTGTCGTAAACTAACTAAAAATAAACCCAATTCCCTTGTATCCTGGTGTAGCTTTTCCATCAAACTCAACAGCGCGCAGACAGCCGGGAAGGAACAGAGCTTGTTTGTACCTTGTGGCACATGTGTGAAGGAACAGAATGCTACCTCACCACGTACGAGCGCTCTGCGAAGTTAAAAAAAGTACTTTACGAACATAACAAAATAAAGACATAATTTGTTTCGACTGCTTCTATACGTCTCTAGTGCTTTTGAACTCAATTTAAAACCATCACACACTTTGTGTAGTTCATTATAAAGTTCCGTTTTAAACCTTCAACCTTATCAGGCAAAAAAAAATGTTTCCACCGCCATTACGCTAACGTTTGATGAACACTGAAACCCTGAATCGAAATTGCAATCTTCAACCCGGTTTCAACCCCAGGTAAGCCACATGCGAAAGTTTAGCAAGAAAATCCATTCGATATTAAAAACCATAAAACTTACCACAATCTCAATGGTAAACAGAGTGATCCACCGTGCGCCTTTTGTACCGATTCTTTCCCACATGCGCTTTAAACCGCACCACTCCGGGGGCATTCACGCTTCTTTTTTTTTGCTTTATTTTATAATCATTTTTCCTCCCCCGTAAGACATCCAACGACCTGAAAAGAAGAACAGTCTGTTCTTATACGCTTTTCGGAACGCTTCCTAATGCTCCGTTTCCAAAATGCTGGGAAAAGGAAGCAACCGATTTCCAGAAGTACCACACTCTAGCGCACGCATCTGACGCTTGCACGGTACGTATGAAAAACAAACATCCATAACAATGGGAAAAAAAGAAGCAAACGCGAACAAACAAACATCGCTGTGCGCACACCGTCAAGAATTGAGTCCTTGTCGTCGTAAAGGATTAAATGTGTATCCCATAGCGTAACAACGGCACATCCTGTCGGTACTCAATCCTTCCCATCTTTCTACCTGTACGTACAAATCCTGCCCCACTCTCTTGCTCTATGGGTTTTCTCGAGGCATATAACAATATTCTTAGTTCCCATGCTCATATCCAACGGGTACCGGAACCACATGCGATGGATGCGTTCTCCTTCAGCTGTACGATGGAGACGCCTGGTGTTTGGTGACATTTAAAGGAGACGCATGGTGGCTTATAATTGTACCGTCGCTTGACGTTTGAGTACCTACGGTCACCACCTAAACATCTGTACCACTGTTGTTCAACTCTTCATCACAATGTTAGAAAAGGAAAGATAACGGCCACAAACTCAAGCGAACGTTCAAAACCGAGAAATAAATGACCCTTCAACGCAACACACACATACATAAAAAGGTGTATCGCAAAAGGATGTGTAGCCTTTTTTAAAAAGATATTATTGCACGACCGAGCACAGCGCCATGAAAGCGAATCGAAACACAGTAACACCGATGGCAAACGGCCCCATTGTGTCCTCCGTACAGCGAGCCGCACCGGTGAAGAGGCCCTTTTCGCTGGCTACACAAAGAGACAAGAGCGTCATTCATGAACGACTCGCTACACCTTCTGCCATCGTTTGGCAGCATCGCCAGCCAAACGGTGTGCTTCGACAAACGTGTACACGCTTTGCCCGGCATAGATATACAATTCTTTAGAGCCATTGAATCTCCGACCAGCTAACAATCCAGAAGCTGGCTGAAAGCCATTCAGAAATGTAGAAAAAAAACAACCGAACAAAAGACAAACACAAACTAAAAAACATTTCCAAATTTGCATCTTTATAAGCTTGTCATAACAGTGCAATTTTTGTGTGAACATCACTTGCCCTGCCCTTTCGCTTTTTGCGTGAACCAGAGCAAACAAGGGGCGAAAGGTCACCTCTCCCAAGCAGTCCAAAAAAAAAAGGGCGGTCAATGTCAGTGACTCCATAAATCCTTCGGGTCAGACCATTTCACGCCATTGCATTCCAACAATGCGGTGTGTGATTTGTTTTCCCTGAAGGATTTGTTTTCTTCCGCAACTGTATGGGATTGCTTTTGAGAAGCAGTACAGTAGCGGAGGGTCAACAAAAGTTTGTTCCTGTAATCCAAATGGAAAATGGACTGTGGGAACAATGGATCAAATTTAGGACGAGTGAGCTAACCATCCCAGAACTAATACTTACTGAAGAAATGGGGATGATTCGATTTCGGGAGTTAGCTATACCCGGATGGAGGTGTATAATAAAATTGATCATAATTTTTGACTTTCGTGCATGGAGTGGTTTGTAGCTATAACTGTCCAATTCGGAATTGACCCAAATTGCGAGTACAGAAAAAATCTAAATTATCCCGAAACATTCAAGTCGTAAAGCTGTTTAACGGAATTGATAGCAATTTATTTAGCAAACCTCAACAAGAAATATTAAGTTCACAACATTCGGCAAAAAAACACTAAAGCAACACACGATTTAATTCTGAACTGATAAAAGCAAAGACTTATCACGGTGACCTACTTATTCCCATTGAATTCCCATTCCTAACGCTGCCTTTCGGATACCAATTTTTGTACTTCCCACTTATCATGGCATGAGCAGAACTCATCGACAGATCGAGAGACAGTCAATATCTATTACTCACTTTCGGTAATCCCCGCCACAAAAAAGGGACACTCGCACCGTGCAATACCGTCAAACCCATATCATGACTGTTTTCAGAAAATGTTGACAACTCTACACCACTAATGCCAAAGTTCTTTTCCGCCCTTTTAACCAAATTCTATGCTCTACCGACAGCACGTCGGATTGCTGCCAAAAACCATAAATCACGACCACTTCCTCTCGTACCTCGTACCACAACCCCGCTCGTGGCTTCCAAACGGTCCGTTCCGCCACGGGACGGGAAGCTTAAATTTGTGATGCCATCTTACCAGCAAAACTTATTCCATCGTGCCCAGAATGTCTTACACCCTCGTGTCATGTACTGGAAATTTCACTTTCCCTAGCCCGTCTCCGGTTATGCCAGGTTGAAAAGGAAGGTGGGTAAATTGATCTGCCGGCGCACGGTGTGCGTCCGAGGCACCGTTTCGAAGCATTGCAAAACAATTCCAAATGCTTGAATCACAACTTTCCGAAACCATTGAAGCGGGAATCGACTTCGCTTCTGTTCGCTCATCGTTCGTCCGTTTTGGCTTCTTTCTCTACACCAGAAAGCTTCTTTTTCTGGTGGCAGAGCATCTCCCGTGTTGCTTAATGGGCGAGCAGGGTCATGGGGGGGAGATAAAAATTGCTCCCCGGAAAGCAGTACGTCAAAGTCGACAGACGGATCTATCTGCCATTACCATTCACGTGCCCCGGTAATTGGAGTATGACGGGGGAAACAACGACCAAACGATGGTATGCCAGCGCCAAACGGGCAAAAACATCAAACCGAGTCGAGAGAGGAATAAAAATACCCCATCCTTTATGATCACGAGCCGTCCACTCGCCAGCCACTTCATCTACATCAGCGCAGTAACAACTTAATGAGCAACGAAAACAAACTGAACCTTCTAACCGGGGGTATGGGTCGGAGCTGTCTGCAGTGGAATATATATTAATATTCTTCCCAGGGCGAGTTCCTCGGCAAACATCCTTCATTGCGGTCCGTAAAGTTGGAGCAGCATAACCCAAAGTGTACTGAAAATGTACGGATTCTCGAAACCATTGCGTGTCTGGTCGTTTGGATCCGGTGTTCCAGTTAGCGCTTTTCCGATTCCAGAAGATAGGATGACCGGTGAGGCTGAAGCAAAAAGGAGATACAGCCCCGGAAAGTGTACGATTTAAATGGCGGATGAAAGAATAGGCCCTAACCCCGAGATGGGACACAATGTTCAAGGTACATGTACATTCGAGCTTAACATGCATCACACTGGACAACGTAGAGTGGAGTTAGTTGTGGTTATTTATTCCGAATGTTCTCTATCCGTAGAAACCCATTAAAGAAGACAGGACGGTGGAAATAGACTAGACGGCTTATCCCGGAAAAATGTATGTCTGTGGCTATTTGTGAGGTTTCAGGTTTCTTGGAAGCAGCATCATTAATTTGTATGTGCTTTCTGCCTGCAGAAATGCCAGACAATTATCAATTACTTCGAAAATCTGATGTTTTCCAAATTAAATTCCAAAACTTTGTCATGTTTCCTCCATTTTAATAAATTGTTCAATTTATTGGTTTAACTGCACTTTAAAGCATGCAACCACACAGTAAAATTCACCTGTCTTTTATCGTCCCAAAACCTAGACAAATATATTTCCCTTCTTCGTTCTCTCACACTTTCTCTCTTTGCAGCCCCCTCACCCATTCTCCACTAAAGCCATCCAGCCTAACGTTTCGGTGTAAGCGCACCGAATATGACTTTCTTCCCGCAGGTCACATTTATGTGCCATTTTGTACGCTCCGAGTCCGATTTGTAGAGCCCAACCATCCTTAACCCGGACTTACCGAGCCCCGGGAGCGGTAAAGGTGTAACTATAGCTCGTGAAACCATGGGCTCTAATTGAAACAAATGGCTAGTGCAAAGCTCCCGACACGACTGACGGCGGCACCACCAGTGGCAGCAATGAAACATTGTCACTAAAAGGATCGCAGCAGTATAGGGGAGTGTGCGCGTCCACTAGACGACAAAAGCGTTTTTCCCATTCCCCATTCAACGTAAATAATATATTAATAGACTTTAATTTTTCTCCCATCACTATAAATACTAATTAATTTGAGAATAATTCCATTAGATTAACTGTGGAACCGTTTTTGCATCCGAAAGGTTTGCTGCTGCTGCTGCTGCGTTCGGTCTTGTTCCACAGCAATGAGAAGCGACCCGCCAACACTCCTCAGTCTGTCCTTCCCCGTACAGCCGGCACAAAATTTACCCTCTACCGGAAGCACGTTCCAACCATCAACGGGAACTTTCAGACCCTTTTTTTCCCACCGCTTTCGCTTCAGCTGCAAACCCTCAACGCCTACGGCACCGGCCCCATCCGGCCGCTTACAGCGAGACGACTAAAAACTGGAAAGCACATACTCGAAAAGAAATTAAGGAGCGGTTACATGGAAGCATCTTGCAGAAAACCCTACCCCTCCCAGAACACCCAACGCCACAGCTGCCACAGCTTTGGAGCGAATTTTATGACGCGTTTCCCCCTTTTTTTCCGCTCCGGTTTCGGTCCGGTTTCGGTCTTATCACTTTTTACGCAAAACCTTCGGCCCGGATGGTGACGGGGCTGACGGGGCGATGAAAAACCACCCCTAACCGCATCCGATAAAATTCTAATAAAAAACAATCTTTTCACTCATACTTCGCACGCAGCGAACGAAAATGGGAAATAAATTATTACCTGTGCGCTGACGTGCGGAAGTGACGGGCCGGTGTGGCCCTTGTGTTATCGCCTTTGCATGCGAAGTATCTGCCTGCGAGTAGGTTTGAGGTTTTTTTTTTTGTTTTGTTCGTTATGTTTGGTAATTTTACAACAATGTCCTACTTCTTTATTTCATCACCCAGAAAGTTGTTCTGGATTCTTTATCGCTTGCCTGTTTGGATGTAATTTACACGCATGCTTCGAGAAGTTGTTCCGAGAATTTAACATGTGTAGGAATTTATAGAACTGTTAATTCCCTGTTGGATAAAATTTTATAGCAATTTTTAGCCTATATAGAAAACTGATTTCTATTTTATGTTTCCAGGTAAAGCAACAATACGTACGAATCCAAGTCCAAGTCCTTAGTTCTTTCAAGAACCATATTACTTGTATGTTATGTAGGTATTATTTCCTGCATGACTTCAATAAATGTAAATGTAAATAAATAATACTATTAATGGTCAATATTTTATGTCTAACCAGAAACAATTAAATTTTTAATTAATAAGTTGACCAAAAACAAACAAAAACAAAAATATTGTTCTACCCTAAAATACCCATTATCTATTTTCTATTATTGTGAAAATATTGTATTAACAAAATTACTCCACAAGCATTCATCCCCAAAAAATGTTCCCCTTTGACAAAAGCTCTTTCAACTGCTGGATATTAACAGATAAAGCACATTTTTCATATTTCTCCGTACGGTCGACTTACATCCTTTTCTACACCCTCAAACATCCTCTCCATGTAATATCTTCAGGCTGCAGTACGCACACCACCAACAGCGTACTCGCACAATGTAAATGCCTACCAATAATTTAAGACCTTCATCCCCAACTCCAGACGAGTGCTTTCGTGCCGCACATTTCTATATCCTTCTAACTACGTCGAACCACAAATCTGCGCTTCCAAGAAAGAAAATGGCATAAAGCTCGGAAAAAACCCCGTCACCATAACGACACTCGATTAAGGATGATAAAAGAAAAACAGCTTCGCTGCAATCCTTATACTCCAAGGTGAAGCGAGTTCTGTGTGAGGTTAAATAAGAGAAGCACGGATTAGAAGTGTTCTCCCGGACGGTGTTGGTGAACGGCAAGAATGGGGGGAACGAAAAAAAGAAATTCCATTAAATTTAGATTATGACATCACTTAATATTTCCAGATAATGATATTTTACGATACACCATTAATGACTCGACGCGTTTTGCTTCTACTATTTTATTCTATCGTTCGCATTGGCGTGTCTGCCCTTTTTTCTGGGAAAAAACCCGAAGCGAGCGGCCGGATGCAAGTGCCGCTCGAAAAGATATTCAACCCACTGGGAAAGCACTTCCGTGGCGCAGGAATTCCCTTTACATGGCTGGCCTCCCGTACAAGTACGAACGTTGCAGACGCGATTCACCGGCGCTCACATCATTCGGAACAACTTCCGTCTTCCGGTTTCGATTGCGGTGACGACCCTGCCGCCCGGAACATATTGACTTTTATTAACGCTGTCACCGGCAGACGGCAGCTCCACGTCAAGTGACACCGCCGGGAGTATGGTGCGGGCTTAATAATCGCTCCCGATCGGTTTTCACATCGGCATCGGCGTCGTTTGACACTTTTATGCACAGGTTCCTCAACTGCCCCCGACACTTCTGGTGGAGACCAGCGTCTTTTATCAGCAAACGACCCGAAAAGAAGTTCTTACATCATCCAGTGCTTGATGTCGGTATTTGTTGAGGTTATGCGCTGGATCAAAGGAGAAATGAGATTCTTTTCTGCTCTCTTGCCTTCAATTTAAGATATCTATCATGGCGTTTTTATACGCTGGTTTCACATAGGTGTAAGATACAATCACAAACGCTCTTTAGCACCCTGACCTGTCTGAGCGCATATTGATAAGGGTCCTCAGGAAATGACCGACACCGACACATCGGCCAGAAGGTCCAAGGGCGAGGTTTGGTGGCCATTACTCTTGCATGACTCTTTGTCATCTTTAAAGGTGGTGTTAGAAAACGCCGCGTGTCGGTCGTCCTAACGTGGGTGATAGCGCGAATCAAAGTGATAAAGCTTCTTTTGCCGTATACAATAGCCAAAAAATTGGTCTTTATTTCTGTCGCGTTATCGCGTTATGAGCCGCAGGCGCATCCTGCGGCTGTTTTTATGCTTTTTTCGTCTCTTTCTCTCTCAATATTCTGTTATGCTCCCACAATCTGACAGGTCGTTGGGACCTTATCGTGCAACCTTTATAAGGTTCCCAACAGGTGGAATGGAATTTATGATTAAAAAACACTTCACACGAGAATCGGTTGGAAATGTTCCGTGTTGTACAAAATGTTTAATCGATGTTCCCATGTACCTTGAGCTAGCCTTTGGATATCGATTAAACTTGAGTACTACGATAGTAGTAAAAGCCACTTGGGAATTAATACCAACAGAAATGAGAATATCAATAAAAGGAAGGATTTGGTTGGATTACCTTCCATCCACTCATATTTTTCTTTTCATTAGATATCACTCAAGTCCTTAGGGACCAACCATTTATTACGTTACGCTGATTGGGAAGCGGTGGAGAGAGTTCATTGAAGAAAGATATGCAATGTTACACAAAATAAGATGCTTTTTAAACACGTTTTGCGAGATTTTTCGTTCAAGTTGACAGCCATCTTTAGAAATTATACTGTATATCTACATTTGTAACAATTGCAATATCTTGTTATTCATGGTTTTGCCGGGGATTCGGTGCAACCGTGATAATTGGGTAGACTAACCCAAACGATACAAGCATAGTAAATCCCAATCCAAGTCCCTTAAAAATCTTTTTACTGTAACTAAAGATCAAAGATCGTCTAGATTTTCAAGAAGGACTCTAATAGTACTTAATCAAATGCAGATATCAGTTATCATGAATATCTGCCGTTGTTGGTGATCTGGCAAACTGGACTGACAGCACCCGTTAATCGCGAAGTTTTGTACGAAGAGCTTAACAATAAGGAATTTTCAAAACATGTGTAACGTATTCTAAAGGTACAAACATTGCAAAATAAATTCTTATTCGTTATCATCATCATTGAAAGTCTCTCATAAGTTTTACTCTCAATTATATTTAAGGAGATTATTAGTGAAAAATTCAACCAAATGATTATTGTTATGTACAGAAATTTTATGTTTTTTTTTATTTTCAATGTTTACATTTTGATTTTTTTTTTGTTTAAGTCATAAAGGGAGGACTGTACAGCATTACGTTTTGTGACAGTTTAAGGAGAAAGAGTCGAAACTCGTCATGTTTGGTGTTACGTAATGCTTGAATATTCCCTTACTTGTCTTTAGATGATTATGAATTATTTTTCATTTTTTTTCTTAAAACAGCCACCGTCTCTGGTTAACGTGAAGTTAACTAAAATTTATGATAAGTCATGTTTTATCTTTATTACTAATATCGTTTTTCAAATAACAGAAGAATGGTTATAAAAATAACTTACAAAAACCATTTTTTAAATATTAAATGTTTGATAAATTTATACCGAAATGAAAAAAATATTTAGAACCTGTACTTCCATGCGCATCTTTTCAATAGGAATCGCACCAATATCGACCCAATTATACAGCCTTATTGACCCAAAACCTACAACAGCAACAAAACGCACCATCTATTGTTACCATCCTCATTAAGAGAACCACCACCAGGTATCATCACAATAGCAAGAAGATATTCTTTTCTGTTTACAACAGTTCAAACACGTTTCATGCATTAAACAAACGGACCGCCCCCGGTCAGGACCTGCAGGTTACGCGCAGTCCATTCTGCGTCAAATTAGTGCCCGAAAATTTATCGTTCCGTGTTTTCCTGCCATTCCACACCGCACATCCTAGGCGCGCACGCACACCGTGTCCCCATCCCGGAAACGTCGTGGAACATCGAAACCGTACCAATCCGTCTGTGAGTGCGATAATGACGCTAGTGGATAGTGCGATCCGGTCGAATGAATAACATCCTGCACGCTTTCCCTTCAGCCCGCTTCCACCCGTCCTCGCAAATAAAAACAAAAGGGGCAAAGGTGCTTTTGCACCATAAAAACACACTCATACACACATTTCCTCGGTTCGGTACCGGAAGACAAAGAAAAGCTTCGATAATTACGATTGACACTTCATAAAGTATTCAACACTACGGTATCCTTTTTACTCCTGGGAAACGGGGTTTGGGGCGTGGGTGGTATCGGATGGCACGAAGTTATGGAGACTCAAAAAGAATGCCTGCGGTGGTACAATGAAGGGCTTTGATATTGTATCCGAAGCACTCAATGGCGACGGAACCAGTTTGAAGCATCCTTTCGGCAAGATCGCTACAGGGCACAATGGTACTTGCACCCACAAGAATGTGTCCTTGGGAACCTTTCACCCACTGCAGACATTTCAGCGCTAACTTTGTCTCCCAACCCCCCAGCAAGAAATGGCCGTGGAACAACCGAATGAGGGCCATAGACTCAGCGATTTAATGCACGTCCAATTAGATAAGCACGTTCGAGCGAGGCTCATTTACCCCGTACCGTACAGGGAGGCACAATTTACACGGATTGCACACTTCCAGCATTCGAAGACCAATTTCCGCAAATGAGTGCTCGTCACGATCGAACATTGGGAATGGCCTGTTCTTCCGCACATTTTAACGTTCCATATCGGGGTTTTTTCTTTCTTGTTCCCTTCCCAAAAACGTTTGTGCATTGATTATGCGGCAAGAAGTAACAAACATGCCACGCTGTGGAACGTTTCAAACCTTCCACGATACCGTGCCGTACAGTGATACGGTTTGGCTGGTTTACAAGTGAAACAGAACCATTTGAGCTTTCCCACACCCACAAAAAACTCGCCCGTCACCGTCACAAACATTCTCGGCTCGTTCTACCATTCGCGTCACGTCTGGTTCGATTGGTGTTGAGGCATGGAGCGATGGCACTCCGCTAGCTGTACCGAGGGGCCACACACGTGTGAACGTTTGGCAAATGGCAGCTGCAGCTTCCTGCGATCCTGCCCGAGTAACCGGTTGCGATTGTGTTTGAAATCAAATTAAATTGCTCTTTCTGCTATCGGCCGGTTGGGACCATGCTAGAGCGTCGTGCCGTTCACGGCGGACAAAAAGCGAACAAAAAAAAAGCCAACACGACTTCTTCATCTCCACGAACGAATGTTAAGCTACGGCAGCCAAAGATGCCCCAAAGTCAACGCAGCTGCTCATCCCAAAACCCGAAGCTGGCTTACGGTACGCAACAGCATCAACCGGATCCGGACAGAAACGAAATCAAAAACCGTTTGACGTACGCCCTACACCGGTTTTACCCGGAACAACACACACACACACGAAACGGTGCAGTGACATTTGGTGCTGAATCATCGCAAAAAATAGGTGTGGACCATGGCTACAAACGTACGAACCAGCCGGAAGGTACGGTTTCTTACCAGATGGTGCCTAGTTGGGAAGATAGTTGCCGAACTAAACGGATGTAACGCCAGCAAACGACCAGCTTTGCTCAATAGCATGCACAGGCAAAATGGTAAATAGACTAAGTGCTGATTGCTGACATTTTACATTTTCGAACCAATCCCAGCACCAATTGAAGACAGGTGTTGAAGGGTGCTAACATCATTCTTGATTTTCAGGTGGTCTAGTTTCACCAGAACGGTTTACAAAAATAACAATAAGGAGAAGGTGATCAATGGAAAAACAAAAAAAACGTTTTAAATATGTTCTAACATTTTGTATGAATTAAAATCAAATTGTATAAGTGTTTGATGAAGAATGAGCTTCGTGAAGATATATTAATTGTTAACAAAATCACTAACTATTTCTAAATCGTGTTTTATAAAGCTAAATCAGTAATCTACAGTATGTAACATAACTATGAGGCCACTAATGTATTTTTAGAATAAAAAAAACAAAAGAGCCTGATAGAATTTTTTTATCCTGGAGAGCCTTGAGAGACTGGCCGTATTTGTTTTCATTTAAAAAAATTCATTAAATCTAACATCTAATCCTATCTAAGTAACATTTAGAAGGGTACCATGGAAGGGTGTGCTTATCGAAGCTTCATAAGATTGATGATTCTAATATACTACAACCTCGCAAGGATTTGGCCTGCCATTTTTTGTTTCCTTGAATTGAAAAGTTCACCCGTAACATCGTATTCAAGCCGCTCAAGATTGATGATTTACAAAGTTTTAAAGAATGCAAAACAATTTTGTGTGATATTTTCATCATTTTACTCACAGTTTATGGTCGGAATTACTCCAATTCTCATACAATAAGACCACCTATGAAAGCCCTTATTTGAGGTACGTATTATGACATTAAAATCATTCAAGAATACAAGTTGTATATCGCAAAGCATATCGAATAAAATAAAAAATCATAAAACAATTTAAAACATTACATATTTTAAGAGTTTGAAGACCCTTACTCCGGTAAACTTCTTGAGGTTGTAGTGCCACAAAGTTGGAAAAAGTCCTTGTTATATAATTGTTAATATCTCTAACCAAACGGCCATATAGTTACGTTAAGTACTGTTTGTTAAAATTATTTGAGATTTAATTGCAATTTCATAAAAGCTAGCTTTTCATATAATATGTCCCTTGCGTTTTTAAAATATCATTTAATTGCAATTTATATATAAAACATATTAAAAACATTAGGATTCTGGAAGCTTAAATTTATCACTTTTGAAGAAAAACACTCCCACAATCAAATCCAAACACAGTCAAACGAAAACGCTAACCAAGATGAATATTGTTTGACATAGAAAAGAGTTTCCCGAACTATGCAACGGCCGACACAACATCGCTCACTTCCGTACCATGCTGATCTACACACAGTTACCGGATATCCGAGAGCAATAACTACCATCAGCACTTAACTTCCGTTTGCTGAAGATATTAGCCTGCACAAACGCTCCTCCCGGGCTAGCCTTCACTCAGTACGTATGCCGTAGCACCGTATCCGAAAACCGACGGCATATGTTAATCCAATGTCATTGCATCCACTTTCGAGAGCCTTCGAGTGCTGCAGCAGGCTATCGTCACTATCGCTCCACTGCGGTGATCTTGTGCAAACGTGTGCCGTGGTCAGAGCGTAGCCCACAACAACCACGAACGTACGGTGCCAGCTGATCTGCTGCACAGAATTGGCCCCATACCGCGAATGGCCCGAGAAGTTTCGTTATCATCGTCGGAGCAATTCAACAAACGTAATACATAGCATCACTTCGCAACGGCTCCTTCATTACGGTTGCTGATAACAAAACACAGAACCGTGCCCGACAATCCTGCCGGAGTGCTTGTGGAATTCTGCGAGCAACCGGGAATAAACTCTTGTAGTGCAAAACTGCACATTAAGCGCAACTCGTTATCCTAGACAAGCGACGGCCAAGCTGGTTCCTCTTTGTCACTTGCCGCAGCTGGATGTGTTTACAGGATGTTGCGCACAAGGAACGAGAAATTTATCGACAAATCAACTTTCATACATAATCGATAAACGGTATGCAGTGGAAGTGTCCCCGCACCACAACGTTGATAGGAACTGTTAACGAACTTTTCGGCTGACAACCATGAATATCATCACTGACGGATTATCTACACCGCACGATGCGGTGCAGCACCAGTGCACAACGTCCCTACATCGATCAACGAGTCGACAAGCATCTTTCGATATGATAATTTCAAACCCATTGCCACGCCTCACCGTACCCATGTGTACCGCCGTACTGCATGTAACTACACGCTTTGAAAAATAAATAATCCCATCCCACCACGGTCTGCATATATTGTGTCCATTATTCTTTGCCGATGTAAATTATGCAACACTTTCCCTTCGCTAAACTAAAGCCGATAAATCACGAAACAATATGAATATACTACGCCCACCCACCCCATGCGAACACGATTATGTTTGCGATACAGTGATTTTATTTGTTTTTATTTCTCGAGTGAAAGATAAACGCCCATGCAGTACGCAACAGTAATCCAATCAATATGGTAACTATTTCCACGAAATGGGTAGGGAATGTAATTTAAATAAAATTATTACAGAATGTTTGACTTTATGCTATTTGATGGTGCATTGTCATCGTGTTGAATAGAAATAATGAAGCATGTTACGATTAATGTCGATCGAATCTTTTAAATAATTGCTAAATACATCAGGAAATAATGAAACAGTTATACGTCTATGTTACGTGCTTGCTCGGACTTGACATTTACAACAATCCATCTGATTTTGCTGATAAATATTACATTACAATGCACGATTACATTGTTCTTTTTAGCATGGGTTGTGTACTGTAGCTCAATTTTATTTTAATTTACAGGTTATTGCTGATAAAGACATATATAATATTTTTCTTTAAACTGGAGCATATTTTAGGTTTTGCTGTCATCTGTCAAAGTTATCTGTCAAATCATCTATGATTCTGTCATCCGGAAATACTATTTTTTAACAAATTAGTGCGAGAAAATGAAAATGTGGCAATGAGACAATCATAATGGAAATTAAATAAATAAATAAATAAGTGCGAGAAATATTTAATCTTTTAAAACTTACTGTTTTCATCCAGGCGATCTAATGAGAAGATTGTTTTCGTACGGCCTAAGGACATAAATAAAATATAATGAGCAAAAGAGATATCGCTCAAGGAAATAGGATATAAGAAACTATTTTATATGCATTATTGAGAAAGATTGCAATCGAACATTCCATGAACGCTCGTAACTAGTGAGTAAACAATAGCAAATGAATATTCTACCACCACAAACTAACTATTTGAGCCGATATTTTCCATAATTAATATCGCTTAATAGAAAATTCGATTGAGATACATTCGTTTGATTTTAACAACAGCAACTGATTATCGGAAACCGTAATCAACCATCCGTTCGTTGATAAATAGTCCTTAACCACTGTAATGAGCTCATAAATATAATTTCAAATTACATTTTAGCCACCAACATCATCACCAATGCCGCGCTGGTACCAAAATAATGCTCCACTAATGTTTGTTTACTTCCAAACACCGCACTCTCCGTGCAAGTGAGCTTGGTTCTGTCCACCACACAGCACTTCACTACCAGCGTTCCACTGAAGCATTCACGCCACTCTGCCATCAATTGCATCCGCTGAAGGTGATACATGTTTGCTTCATGAAGTAGATGTTTAATTATGCTCAAATTTTCAAATCATCATTCTGACACGCTCGGCTACGCAACGATCCGTGTTTTTGGTGGGTTTTTGAAAATCGATCGATACCGATCCGAAGCTTTCCGGAGTTGAATGGTGACTGTAATGAAACATCAATTCACAACCTTTATCGTCCCGAATCACGCATCGCATTTAGTGCAATTGCCATGCATTCAGCGTTTAATTGATGAGAGCTGGTCCGGGGGCTTTCAACGTGTCTTCATGGTTGGGATACACGCCATTCTAGATACAAAAGTTGCATATAAAAGGAGTGTAATTAAATTTATCATTGTAGACTGATATTCTGAGTACTGTACTGGACGAACTCATTAAACGCATTTCATCATGTTACTTGTTATTAATGATCAGGTAATAGTGCTACAATTTGATAATTATTGAGAACTTCCAGTGAAACATAGGATTCGGCAGTGAATGGCCAAGTCTTTTGGATAATTCAAGTCGATCACAATTGAGGTCTTTCGATGTCACATAACATCCAGAGATGTCAACGTTCTTTAGAGCACCAAAATGAAGAATATATGGAACAGAAAAATGTAATACTACTTGAAAAGTGGATTCCAACTTCCACGTTACCTTCAACAGTAACAGCTCAGGCAGTAATGTTCGGAGTCAAGATTAGAGATAGAAAACTATCGTATTCGAATTCAGAGCTTTCTTTTCTCTTAATCACATATTGTGTGATATCCAAATCAAAGTATACGATATGTTTCTATATTTCCTTGTTTTTATATTTCCTTCTCAAAACAATAGCTCATTGTTCATTACACTATCAAACTAATGAGCAGCTATTCCTCTGAAATATGTTTTTTTTTAATTTATAATAATTATAATAACTATCTACACAACTATATTCCAATAGTCATCAGTCAACAAATAGCACAGTCTGGATCCATGCTTCATTTATCCATCGACATGAATCATCATATTACATGTTCGTCATCCAATTTTGTAGCTAGCGCACGCTTCTCACACTGCAGCACAAGCATTCTGGGTGTAAAGCAACCGGAACCCTCGATTAGCCCCGTCCGGTGTTTCGTTACCGTTGGTCACGGTGTACACGACGAACGGTCGGGCACTGGCTGTGGAGGAAGACGGAACTGAAACATTCAACGTTTGGATGCAACGAATTGCGGCTCCGGCAGCAATACTTACTTGTCACGCCTGGAAACCCAAGTCCACAGAAACGATCCGAGGTTAAACCGGTGGGGTTCGGTATGACCACGAAATCCGTCAGACAGCCTGCACCGGTCGTGCTCAACATAGGCATACCCAGAAGGGCCGGATCGATAGCCACTGCATCACTGGTCAGCGTAAACGCGTACCGATCGTTTGGAGGCTAGAAGCAGGCTCAGTCAATCATCATCCCAAATGTGATCCCTTCCAAGGCACTTTTTAATCTTACCAGCGAATAAGTGATGGAACATCGGGCAGCTGCAGGACGTATACAAATTCCGTAGTTTGTGTTGGCTAGCTGTCGACTGCCTCGCGCACCGACCGTATTCATCGCCGGATTTTCCCCTAGTCCATAGTTAAGGCTACTGATCTCACCGCTCGGTTCCGTGTAATACTGTAAACATCCCGCCGGGGCACGTTCCGCACTCGCACACGCTATCTGGGACAGTTCGATGTTCCACAGCCGGTTAAACGACACGTCACCGTTGGTGGCGATTCGCAGCGAAATGGGACCACTCCCCACGAAGTTCACGTACAGATGTTGGCCCGTGTTTTCACCACAGATCGGTACCACCGAAGGGCTCGCACCAACGATTGTCAAACGATCCGTATTGCACGATCCATCGCCAGTCGGTTGTTCGAGTGTCAGTGCACGGAAATCAATACGCAGCTGACAGATCCCACTGGACGGAGTGATCGTAAATGAACATCTGAAATTTAAGAAATGAGAAGAGATTCTCCTTTGGGCGAAACACAACGAGAACACTCAGAATCAAAACTTCTTACGTTCCACCTCCGTTGTATGGTCCCGGATAACCCGAGTTCGTAAAGTATGTGCTATTAAGGTTTGTAGAGCCCCCACAGGACTTCGTATCTGCAAAGAGGAAACATTCCAGGTTTTTGTTTTTCCTTTTCGTAAATATCAAACGCCAGTTCACCAAACCTCCAGTTGGTCAACATTGTCATACTCACACACACAGCATACGGCCTGGTTGGTACGGGTGCTGCACGTCCCGGACGCCAAACCGCCATTGTCCTTGCACTCGCCCGCAATCAAACATGTACCGGATAGGCCCGAGGGTGACGTGCACGGCACGTTCGCAATACGGCCAATCGTGTAGAAGGGAAAAACTACATCCAACAATAGAAGAAAAAAACGACACACAACCGACAAACCAAAGAATTAGTCAATTTTTCACGGGCTAACTGGTTCAAGCAAACCGGCACACGTGGACGTTCGCTAGGAAGCCCCTATCGGAACGTTTTGTGCATTCTGTTTTGTGAAATATTTCACCGCTTATCTGCAACACCGTAAAACAACTTCGTCCCGGTGGACTTTATGATACGGTGAGGTTGTTTCAATGATAATACGTACACATTGCATTCTAAGTTGATGGGCAAGCGGTACGAATAACTAATAAAAATGTAGAATGTTTCGTTTTAGTTCTATGATGTTTAGTACGGCAAGGTGAACTATTGCCCTACGTGCTTCATCGTGACAGCTCGATTTACTGGGAAAACAATACATCTTGAAAAACAAAATTCAAAATTGTTATTATCACATTCACATGGCTGTTTTCACATAGCTAGGCATTACTTTCAACTGAAAATGATCGTTTTTTGTTCTTCTCAATTCAACTTTTTTTTACAGAAATAAAAGGAATTCTAATGAAAATTTTCATCTCAAAATGATGTCACTTATTACATTAACTTGTTCAATACACTATGGAACAAAATTGATAGGGCAAAACCATCAAAAATATATCATAAAATTCATATATATTATATATTTAATAACTCATTCGTTCAAATCGCATTAATTAAATTAAATTTTCGTAATTTCGCTATGAAAACAATTCTAAGATATCAAAAAGGTTTTTTTGCAAAATTATTACACAATGTAGAAAATTTCGTATCATAAAAATTATTATGTTTAGGGAAAATGAATTTTAAAACGCAAAAATATGGAAAAAAGAAACATTGGTTCTAGTTTTAATAGCAAATTCAGGAAGCTATTGAATATGTCCGATCAGTTTTGCACCACGGTGAATTTTAAGTCACTAATTACATTCAAATATCTGGCACTTTACACATGATGGATCATAAAACATCTTCAGCTTGTACAAATTAATGCACCGAAAACAAAATTTCACTACCCTATTTTACGATCACTCACTCGTACGAAACTCACACCTAACCTAGAAAATATAAAGTAGCACACAACGTGCCAGCCGGCACTGGCCAATTTTCGCCCATTTTCGTCACCCATTATTTTTTCCCCCAATTTTTATGTCACAGCGCAATCCCCGTTTTTTATCGTCACCTCACCAAACGCTCAATAACTCACATCTTCCACTACGCTGTGACGCATTTACCACTTCCTGCCCGGGTTCGATTAACGTTGCATTCGGTAGCTGATGTGCATGGCTGCTGCAAACGTGCAGTACACCAAGGCATACAACTATCGACCACCAATCCATTGCACTGGGAAGATAATTAAATGTTGCAGTTTCGGTGCAAAAAAAAACACAAAAAACGATTGAAACTTGTGCGACAGCTTCCGCTGCTCGAACCACCTGTGCCGATCCGGAACGATCGCAAGACTGCGGCGACACATTGTTGCACGAACCTTGTCTAGGCTTATCGTTCCGCTCCGGAAAAAGGTGATAATTCCCACTCACCGGGCGCGTGTGAAACGTGTGTACGTTCGGGTCAGTTGCTGCTGTCGGGCATGATACACGAACATTGGTTCTTTTCTGGAGGTATGAAGATGTTCAATCTGCTCCGGTATTTGCGCGGTCTCGGAGGGAAACGGTAGAATACGGTCGTCGGAAACGCATGACTTGGCGTGGATGGTGTGTGCTTGGCGTTGATGGACTTTCTTTTTTCACGCATCCAAACGGAGAGTGAAAACGCACCCGGGAGGTGTTTTGGTGTTTGCACGATCGATTAGCTAAACTGCGTCGATGCTCTTGCCGGCGGTGGCTGCTGAACCACATTGAATGTGTGCCACCTAACCTAGATTTACCCGGGGGTTCATGATCTACAACAACGCATACGTCATACAGGTGACACAATGACGTCCAATTGCATCGGAAATGGTGCAGATTCTTCATTAAAACTAATTGGATGGATCTGTCTTCGAGGAAGTTGAGAGCAATCCACAAGGTACAAGACTTTAAAAGTCGAGATATTCCAATAATTTACAGAATATAATTAGATCTGTCACGGTCATATAATGTCTTGTTAAACTTATTTATATTACTTCGAATGAACGCTCCAGATGGTATTCGAACCCCGGTCCAGCCATGAGAAGACCAGCACCTTTATCGCCTCGGCTACCGTATCGCTTCCTTAAACTGCCTTTGTAACTCATTATAAATTTTACTCAAAGACCAGCAATACGGTCGAAGGTCAGCACTGACATTGCAGCACTGAATAGCATTGATGTTGAGAAATGCACTAGGGTACTGACCAACAACAGATTTTTCTATAGTTCAAGGAAACTCCTCCACCTAAATCATCTGTCACAACGGTTGAAGCTGGAACTATATAGAGCCCATACATTCCAATACCGTCTAAAGCTGATGAACGAATCTTCGAAAAGACGATGCTCAGAAGTATTCGAGGTTATGATACCACTGTAATGATGAGGTCACAATCGCCAAACTACGGAATGCTTGCCATGTCATATGTGGAGGACTTCTGAAGCAGCGGATACATAATTTGTAAATTTTATAAAATAAAATCCTTGATGAAAGTCTCTTGTATTGTATATGGATCCTGATAGCAATCTATTATGTATAGCTCCCTTCACTTACTTACGGATGTTCCTAACCTACACTCATCCTCCCTTCTCTTGTCTCGTTCTACCCCATATTAGTACTATTGCAAGTCAGATTTAACTAATAAAATCATAAACTAAATTTGTGCTATAAAATTCAACGAAGCGGTAAGATAAAAACTTATCGCTCAGATTGTCGACGACAAACAGCAAACAAACACGCACCCTCCTCGTCAGTGAGCGGTTTAGTCTTATCTTTATTCCCTACAGTTCATTGCACCCAGCGTGCTAAAAGCATTCCGAACCTTTCAACACTTTTTTTCATTCAATTATAGCTTCTCGAAAAGGAAATATTTTGCAAACGACCCATTTTATCGGCGGTAAGCAATGTGAGATAAACGTCTTATTGTGCAGTAGGAATATAACTTCACCGGGCTTTTCTTCACCCATCCGAGCACAAAGCAAACGCAAAACGGGAAAAGCCTAACGAACACAAATAAATAGCATACTCAATGCATTTTTCACCCAAGTCATCACATTCGACCGAAGGCAGAAATGATTCAACAGACAAACGAAAAAAAAAACCATTCAACAACATTTGATGAGTTTGGTTTAGTGAAGGGAAAGTATATTTCGATCCTCACTCAGCCCGGGTAAATAGCGGCACGGGAAATGTGTCCGGAAATGTGCCACATAATGTTTTTAAAACCCTCTCTACTGCCCACGACCCGATGTGGTGTACGATCCATACGTCCAACCAGCTCGAACCAAGCAAAACCAAAAAGGCATCAAATTTAGAAGTCAGCATAAACCTCCGCATCCACCATCAGGCCACCGCAACCGTGGCCACCACCTGGGGTGAGTTTATTTGTTTTGATCTCATACGCCATAAATATACTCTCACAATGGTGGTCTCGTGGAATACACTTACCTTACCTAGTTATACCTACCGCCACTATACTTGCCCCTACCCGGAAATTTTTGTTGCAAACAAACACACACACAAAAATGGGTGTATGTGTGCTTCCGTTTTGGGTTATGAAAAAAAAAGCTCGTAGGGACTCCGTGCGGATCCTGCTAATCCACTTGATGGGATTCTATATTTCATGGACGGATTGGTGGAGGGTTTTTATGGCGTGGTACCAAACGCTCGCATACAGCTCCCTTCACTTACTTACGGATGTTCTTAACCTTCGCCCATCTTCCCTTCACTTCTTCATTCCACCCCACCCACAACGGTTGTAATGGGTGAAAGCTCAGTATGTTCTCTTTCGTTTTGTTGCCGGGTTTATTTCACTCGCTCCATCCGGCACCGGCGCAAAACATCTTAAGATGTTTGAGAAAATGTGTTTTAAACGGGTTTTTAGTGTTTATCTTGCCAGTCTCATAAATATTGCAAAATGGAAATTTAGGTGTTAAGCGGTTCATCCCGGAGGGAAAGCCCACAGTGAGTACGGAGCAACAGTGTGAGGAATAAAAAATTCTAAATCGCTGTATCGGGGTGTTTATCATGCGCGATACATTATTGAAGTGTATCTAACTGTTATAAATTGTTATTGTTTGCGGCATGTTTAATGAAACAGATCGTTTTAAATGATTATGGCACACGGTGAACTTACGGTGGTGAGTTAAGACTTCCAAAGGCACAACTCCTTGGAGAAGTATTCAGAATTTATTTGGAAAACATATTGCTGATTTATAATAAGTATTTTCTTTTCGGTTTAGAGGAGAATTTTTTCTCAGAGCCTGAATTATCTTCGTTATAATTTACATAATATAAAGTCACAAATCTAACGACTGAAGTATCCTCCATTAATTAGCCTCTTTGTGTTTCTGAACATTATGTCCTTCAATTTATCTGTCTTTTCTATCAATTTTCCATACAAGTTTGATTAAAGCTCAAACAAATCTCGAACCCACACACACAAGAACGGATTGTGACCCAATTAAAAAACTGAATGCTGACATGTTGTTTGTGTTCCCGGATATACCATCCAATTCCAGTTCTCTGGATTTCCGATGCACTTTTTCCCCCAATTTCAGTTTCCCACTGACCCGATTGCGAGCAGACACGCAGCAAGGATAAAACTGTTTGCAAAAACAGATTGTATACATCTGCATACAGTGACACGCAGTCCATTTGGACTCTTCCTTTCGCTCTTTCTCTTTGGGAAATTCAAATGACAATTCCCAATCACCTTCCCCCGTATCCCCCGTGCGAGACGTGGATACGTACCACCTCTTGGGCTAGTCACCGCAGAGAGCACGACACCAGTGCGACACCAGAGGCTTACCTTTCCGCCGGATGACTTCGAAAGCCATTCAATTAAGCTAAATGTAATGAAAATGCTCTACCAAACTAGAGCCCGGTGCTTACTCTACTTAATTATATGCCATTTGGAATGTCCACAGAACCGCACGACGAGGAGGCTGGTAGCAGGGCTGAGGCTGAGGGAACGGGACGGGACTAAAACTGCTTGACAGCAGGATACTGCCAATGGAACGGCGATTTCGAAGCACGAACCAATAGCGCCGTTCAGATCTGTTCCGAAGCTCGTAGCCGAAGCAGCAGGGGGATTTGTGCCTGATCCCGGTCTCAAGTCCTTGTCTCTAGCGAACCTCAACCGTACGAGCGTTGTGTGCAGAGGGTTCGGGTAAAAACGATACACCATTCATCCTGCAGCCGTACCGCTCGGTTTGGCTTTTCGGCGTGTGATTTTGTTGCCACATTTACACTCTAACACTTCGCCCCGTTTCCGGGGGTTGGATTTGGAGTTTGCGTTTCCGCCCCACTTGAAGCTGAATCGTTCTCAGTAAATTAGAATCATGTTTGCCGAGCAACAATTACTCACGAAATCGTTTCCACCCCTCCGAATCGTTCTACGACCAGTCATTCGCTTCGAAGGATCAGTGTTGGTTCCAAAACCCAATACCATCGCATAGCACGATCGGACGAAATTATGTAATGATAATCTGCTTACAGAACGGCAAACGGGAAGAACAACCCGGCCGGAGGTGACATCCGGAATGACGCATAACACAGTCGCTGGCAGACGCTCATTTCGTCAAGCGCACGGATAACATCGGGCCTGTTTGCATACGGTTGCGTTGTTGTGAGTTTCGTTCTGCGAAGACAAGCACGTGCTATGTGCGCTCGTTCAAACAACGCATACCACCATTGTTTGTATCGTTTCATCAACCAATTCGGGCCGCTTATCATTCCATGAGTGTGCGATGTGCGCTATCGTCCATACCACTTGACGGGAAATTTATCTCACCCGAAACAACACTTGTGAGTGAGTAGTTGATCGCATCTCATGCGATGCTGTGTTGTTTCATGAAGTTTGTTTTTAAAATTTAAGAACAGTTGCGTTTTTTGCAGAATAAATGGAACACAAATGGTGAGGAGGTCGGTAGTTCAGAAGGAGTCTC
The DNA here is from genome assembly GCA_000349025.1 of Anopheles minimus. Taxonomy (NCBI): domain Eukaryota; kingdom Metazoa; phylum Arthropoda; class Insecta; order Diptera; family Culicidae; genus Anopheles; species Anopheles minimus. Next base: position 2,152,916 of record KB664165.1, read on the forward strand.
TAGCTCGGATAGAGTGGAATTGATGTACAGAATAGTGCTAAAGCTAACAGCCGATAGAGCTTGCAGCCACTGAGAAGCCCCGAAGGATGTCGTGTAAGCTGAAGAACTATTAGTAAATGCTTCAACGCCAACTCTACTCAAGGTCTTGGAACCTCAAGTTAATTAGGAAATTTGGCTTTTTCCAGTTTTTTACTCTTGTCTTCCAACTCTAGTCAAGGTCTTGGAACCTCAAGTTAACTTGGTATTCTGGGATCTTTTTCCAGTTTTCTATGCTTCAAGATATTGGTTTGTGGAGTCTCTCAATTCGTAATAGACCTACTTAGTACTGTTTATTGTCGTTTAAATGCTCATAGAGGTATTTCTTCTAATGGTATATATTCATCCCTTATTTTAACACTGTCTATTGTTTTGATACCTCCGTTTGCTTGAATAATGCAATCTCTCTCTAGGAAGCATTCGTTTTGAATGCTGAAATGCCCTCATCTAGCAATTGTAATAAACCTCCCACAGAGCAGAACTTCAAAAAAAAAATACTTGAAAGATACATTTCTGGATCCCAAAAGCTTCCCACACAATAAAATCCAACATGATTTACCCAAAACATCATCCTTATCGCATTAAACGTTACAGGAGAAAGCTGTCATGGTTGAAAAGTAAAAGTTCTTGACCTTTGCATTAAAATGGTTTTCATTATTCCAAGAAACCTTACCATTTGCTTGTCTTAACATGAATATCACATGAAGTTTAATGATCTTTCTTTTCTCAATAAAAAACAAACCCAAAATGACCCATTCGTTTGTAAAACTTTTTTGCGAGTGCCTCAAGTCTACCACTATAAGGTTTTTGTAAGCAGAACTCAGAATCTGCCACAAACTCATAACAATAAAAAAAAATCATACAGCTTGGCATGAATGAACCGTACCATCTTCCCACTTCTGTTTATCCTTCTTCATTAATCATCAACGCAATCGCAACACTTCTCCAGTACCGCCTACCCGTAATGACACAACTGATGCGAAATCAAAACTCGACGCCCAGAAAACTGACGATTCATTCCATTCTTACCTAAATGTGTTATAAATCCGCCGAGGACCTACATCAACGACATGCCACAATTATGATGGTTACAATAATGCAGGCAACCCACCTCAAGCTAGAGACATTTCGGAAAATGTTGCCATTTATTTAATTTGCCATTACTTTCTTTTTGCTTTTTGCTAGCAAGCTGCCCCGGTCTCGATTGGAGTGAAATGCTATTTTGCTTTCCTCTTCTTCTGGCATGGGAACTTTAAAACAAACCCCATACCCACGCTTGGGAGGGCGGGAATGATTAACCAAATTTGGATAATTAACGGAAACTCAATTAAAGAACGTCCCGGCTAGAACTTCCCGTACAAGCAAAGTGTCGCTCCGCTCGTCGAAACAATGAGCAACATTGTGAAAAATGCGTTCATTTGCTCACGACTTGTCTGCTGCTTGGTTGCCCGGTTTGCGTTTGCTGGCGCTAAAAATAAATTTTAAATAGAATTAATGTATGGTAAAGCAGAAGCAGAGGGAACATAATAAAGGTTAACATAATAGCCGAAACGGAAATGGAACAAGAAAAAAATCCCCGTGTACCAAGTACATGTTGACTTTCATGTGATAACGAATGAAAATATTATGCAGCAACCGAACAAGCTACGCGTTAATCGAGTTTACGGCTAAATTTGTTTCTGTTATTTCTCAGAATCAGAAATGGTTATGTTTTAGAGGAATGGTTAATTTCGGTTTCGGATATCTTGCAGGTACTGTGCGTGTTTTCATAACATTTCAACAAGATGTGTTTTTTTTATGATGAAGTAATTTCAGGCCAACGGTTTAGTGCTTCGTATACAAAAAAAAAACCATTAACAGGAAAATAGTAACATGAAAATGGTGCAAGCGAAGTGAAAGTCTTAGGAATTTTGAATGATTCATGAACCAGCTTCTCGGGTAATATGTTGCTATCTGCTATGTACATCTATTTTGGACTTTTCTTAGAATTTCCAACCTCAAGGAAATATAAGACATTGGATTTAGAACTCCTTTGTGTTCATGTATGAATCAGTAACAGCATATCAAAATCGCTCTCTTGCCGGCCCTGACACCACAACTATATAATCTAATGGGTGCTCGATTGGTCGAGTTTGTTCGGTTCGCGATCTGGAAGTGACTCTTTATGTGAAGCTTCTTTTTGACGACCACATCTTGAGCCAAGTCTGCACTGCTTATGGGACTCTCGGTCTTATCAAATGAGTACTGAATTCCTTACGCCACGTTGCTTTAGAATTTTGCCATGTCCGTCCGATACTTGATGTGGTAGTATTGTATGGAGCACCCCTATCACTGCTTTGAAGAATTGCGATTAGGCGCCTTCATTGTGGAGCAACGACCGTACTTACTTGGTGTCAAATTCTGGAACTCCCTACACTTTAATCACAGGCCCACTGCTTCTTGGAAGAATCAACGCGCCATCTTTTTTTTTCTCCTATACTCCTGTATGTCCCAAATCCCTCTGTCTGGCTTTCGATTTCTTCTTTCATCCTTTTCTTTTTTTTTCAATATTCTAATAACTTTATATGCTTCTAATAATTTTATATGCCCTATTTTCTTCACTTAACCCTCTTCTTCTCTCAGCTATCATTAAGTATTTGGTACTAGTATATTGAGTATCCTAACTTTTGCAGTTTTTCAAATTTATTACAGAAATGTAAAGCTCTGGAAGTAAACAATTTTAAAAGAAAAATAATAACAACTATTATTATCACGAATATCTCAGAAAAAGTGTTATTATTTTTTTTTCACTGAAGAACGGCCAGGCCATATACCTAGAAAAAGTGTTATTAAAAATAAGACATTTTATTACTAAGGACAGCTTTAAAACGCCTGATTCAGTACATTATTAATCAACTTTGCGTACTTTCCATGCAACACACACAACAAGAAAACACAACAGCCAACTCATCGTTAATAATGATGACAAATTGCTAAATCAGTTAGCCACCGGACACAAAGCAACTTTCTTCTGTAAGGCTGCTTCTCTTTACTTTTTATTCTATTAAGCTGCATTATGTGGAAAAAAAGAACATTCGCCTTCAACACAAGGAATGCTAATGTCTGACCAAATCTCTTTGAACCGCACGCCCGGACGAAGGTCACGGTAAACAGGCCGCGATTACTTTATTGACATTTCTACTTTTACTCCGCTACTAATTTTTCATGATTTCAAAGCTATTGCTTGATGGTTGCTTTTTAGGTTTTCCTTTCCATACTGAAACGTGTCTGAAGATGTCTGATGGCATAAACAGAAAAAATACCATTATTTGTGTGGGTGAGAGTGTGCAAGAGTTTTTATTTCACCGCTTGTGATGTACTTTAATCCCAAATCGCTAGTGCTGTACGGTACCGGCGACTTGTAAAGCCATCGCCAACGCCAACGTTTATTTCAATCAACTCAACCGGCCGGTTCCATACAGCCACGGTTCAGCTCATCCGTTGGCAGACGGCCAGCGCACGATTTAAGGACCAATTTGCCCCTAAAACCGTCCCGCATTGAAGAGTGCCCACATTTTTCCATTTGCTACAGTACGGCCCGAAAGTAGCAACGGCTTCCCGTTCGTACACCAAAGAAAAAAAACGAAAAGGTGTAAATGGGATGGCCCCAATGTGACCGAATGGAGGCGCCCGGTCACGTTCGGGCGGTCGAGTCACGGACAGGATCAAAATCAGCTGTACCACGTTTCGTCTGCCACCAGCCCTTCCCTTCTTCGTGCTTCGTGTTCCGCTTTCGGCTTGTAATCATGAAAATTAAATTTATTCAAATTAAGAGCCCTAAAGTTTATGCCACCGCCCGCCACACCCCGTACCGCCGACGGTTGGTAGACGTACAACCATCGGCGTTTGCTCCCTGCCCGTACCACCGATCCTTTGTTTCGGTTTTGTTTAAAGCCAAATTTGTCGTCCCCTTGCATGAAAAAGTGCGCCATAAAGGCAAAAGGCCCGTTCGTCAGGTGAACTCGAGCCGTCTCGACCCGTCTCGGGCCGGAAGCACGGGTATGGAGCCTAACTTTGAACGGCACAGTCATTACGCTCGTTGTCATTGTCGGGCCGTTGCCGAACGCGCCGTAAAATGTCATCACCGAGACGCAGAGGCTTATTCCCACTGGCGGGACCGTTGCTACCACACGGTCACGATCCGGTACCGGCAATGATGGTGGTGGGTGTAGCAAAGTTTTATCCATCGGTGCTATGCACAGGAGGATGCAACAGCAACAACGAAAAACGTTCCCCTTTTGCCCTTTCGCTGCTCAATCCACCGGCGTGCCTCGGATGCCATTTTTCTTCTATCCGCAGTACTTAAATAAACGTATTATGATTATGTGTTTCGGCTACATCAACAGCTGCATCGAAGTGAAAGTTTTCGGTCGCCGTGCAGTGGGCAAAGTGCTCTCCCAGGGCTAATTTGGATGTGCATAAATTTGGCCATCGACAAGTTGGGATGGTGCATTGTGGTGAATTCCAACTGGTTATTGTTGTTGCATGATTGAACATGACGGTTTGTAGGCAGGTACGAAATTCAGAGCACTGACTCGAAGCATTTTAAAGGCTTTATTGAAACCTTTTTGCTTCAGATCAGTTCAAATCCCAATGAATCTATTTGGGGTTTCAATTAATATCTATATTTTAAAGTTTATTATGTGTAATGTTACACACACACACCGATAGCCGCTGGCCGATTAGCAGACAATCTTGATGTACAACACAGGGTTGCTGCTACAGCACATTCGGCACCACTTTGACCCCTACGTTTATCGAATTATTTTACGATGCTTATTTATATTGCTCTTCTTTCCTACAGAAGTTACTGGTTGTTCCCTGTCGCAGTCATTATCGTTGTGCACGTGTTTGCGAACGCTATTGTTCAATGTCTAACAACCTACCGGAAGTACAGAATGGATACAGCAAATTTAACAACAGTGCAGGGGTTATACGCTAACTATTTGGTCCATAATTTGCCCAACACTTCAACTGGTGAGTTACGCTAGTAAGTGTTATCTCACCAATTATAACCCAAAAAAACCACTCGAGCTAAAAATAACGAACAGACTGTTATCTACCACAAATTTCAAGACTTTGTGTTCCTCAGAATATACATATATAGCTTATTTTTTATTATTGCTCATTTAGTTACGAACCGTTGTGATTGCTGGACGCTTTTAAAATCTGTCTCCAAATTTAACAAAATGTTTCTAAAAGCGGTGTTTGTGATGTTTTGTGTTATGAAACTAGTTAGCCACCATCAGCTTAACTGCGCACACGTTGATCTTAGAGGTTTACACTTCGAGCTACTGCTGACCCATCTCAGTGAGGTTGAGTCACGGATCCAAACAACGCTGCAGGAGCTGAAGCTTGGTATCGGTGTGTGTGGTTCACCTTCATTAGGTTCGGATTCATCGGTTAGGCGTAATACACTCCTGCCCAGCGAAAACCCGATAAATTTCCGCCGCGAAACAGTCACTGGCATTGGCGAGGATCGAACCGTAGATGGTGAATGGATAGTGTTTCAATGGCGATTCAATGGTTCGCTACTGTTCAACCGCAGCTGGAACGATTATCGCGCCGGGTTCGGAGATACCGAGGGCGAACACTGGCTTGGTTTAGAAAATTTACACAAACTGCTAGCCAAAGGACCCCATGAGCTGTTGGTTGTGATGGAAAATCAAGATGGCGAAATCGGGTACGCTCATTACGATAATTTCAGCATCGGGACCGCAGTGGAAAGGTATCCGATCAAAACGATTGGTGAATACAGTGGCACAGCTGGAGACTCACTGTCCTTTCACATCGGTTCCAAATTCACTACGTACGATCAGGACAACGATTCTCGCAAATTTAACTGTGCCTCCATGCTCCATGGTGGCTGGTGGTTCAACAGCTGTTATGCGAGGTACGTTCTTTCGACACGAGTTGTGATAGCTTTAACAAAAACGGACTTCTAATCACTTTCAGTTTCCTAAACGGAGAATACATTCCATATCAACCAAAGAGTTACAAAGAAGGTGGATTGATTTGGATCGCTTTTGTCGGACCATTTAGCTCACTGAAGTCTTCCAAAATGATGGTTCGACAACGAGGTTCCTAACAACGTCAAAACTGTTAAAATTAATCATTGCTAAATAATTCATTCATTTACAAAATACGATATACGTACAAAAATACAAAATACGTACCGCAGCACAAAATGGATGGGTTTATTGGTGAGTAACCAATTGGATTATTGTTGTTGCATGATTGAACATGACGGTTTGTAGGTAGGTACGAAATTCAGAGCGCTGACTCGAAGTATTTTAAGGGCTTTATTGAAACCGTTTTGCTTCAGATCAGTTCAAATCCCAATGAATCTGTTTGGGGTTTCAATTAATATCTATATTTTAAAGTTTATTATGAGGTACCAAATTATTTCGAACATGGAGCTCTTACTCGAATTAATTAAGTTAACACTTGATACGGAAGATTGAATATTTTGCTGAGTGACTGACGGAACTGTTGCAAAATGTTTCTCCAATGTTTATTTAACCATTATAATTAAGCCATAATACTGTAACTATAAAACTGCTATGTTGGTGTTGTGAATTCTATTTCCATCGCTATTGTCTAGTGGCTTAGAAATCGGCATAGAAATGCAAGAATGTAGTATTTTATGTATTGAAAATAAATAAATTAATCAAACAATAATTATGTTAATTTTTTTGTTAACAATTTAATAATCATTTAGTACTAGTACTAATATAAATAAGACCACAATATTTTAATTTGTTTCTTGGGTATGAGTGCCCGTAAGTAGGGGGCATTCATTCAAACTTTAGTCTCTTTTTCTTTACTCTATTATTTTGTAAGTCTTTCGTATTAAACATTCTACAGATCTTCAGAATTAAACTCACCGTACTTTGATTTTTTAATAGTTTGCGATCACCTCCGCGGCGCAGCGGGTTTGAAGCCGATGCAATAATGGTAACCGTCTTTGAATGACAAAACCTGGGCTAAAATCCCATCCGGACCGTTCCCTCGTACGCAGGAATCACGGCCCTGTTGCGGATAAATTCATGTCACGGAAGTCAGAAACGGCAGGCCAAAACCAATCAAGGGGTTATAGTGCCATAGAAGAAGAGAATCACCCCTCAGATACAATGTGTATCCCTTGGAAAATAAAGTATTATCCACTATTGCTAAAAAGCATCTTAAATAATCTAAAAAATCCAATTTGTTTATTAATATATTACACTGATTTAAAACACTAACCAATCATTCCTCCTTTCACGTATGAGCTACATCCTCCTAAGCGACCATTGCATTACTCCAGTCTAACCTCATCACATTTTCACCATTTCCATCTTCTGGTGCAATTTTTAACGATACATTACTCATCCACCAAATTGAAACGGACCCGCTTTTATGCAAGCCACTTAGCATCGTTTCAATTTAAATTATCCACCACAGTAGCAACATCCCATTACGCAGATGGTTCGTGCCAAAGTCGCTGTCTGTTTTCAATTCTCTTTTTACATCTCCTCTCCTCACTTCGTTTCCGCTTCCATTCTCCCGTCTCTCCTGCGGATTGCTTCACTTAAATCCAGTCTAAACAGGATGAAAGAAAAGCAGAAGAACCCCCATCTGCATCTAGCTCCACCTAGCTTGGCTTCCACGCTTACAAATCCACAGCAATCCTTAAAGACTGCTTTTAATTTCGATTTCTCTCTTCAAATGTTCATTTATGAGCCGATGCGAGCCCGTGCCCGTAAAGCGCCAAGCGAACTGTCAATGAAAGCACATTTTATTATGCCTCATCGACAAAATCCCGCGACCTGCGACCGGGAACGGTGCTGGGAAGGCTCAAGTGTGGCAAACGGCCACGGCAAAATGGTACGCTACGTAATCAAAATGAAATGCGCCAGGCATTACTCAACTAAGCCGCCCGACGGCCCCAAACGTCCGGTCGGTGCTGATCGTTTATGGTTTACAAAAACGTTCTTGCGTTCTCTCTCTCTCTCTCGTTTTTTTCCTGCTTCCTATTTCTCACTTTGCAAATTATCCGTGTGCCAATTGGCTTAATGAGAATAAATTGAAGGAGATTACGAAAATTTGCCAAACGTCTGTATTTGATCTGCGGAGAAGTGTAAGGTGGCCGAGAAAAAAAGACGGAGTCGGGAAAAAAGTTTTAATGTTTCCCCGAACGCTTGTTGCTGCTAATCAAAGGCGGCTGCACATCGTCATTTTTTTAAACTTCTGTTCCTATTTTTTTAATGGAGAGTATGATAAAGTGAGTTCTTTTGATATGCCATACGAAACTCAATGCTTCATAATAATACGTCCGATGATTAATAATAGAGTTATGATTAACAATTAATAGAACGCCTAATAAATAGATAATAATATATTTTAAATATCTCATTTGTATACAACTTCTTCAATTCGCTGTACTCATCTACTAGATACTCTAAATACTGAGGTTACTTGGGTTATCGTGTATTGTTAACAATATTAATGGAAATATCAACTGGGCCCTCAAATTGCATGATTAATTTATTTATCAAAACATTTAAAATACAATAGAAAATACCGAAGAAGTTAAACTAACAGTTCCTTTTTTCTAGAAAAACTATTTCGACTAAGCTTTTAGAAAAGTTTCATTTCTATTTCTCTGACCCCTGTTTAGCGAATTACGAATCCGGAGAATGCAGACACAGACTTAATTACAGACTCTATCCGGAATAACGCGTATCATAATAATAAATATAGGATTGTCTACAAGACACACAATCTGTAATTGCCAAATTACATATTTCATGTAGTATTTATTTTTAATTTTAATTATTTATTTTTTAAGCGATTTATAAAATAGTTAAGTTAATTGTTTTATTTTCATTTTTCAAAAAATACAAAAATTTCCATATTAATTGCATTATTATTAACACGTTGAATTCAGCTTAATTTTTTCTATACCTCCGTGGCTTATTTAACATAGGGCAAACATTAATAAAAAAAACTGATTGAATAGAACTTGAGCTACCGCTTTTTTAAATCAAACCTTTGAAATCATCAATGTGTGTGAAGCTGAGTTTGAGCGGTATCCCACACTCGGTACGGAATGTCTCCCTCGGGTTCGTTAAAACTTTCCCCCAAATGAATGCATGTAATTTAATGTTTTGCTGAAACATTCACACAAAAGTGATGCCTGCTAACAAGCCTCAAGCCCATTACGCCTTGTATTTCCGTAAGCGTGGGGAGGTGTTTTTGGGTTTTTTTTGTTAGCCCTCAACGTCAACATATTGCGCTGAATTTTCCCTTTCGCTGGTGCTCATTTGCAAACACAGCTTCCCGCGAAAGCTTGCCGCATTTACGTGTACAAGGACGCTAAAGCCTCCGGGCAGCTTTTCGTCCAACCCTCTCTGCTTTACAACGCGGGCCGGGGAATGTTTCCGCCATTTTTTTGTTGCTCTCTCTCCCGCACTTTGGCATTGCGTTTAGTGAGGGGAGGGGTTTCCGTTCATTCCGCTAATCTCTGTTTCTTTGGCCGGTTAACCACTCAAACGACAGCTTCAGCCCGGTGTACGTAATACCCTCCAACTTGTGCGCAGGGCTTGATGTGGAAAGGACACGCGAAAGCGGAAGTCACCGACCGTTTTTCAAACCGGTGTGAGATACGCAACCCAGCCGAATGGCGAATGAAACAAGCAAACTCACACAACAGCAAAAGCGCCCACAAACGCAAAGAAGAAGTGTAAAGTTAACTTTTAATCATCTCATTAAAAATAAAATCTTGTAACAAATTTATGCTATCATTTTACATTCCCCACCCGCACGGCGACCGCTTCACTTCCGGCGTTGCTCTCGTGTTACGAAAAACAAAAGGGATCTGCCCACGGTAGCCCCGCACTCGTGCGATCATCAACCACTCGAGAGTGGCCACTCGGGAGCTTTTTGCTATGTCGTTGTGGAAGGATTAGGCTAAACGGTAAGGTATTCGGCCGGATGAATGTTGGCTGGGAAGTTTTTTGAAAAATTAACTTCTGCCGCCCACAGAACACAAACACACACACCGATAGCCGCTGGCCGATTAGCAGACAATCTTGATGTACAACACAGGGCCGCTGCTACAGCACATTCGGCACCACTTTGACCCCTACGTTTATCGAATTATTTTACGATGCTTATTTATATTGCTCTTCTTTCCTACAGAAGTTACTGGTTGTTCCCTGTCGCAGTCATTATCGTTGTGAACGTGTTTGCGAACGCTATTGTTCAATGTCTAACAACCTACCGGAAGTACAGAATGGATACAGCAAATTTAACAACAGTGCAGGGGTTATACGCTAACTATTTGGTCCATAATTTGCCCAACACTTCAACTGGTGAGTTACGCTAGTAAGTGTTATCTCACCAATTATAACCCAAAAAAACCACTCGAGCTAAAAATAACGAACAGACTGTTATCTACCACAAATTTCAAGACTTTGTGTT
>KB664165.1:2163539-2175673 GCA_000349025.1 Anopheles minimus
AATACAGTGGCACAGCTGGAGACTCACTGTCCTTTCACATCGGTTCCAAATTCACTGCGTACGATCAGGACAACGATTCTCACGAATTGAACTGTGCCTCCCTGTTCCATGGTGGCTGGTGGTTCAACAACTGTTATGCGAGGTACGTTCTTTCGACACGAGTAGTGATAGCTTTAACAAAAACGGACTTCTAATCACTTTCAGTTTCCTAAACGGAAAATACATTCCATATCAACCAAAGAGTTACAAAGAAGGTGGATTGATTTGGTTAGCTTTTGTCGGACCATTTAGCTCACTGAATTCTTCCAAAATGATGGTTCGACAACGAGGTTCCTAACAACGTCAAAACTGTTAAAATTAATCATTGCTAAATAATTCATTCATTTGCAATATACGAATAGTTCCGTAGCACAAAATGGGGAGGGTTTTATTCGTAGAAAATAGACTTAATCGTTTTAATCGCACCTTCGATGCCAGGGAAGCTAAAACGATCAGCAACAATCAGCCAGAAAGCGCTGCTTATTAAAGGAAACTCGGCACAACACACGATATGGCACCAACGGTCCTCTTCCCGCAATGACACGGCAATTCAACGAGTTTGCACACTTCTTCGACTACAACATATGTTACAAAATTTTTAAGAAAATGCTTCATAGAACATAAGAAGGCACGAGATGTAAAACCCGTTATCCTATTTGTTATATCCTTAAATAAACGAAATACGAAATACGATAACTAGTCAAATAAAGAAATAAAATTAGTCGCCTTCTTCAACACATCGTCCTGATATATCCGAAAATTACGGAAACAATTCTATCACATCGAATGGCATCAGTTTATTTGCTTGTAAACAAAACATATCCCAATAAAAGTACTCGATGAGTTGCCTTCACTTTTACTGTCCAATAACTAATGAATTCACCGTCCGAAGCGGTACGTCCGTCATCGTGCAGCATTCGCTTTATTGCCCACTTCCATGCAACTGTGCTCACATTAGCATCAGAATGACTCACTTTCAGCAGTTCGCTATTCATCGATCTCGCCGCACGGGAGGAAAAAACAACGGAACAACTTTGGTCGTGAAATATACTGCCCTGTCCTTGATTTGTGTTTTTTGTTCGCCCTATCCTCGTCCTGTCTTCTGACATGACCTCAAACAGTTTGCCAGGTCTGCACTGCGTTTGAAATGCCAAAACCAAGCTCGAAAGCCCCGCTAGGAAAATCAATAGAGGCTACCAACTGGGTGGAATGTGTTTTTCCGTTTTGTTTTATCTGTGCACGAGTTTCGATTGGTTAGAGGTTTTTTTTTATTCCATTCGGTCGTTTTTCTCTAATTTTGCATGCAACAAACAATTCATCAGGTCGGAAATATATCCTCCCGAAAGCTCACCTCTACACAAACAAACAACTTACGGCCAAAGAAAGGAAGTTTCTTCGCCCCCAGGGTTGGCAGACAGACTTATCTTCGATAGAGTGAATGAAACGCAATGAATCAACAACAATTTGCTACCGTCCGACATCACATCGAATTAGAATAATCTACATGTTAAACCAACGGTACGATATGTTTCTATATTCCTGCGTGTTGGCATCATGTTTTCGAATTAAAATTGTATCACCGGGTACTATGAAAGCGTTCCAATCGATTCGAAACAAAGTGAAAACTGCCAAATGGCTCCCTCTATAAACTGCCTTTCATTCTGTCCCTCACTACTGACTAAGTTTCTACATATGTTTCAAGCAGGATTATTTTAACTATTAGTGAGTACGATTGAATTCAGCTTTTATTTTATTGTGCCACTCTTTTACGCCAACGCACTCACACAGAAGTGATAAAACGGAGATGCAGATGGCATGAACAGCGTCAAACAATTCGAATAACCAAAAGCGGAAATTAAGTCCAAACACGTTAACGAAAAACACGAAACTCCAAACGAAAACAATGGGGTATGTGTTGTGCTCCACAGAATAAAAGAGAAAAACAAAAATAAACAGATTCGGAGACGGACCAAAAGTACAAACAAGGATCGTACATGCGTCCTCCGTGTGCAGTCGGTAGTGAGCAAAACTAAATGACCGGCTGAGTGCTTTTCAATCATCGCATAACTGTCGAAAGTTTCACCGAGCTAATAATGTGACCACATTCATGTGTGGTTGTGCTCAATATCACATCGTTTCTTCTCCTTTTGCTATGTAAATAAATATAGCAATATGATAAAAGAAAGTGATTTTCTGTAGCATAATTCACTGCATTCAATTGTTTGATTTAAAATTTCTGTTATTATTACAAATAATTGTAATAATAACCAATGTTTACATTGATAAATATTACATTTAGGATTGAGACACATATATTTGTATTTTGGAATTATTACCAAATAAACATTAGTAAATTTGAAAATGAATCTATAAATTTATATGTTTTTCGATTCCTAACAAAAACTGAAAATCAATTACACAGTTTCCACAATTACACAGTTTCCAGTAATTAAAAAAATATCTATGCAATTCCCCAAACTGATCCCAATAACTATCTAATCCGTCCCTTAGATGCCCTAGTGTAGTCTCGACAATTAGACTATTTTGCAATAAAATTGCATACCTTTAGGCGAGTACTCAATAAACTAGTTCCTAGCTATAAAACAGCCCTGTCTCAAACGAACGATACAAAATGCGCTTGTTCCGCAAAAACATTAAACCACTCTCATTGCCACTCACAAGAAATAGATACAATTTGAGTTGGGTTTTCAATTTCATCCATCTCGCAGTACGTAATGCAAAGGATATCAAACTGGCATATGTCAAAGTAGAGCATTTTCCTTTTTTTATTTCTTTGCAGCTCTGCTCTATGGCTTGGCCATTTTTATTGTCAATGTCTGAATATAAAGCGACTACCGTAAAAGTGAATTTCCGGAATCAGTTTACATTCGCTGCTCGCATATTTTTACACATTCACGATTTAGGCTACTCGCGTCTTGGGACCACTTGGAAAGCGAATCCCCAGCTCCATCTTTTTCACATGGAATTTTGAAATCCTCCATAAACAAAAGTACAATTTATCTGGCACACAAAACATTGACATGGTTTTCAGTGTTTCGCTGAGTGCGTTTAGCAATAAATCATCTCTTTCTGGAGCTTTTCTACCGCTCCTTTTAAAGAACTCAGGTTTTTTTATTATTATGGAAACATTGTTTAAAATCATAAATCATTACAAACTTTCTTCGAAGAGAAAAATAAAAAAAAATATGGGAAAAATAAAATTGTTAGCTTCCCCATATCCTTTTTAGTGCACAGGCCTCAATTTATTTCAATATACCCATGGATGGGTAGTAGTCATTGCAGTCTAATACAATTATTTATATACAATCACGAAGTTGCTTCGCAAGTAAAGCACACTAATCGTCCTGTATAGAGGGACAAACCTCACAGCAAACAAACCGTCCATTGTGGGAAGATTACGCAGCAAATACAAAACATTAATATCCCTGCTCTATAATCTACCGCAGATCATGTTCAATCTATCGAAACGCTTAACATGCTAAAGGGGCTTAGCCGGTCTTTTGTTTATTCCAGTTTACACCCCACCTCCCAAACCAACACATGTCTAACGGGTTCGAAAATGGGTGCTTAAAAATTAAAGCCCGTACGACTGCGGCCCGGTTCCCTTCCAGAAACCTAATCAGCTAATGTTGTGAAGCACCCGGAACGTCTCAATTTTCAGACGGTTAACTCAAACTAACCTGCATTGCTCACAGCCTCTACCCTGCACTTTCACTCCCGAGCCGGCAATGGATAGTGGCCCATCACTATTTGTAAATCTTGGCACGAATTTCCCGGACGCACTTAAACCTATCTATTCCATTCATCCCATCCGCCTACGGAGAAAAGCGAGACACTTTGTCCAAAAACCTGTCCCGGGCTTGGTCCCACTTTCCCACTTTCCCACACAAGAAACAGTCACGTGGTTCGTCACGGCGACACGTTTTCCGGAGACCATCGGCGAGATTAGGTTCCAACAATGCGCACAGGTCGTACCAGTGCCGGAAGCTATTCAAACAGATTAATGATTCATGGCGGCTCTCCTTCCAGCCCATCCTGCTTTACCCGTGCCGGAATGGAACCGGAAAGCGGGAAGTGGCAAAAAAGGGGCAGCAAAAGCAGTACCTGTTTGTGTGTGTGTGTGTGTGCTATCGAAAGGGATGAACGGCAGCAACCAGCGGCGGCAAACGTATATGAATAATAAAATTGAATAATCCTAATGGCCGTGGATACGTACTACACTATGTTTAGCTTCTGGGTGACTTTCCACATTTTGTTAAATCCCTTTTCCCAGAAAGCTCCACATGCCGCTAGCATCTATATTCTCTTTTGCAAATCCTTTATCGTTGTTCTTCCTTTTGCGGGGTAGTTTTACTCTACACACAAACCATTCAACAAAAAAGGGAAATCTACTGCCAACTAGTTCCCGTACCCTTTGCTCCGTATGTCCGGATTTTAAGTACATTGTTCATCCAGCCGGGGCTAAGCGCTCTTATATAGGCTGATCCTCATCGGAAAGCCGTCCGCGTGCTGTTTTTGTTATGTCATTCGATTCGCACTTCATTTTGCTATGATTTATTGCATTTTGGGAGCGAAGTTTTACAAAAGCATTTTAGGTTGCACACACCGATTTTTTTTGTTGGGCTCTGTAGCGCACAGAACAGAGCGTACACTAAATCAATAGCATCCCAAAGCGGTGGATTGTTCTGTTGAGCGATGGTTTGGGCTTAAGCTAACCATAAATCAACCGACAACCACCAATGAACCACAAACTGCGATGTTGTAAAATCGGTAAATATGAACATACCGGGCGAGTTTCATGGAACATGCTGTAAGCTCTATCTCCACTCTGATTAAAAGCACGATTTTATAATCTACCCTTCATTCAATCGAGGTTTGATAAATAAATTTAAAAAAAATACTTATATAATTCTTTTTGTAATGATTCCATTTATAAAAACAGAATTTATTTAAAGTGAAGTTTGATGATTATAAGCTTCAATGATTCCTCAAATCTATATATTCTGAGACTTATACTACATGCATGTACGTCTCTGAGACATGGATTCTTTTCAAAGTTGACCAAACTCTTTTAGTCGCGTTTGGGAGCAAGTTGTACAGAATGGAGTGGCTCAATAATGGCGAACTCTGCGAGTTGCACGTTGGACTCAATATTGTACTGCATATTAATCTCGACCTAAGGATCCAGTTACTTTAGCGCAGGATATGTCTTCTGGAGCTACAAAGAGGAATAAAAATTGAGATCAATCCATCAGTAGCTTAAACCATCCAGAAAGACTCCTTCTCATCAATCGAGAGCGAGCACAAACGATGAGAGTCATCGAGACTTCCAGATGAAGAATCTGCTTCATTTTGTAAGGAGTGCCTAATATTAAAGATTTTTCCTGTTAATTCAGAAGTAATAAATGAAGAGAGAAAAGAGATACGTGATACTTTTCGGGGTCTGCCAGACGACGAGGCCCTTGTGAGCTCTGGGCAAGCAGCTGCTTAGTTTAAGTACCGTTTGATCCAATCCTGGTCATGTCATGCGAATAGCACCGGACAACCCAATCCGTGAAGTTTTTAATAGTCGTCCATATGGACATAAGAGGCTTACTAGGAGCAAAGTGAGATGCAATATGTTTTCAACTATAAAGCAACACGCTGTACAAACAATGCTTAGACGTAAATATTAAAAGTGACTTCCATCTAGACAGTACATAGTTATCAGATATTTCCCAAGGGACTCCCAGGATTCAAGAAATTTCGAGAAGTAATAATATTAGTTGGAAAAATGCAGTTCCTGCTGAGTTATCATGCGCATTTTAATATAAGTGTAATAAGAAATTTATGTAAATACATTAAGTAAGAGTTGTTAAAGAAAAGGCTAACATTTTGGAAGTCAACTTGAGAACCATCTCTTCTATAACAAATGCATGATACGTTGATATTTTTTCTTACAATGTCCACACATAGTACACCATTCGGAAACCACCTGCAAGGCATTATGGTAATGGGGCATTGTTAAATATAGTTCAAAACACAATTTCCCATCCCACAAATCCAAGGCACACGACAAACACCGATACCCCCGAATAGCTCGTGCCGGCCAACCAAAAAGCTGCCCACAACATTTGGGCCTCAACTAATACACAATAATACGTCCTCGGTACGAACCGATCACAGAGCCCGGTGCGCGCCAGAACCGGTGCATGACATCTTGTCATGCTGCACAACTTTTACAACAACTTCAGGGCCCCTTTGGTGGAAAACTTTTCCTTTCCTTTTTTTTCCCCACCTCTGCGAAAGTTTCGATGGGCTGAGTAGAGAGACTGTACAATAAAAAAAAAAAACAGAATCATACCACACAGGCACAAATCTGGCCCGAACCCAAAAGCGGACCGAACTTTCCGGTCGTACGGTCGGGAGTTAATCGTGCGAGTGTCACAGCTTCCTATTGCGTGTGTTCATTTCGCTTTTTTTTGTAGTTGTAAAGAACGCTGGAAAAGACAGAACAGGAACGTGGTCTACGTAAAGTACAAACATGATTTCATGAACCAATCTTTTCCAAAAATCCCTCCCCCCATTTTCCAACCATCTACAGTGAGTGGTAAAACAAAAGGACGAACGGAAGGATGTGCCACCAAAACAAAACTTTAGAACAGAAGTGCAAGTGAGTGACTTCCTTCGGGATGAAATTCGTCCGAGAAACACCGGCCCGGGATGGGAAAGGATCTTTCTTAGTATTCAAACGCTTCTGTTTTACCAGCAGGGTAGGTAAATTTAAAAATAAAAGGCACACAAACAAATACAACCCTCCGATAGTCGTTTTTCGGTTCGTTCAAAGTTTCTTCATAGTTGATCTTTTTTTTTCAGACTCTTGTGACACACCAAGGCACCAGGATCATGGAGCATTATCGTCCGGACGAGATTTACCACCTGTTTTTCTGGTTGAGGGTGAATCTTTCTTTTTTTTGTGATATATTTTTAGCTTCCAATCCCCTACGTCAGCAGACGCGTGTAAGCTCTACCGAATGAGTATTTATTTATGCTGAGTTTCAAATGATCATTCACCTCCCCCTCCCATTCATTCCTTCCCACCCCATTACCTTCTGCTTTTCACTAAACTGTTTCGACGAAGGAAGCGTATGGATTTGTGAGGGCTGTGTCCAAGTCCTGGCACGAGATATGAATAAAATTGTGCATATCATAACATTTAGTTCGGTTCGGTGCCAACACACATCTTGGCTGGGAAGGGGGAGAACAAAAAAAACACACCTTCCCATATGGGGCCCATCCTTCCAATGCAATCCAGTGTCGCTGGTAGAAGGAAACAAACTAAGGAAAACAAAACAGCACAAATACGCTCGAGGATGGATGTTGTTTTGCAAATACCGCACCGAAGAAAGCACCGAAATAATCCGCATGCCTTACGGGCAAAGTGAAAGCCCTGGTAACTGGCGGTTCTCGCTGTTGATTTGGGCCAAACGATGATTCAACCATTTTCGTGTTTCCATTGTTTTATGATAGATTTCTTCGTCTGTTGTGATTTCTGGTTGTTTTTCCCACCCTCAGTCCATCGCCGGCAGATTGTGTTGCACACTGTAAGGGACTGTTCAGATTGCATGTACACTGGTTTTTCCATACACATACACACGCACTTGCAAACCACAGCGTGGAATTATTTTTGCTCGTTTCTGCTTTTTTACCGTTGTTGTTGTTGTTGTGACGAGCTGCTCAAATTGAACCAAATATTTGATCGCCGATGATGGATTTTCTCGTTTCGATCTGAACGAAAAAGGTCAGCTGGGATGGGTTGCCGTGCGCCCCAAACACAATGCAAATAATTGATCAGTTAGCATGCGATAGCGAAGGTACGGCACGTGGCATTCACTGGCAACAGCACTAACCATTCATAAAGGATTAGCTTATATTGCGATTTGTTTGAAAGGGCTGATCGCAGCAAATAAATTACTACACACGTTTGGTGTGTTTGTGATGTGTTCATTAGAAAATACTGCTTTAAAGTATGCATGATGGCTGGAAAAAATGCTTTGGTTTTAATGATTATTTAAGGTAGTATTTTGTAACACAAGTAAAAAAATATGAAATAAAAAAAAATCATCGAATCGAAGGAAATAGTAAGAAAAAGTATACATAATGAAACAAACAATCAACCAAACAACCAAACAACCAAACAACCAAACAACAAAACAGACAAACAAAAACAAACAATCAAATAGCTTAATAAAAAAAGAAGTAAATTAATAAATGAAAAAATGAATATTTGAATAAAGAAACTTACCGGATTGAAGGAAAATAATGGAAACAATCAACCAAACAAATTAACAACTACCTGAAAAAATATAATGTTTTTTTTTTTTTATTCATCAGTTACGGCCGTATTGCTAAAAAAAAATATATATATATAATGTGTTCATTAGAAATTATTAGTGTAAATTATGTATTATGGCTGTTCGTTGAAATCATTAAAACTCATTAATACAATTTTTTATTGTAACTATTGAGTTAGGTTATATCATATACTTCAAGTAGAAACTTAAAAAATAAAAAATAAACCATAAACTAGTTATTTAACTGCAATTGGAGGTATCAATTAATAAACATAGACAGATAGACAAAGAAAAAAATAAGTAATCGAACAAACATACTAACAGTCGAAATTAAATCAAGCGAATAGATGAAAAATATGAAAATTTAAGAAAATGAAGAAAACCCCTAATAAATAATTCATAAATAAATGGAAACATAGATAAATAAGTTAAACAAAATTGATATCAAAGCATATAAGCACTCTCAATACGACAACGTGTAATAAAAAATCTCTTTTCTCGTACATGACTTCTCGTACGCGTGGTGGAATTTATTATTCATCCCCGAATCCCTGTACCACCACCTATTGCGGTATTACTTAATCCTACAAGGCAATCCTGCCGATTGCAGCCGGCGTGCACGTAAGTTACAGAGCTTCGACAGCCGACAGTGTCTTACCATCTTGCCGCAGCTAATCTTCCCACCATGCCCACGTTATTTGCACTGCAAATGTAAAGCAAACCGCACCGTGCACTGCACATTACGGCAACCAATGTAACCCACATTCCACCGAAACCAAACCGCCACGAAGATCGCCTCCGGGGGGTGTCGCCTCACATAGGCCGGGTGGGAATAGTGTTCGCATCCTCGGCCTGCTTGTCCAATCATACGGATCTTGGTACGCAATCCTAGCAACAGAATCGCAAACGGGGCCCCGAGAGGGCAAAACGGCGTGAGAGCGTTTCCCATCATGCAGGCGCCTCGCCGATTAGTCACTAATGGAAGGTGGAAATTGTTATTTAAATTGGCGGTCACTGAGTGTGCTGCTATCGATGCATCCGATCCGGCCTTGCACTGAGTGCGGATCCACACGGCACACGTGTAATGCCACGTGCGGCTGATGTATTTGCCAGGGAAAATCACACCATGGATCAACGCGAGCCCTGACAACCGGCGCTCGGGATGAATAATGTATGAATGCGCAGTTTCGAGGTTACTAATTAAATTTTCACGAGTTAACTTCCCATCCACGATCAAATTCGTTTGATTTATTGATAATACTGTAGTGCCGGAAACTGAACGGATATTATAACGATTTCTTTTTGTGTACATTACATTAAACATTGATATTTAATGGAAATATTTTAGAAGATATTATTTGCATTTAAAGTTTCAATAATTCTTAAACCTCTTCAAAATTGAGATACTTCGTATTGCAATGAAAACAAAAGCCTTTCCAATCTTTCTCCAATAAATCCCCATCTCAATGTCTCGACAAGACATGCAAGCTTAATTCATCCATATCTCATGATGAGAATCAGAACTGAAGAAAAAATGTATATGTGAAATGCACACAAAGCCCGCCCAAACAAAGTGCGCCCACCGAAGGGTAAACTCTTGAGCTAAATTAAAAAATCCTCTACACACTCGCCGCACATTCACCGCGTAATTACTGCTCCCGCCCTTACTGCCGAACATTTAGCGATGGGAAAGAAAAGACACACAACCAACAAAGCGAGTACTTTACCGATGTATATACCGACGCCAAAGAAAAGCCATCGCGATGAAAAGCCTGCGTGATAAAGGCTCAATCTTCACCGCAGTCTCGGTTCGGTTGAGCATCACATCTTCACGGGCTACGGTGCTCGTCGTTGTGGAAAGCTTCATCAACGCAAAAAGGTGCATTATGTATGTACGGCAAGCTGATAGGAATGTTGGAGGGAGATGATGTAGAGGAAGGAATTAACTCATTGAAAGCTGCATTCTACCGATGATGGCATTGATGGCACGAAATGATTCCAGGGTTTTTTTTTTCGTTATTCCTTTCAACGGTTGCGGTAAGAAAAGTGGAAGTATTGTCGAGTGGGGGAAAAGTTCCATAAACGGTCCACCAGGATGCTTTCACGTGTAGTGAAGCGTTTGAAAAGGACAACCATTATGTGCACTTTTTATCATCCATGCCCAAACAAAACGCCTCCCCCCCCTTTATCAGGAGTGGAGCATAAGTGGAGTGCTAATTATTTCTGCCCTAAGTACCCAAATTAGATCGTTGTTTGTCTTCAATGGTGCATAATTTGACTGAACCACATTTCCATCTTTGCTATTGTTCTATGACGTCTCCACATTCTAAAGAACCGCATGATGTTGATGAAATAATACAATAAATAACTTTAATGACAAAAATGCCTTCGAAGGAGCTTAGTTTTCCTGGTACGCCTATTACGCAAACGTATCTTTAAACTTATGTACAACAATTATTTAAAATTCTTCTACGTTTAGATCACTCCCAACTTCTTGAGTTATTTAACAAATTATTCTTTATTCCTCTGTTCTTTATTTTAAGTGTTTTTATTCGTGAAAAGGGTTATATGAATCTCTCGCCCTAAACCAGTGGCCCATCATCCGTTCTACACTAATGGTAGCTTTAATCGCACATTCTCGTTGAAGCGTGCATCCTGGCATTCGGCCGACGTTGGCGGTATCGAAACGGATCGAGCCAAATATCAATACAACAAGGCATCCAATTTTTCGCATTATCCGGATAATCTCTTACCGATTTATTTCCCCCCACACACACACGTACTAATAGCCGAATCGAACGCCATCAGTCTAAATACCCTCTGCTCGGAAGAGTGCGGCTTTCCCCGTGTGCTGCGACTTCGACTTTACCGATCGTCGGGCTTTATCTGTACGCTTGTCGATATCCTGTCAGCTGCAGGAACTTATCAGACCATTGATTCTCGTTACCGTCTGGATGCGTTTCGGATGATGGATGCTTACCATATTTGGTTCTCTATTCACTAGAGTCTGTTCCAATCAAAAGATGCATGATAGCGAATGCATACTTTGGTAATGTTCTAAACTCGACACAGCCGAGGGAACGGCACCATAAAGTTGCGTCGTAAATGGTCTCGAGATTGCTGAGAGGGAGAAACTTAAAGAGATACATTACAAAACGGTTTCAATGTTGTTGAAGAGAATTTAATTAAACATTAATGTTATTAACAACTACCTAACATACCTGAGGCCCTCTTAAACCAATTGAAATTAGGATACTAAAGATGATTATATAAATAAACTAACATAGTATGACTCGAAATCATAGAAGCCCGACGTTCCCAATCCAGATCATTATTGCTAGCCTCCTTTCCAATGATCTGGACGTTCCCTCCCGCCTATCTTCCGTACCTCTCTACGCCCCTTCCCGTCGTCTACGTGATAGATCTCCCTTGTACATCCCATCCCGCCATACGCAATACGGTTCTAACGAACCATTTTTTAGAACGCTCTCAGCCTTTAACAATATGTACCAACAATATCTCTTTGACCCACTTTCGATCTCGTCTCCATGATCCTTCATCCTTTCTTTCGCGAAGATATCAATTGTTCTAATAGGCTTTTTCCCGCTGTACTCTTCATTTCCTTATTACATAAGTAGTTTTTGTTAAAAATTTGCGATGGACAACTGAATTCTAACAATGAAATTAAATAAATAAATAAATAAATAAATAAATAAATAAATAAATAAATAAATAAATAAA
>KB664165.1:2176359-2225090 GCA_000349025.1 Anopheles minimus
AAATAAATAAATAAATAAATAAATAAATAAATAAATAAATAAATAAATAAATAAATAAATAAATAAATAAATAAATAAATAAATAAATAAATAAACAAATAAATAAATAAATAAATAAATAAATAAACAAATAAATAAATAAATAAATAAATAAATAAATAAATAAATAAATAAATAAATATATAAATAAATAAATAATTAATTAAACAAATAAACAAATAATTTATAATTATAATTAATAAATAACACATGCTTCCAAAAACTCTTTCTCACTCTAACAATTATAAGACACAATCCGTGT
Organism: Anopheles minimus; assembly: GCA_000349025.1. Taxonomy (NCBI): domain Eukaryota; kingdom Metazoa; phylum Arthropoda; class Insecta; order Diptera; family Culicidae; genus Anopheles; species Anopheles minimus. The sequence continues at coordinate 2,176,661 of KB664165.1, forward strand.
AAACGTGAATCTTTCAAGGCTTCGATTGACATTAAACTAATCATCTAGCTTCAAATCCATGCAAAGTATCAAATCCAATCCGATTAGCTTTGAAATCAGATCCCAGATTTTTGAAGACTTTATCTATGATTGTTGTCCACATTTTGGAATGCCCCTCAGAAACACCTCCACTAGCCGTAGACGTAGCTGGGAAAATCTAATTACCACGTGCCGTCGTACCATTCGACTGCGATGAGCAGTCTGATCAAATATCACTTCAAAGCAAACTGTCCCATAATATCCGACCCAGATATGTGACGTCCGGTCCAACTCCGGTCCGCCAGTTCGGATTTTAAATGATTTGATTTTGCATTCCGCACAGGCTAACGCAACTGTTCATCCTTTCAGCCCTTGGTTTTGGGGTTTGGTTATGAAAATTAAAACCCTTACCCAACTGCTCACCCACATCGTCCCTCGTCAAAGGATTAATTAGCCCGTATGTTCTGGAACAGTGCCTACAGATGCACTGATCCGCTTCCGAATCGGTCTGGTCATGTTGGCTTCCGGTTTGGCCTGTCAAGCCACATCCGGGGCCGGCCCCAAAAACCCATTGTGTCGCGTTCTGCCGGTACCGTCAATCGATGGGGCCATCTTTTGAAACGACCATCACTCGTCCAAGCTGATATCTAAAGACTCACCATCCCCGGAAAACGGTAATTAGTCAGAACGTGCGGCGTACTCTGGGTGGACACGCTGGTGCTTCTTCCGATGCCGATCGACGCTGGTCGGTACGTTACTTCAACCGATGCTCGGTATGTTCGCGCTATGGAATATGACCAGGGCTGACACAGATACAAGTCATTAATTTTTGATGACTACAATCTTTGTGCGCTTTTTTCATTCTCTGCACGCTTCGTGCGCACTGTTTGAACTGTGGTGAACTGATGGTGAAAATAATGAAATGGCCATTCGACGATGAGTGAAAGCAGCTGTGGAAGGATGTAATTAGCGTAGGGAAGAACGCAATTTGAAGCCTTCATAACAGAAGGATTTTTTTTACGGAGGATTTTGAAAATGGAAATGAGATATAGCATCGCAAGTGTAGAGATTCCTTGAAATATATTCTGATTTGTCGAGGCTATTTAAAGCTCTCTCAATTTCTCAGTCTGCATCTGAATGCATCGAACAGAATCAATAATAGCCACCACACAATCCAGTTCTACTTAAAAACAATCAAGAAATCAGAGAAAAAGTCCCAAAAATGTACGATCAAATATCAAAAACAAAACATACTCCATCGCTGTACGAGATATTATTTCATCCTACACGTTTACGCCTAATTTATTCCGAAACAATTCCGAGTTCCGTCTGCCCTCACTACCACGAAAAGGAAGCACCATAAACGGGGAAAGAACAACAAAAAATTACTCTCAGCGGAAACAAGCGTTTCGCTAAATTCGGTCAAATGTTGTGCCGCCGGTATTTTTCCACCTCCCCCAAATTTCTCATCCTTTGCTTCACCTCTTTCCTTTCGCTCTAATGATCCAATGACACTTGGGAGCAAGGGAAGTGATCCCCGGAAGTTAGTTTTTGCTGTTCTTTTAAATTTATACCGTACCTTGCCGCATTTTCTGAGGTTGGTTGATGAATTCTGCGAATATTTTTAAACGCATTTCCTCTCAGGAGAATCACACCCGGGTGCCCTCTGGTAACCCCGGCCCACTAGGCGACTAGGCCGTTTTTGTGCTAGTATTTTCATTCCGTTCACTTCCTTCACTTCCTTTCACTTTCAAATATGCGTCTGGTGGTTTTGTTTTGTTTTTTTTTTTGCTTCCCTCCCATTAAACTGTAGTACACGTCACTGATCTTTACCCTGTTCGTGGTTGGTACGACCACCGGTATGAAAAGTTTACGATGGCGCCTTGAATACTTTTTGTTCAGATTACTCGTCCATCGGGTGACTTGGGACGGTACGAAGCGCACGGGAAGAAATTATTCCCGACCGACCGCCCTTACGCGCGTGGTGGTTGCGCAGGATGTAAGGAAGTGGACGGAATTTACGTCGCCGGTGGAATGTTCCCCATCCGTCCGCCGTTCAACATTCCTCACATTCAGCGGGAAATCGTGCACGTTCCTTGCAACGGGTTGCGCGCGGATGCCGTTACGCCGAATGCTATGCTTAATGCGAAAATCTTCACAACATTCGTCGGATGGTTTGCGTTCCGGTAGGGTTATGATTTCATTATGCTCAGCGGAAGGTATGGTACCGTCGGCTGCGGGTCGAGATTTACCATTAATGAGGCTGTCAACAAGGTGGACGAGCCGTGCAGAGGATTGGAAAGGTGCAATGGCTGCAGGGAAAGCAAAAAGTGGATTTGTGTGATTGCATTTTATAAAGGTATAAGAGGTAGCTTAAGTGAAATGATTTCATTATTCTATCTGGAGCACTCGAGACAGACAGTAAAACGTAAACAAATGTGTAGTGGACTATATGAAGATAAAAGTACGAAAAAATAGCTTTTAGTTTTGCAAATACTACAAACAATTGTAAAATGTTAAAAATAGATTCGTTTTAGCCATGTAAAAAATATTAATTTCACTTTCCATTCATAGTCCATTTCGCATGACGACATTTCATTCACAACCTTTTCGAGGCATTTGCATTACCGACACGTTCATACCATACAATATGCAAGATACCAAGGGAACAGTTCCACAAATTTCATTTTCTTCCACTTCTCTCTCACATAACCCATTATGTCGTAAAATCTGTGTGAGGATTCCATTCATAACGACGTAAGGAAAATTTGTCCACCCACAGCTCTACACGCCTTGCCCACGGTGGCCACGTGCTCGATTGAAAGAAAATTGTCTACGTTCGTCTGTGGACGCCAACGTGAGAACAAGCTCCAATTTACTGACGGGCAAATAAAACAACCGAAACGAAAGAGAAGACATTTTACTGTTCATTTCAAATTATTTTACCACACCTTTGGTCGGGCACGTGTTTTTTTTAGCTCCTTCTGCTGGTTTTCGGGATTGTGGTCCGGGCGCCAACGAGGAATGGCAATTTGGCGACCATCTTCTTTTCATAGTTCGATTTCAATTTGATCGTGCCTCAATGGGACATAAACCGCTCCGAACGTGTGCCGTCAGAACATCGTTGGATGCGCAACAAACTATTTTTGGACAAAAGCGTTTATGCAGTCAGAATTCATTTGTTTCATTAATATCCTAAAATTTGAAAACGGCATTAAGAAATATTGTGTTCGCTTGCAAGTGCGAAGTATAGCTCATACTTCTTTTGTTAATTGATCTACTGTGGACAAACTTTGTTTCTTAGTCCATAGTTAGTACAGCACGTGTGTAATTTTCCCTTGGGTCGTAATCAAAAGAAATCAACGACATTCTTTCCCTTTTTTCAGATGTATTTCTTGAACTTGAGCCATCGTTTTTCTCCAGATCAGATCTGAAGAAGGGGATGTTTTTTTTTCCCCAGAGGTGTTCTTGCAAGCCCCTTTCATACGTGTCCTCACGTAGGCTGTCCAATTTATTTGCCCACTACCGAATCATTTCCACACATTCGTTCCCTGTATAAACGCAGATATAAAGTGTGTTTTATGAGTTTGTTCGATCAATGTACTACAAGTTATTGCAACAAGTTACTTTCAAATTAACAGGATTGCGTAGTAGATAATTTCAGAACATATTTAATTTGAATCTGGTTTGATAATCAGCGAATTACATGTTGCTGAAAGCAGGTTGTAGTATTGAATCATAGGTTTTAACCTAATCGAATCATTCGCAGCATGCCAAATGTCAAATCCCAGCAATGGATTTGTTATTGTTTTTGTTGCAAATTCGTTCAATCACTGCATCGGGTATATTTAAAAAGTGATTAAATATTAATCTTTCAACTGTTAAAGCTTCATCAACTCACGATAGTATATGTCGTACGTGTGGCTTTGTAAAAAGAAAATATAAAAACTGTGTAAAACTAGAAGACGCGAAGAAAACAAGGAGGAAATGTTTTGGTGACGCGCACGACTGATAACACATGTCAACAAAAATTTAATCCCTGCAAGCAGCTGTTTGTAATTCGGAAAGCTTTTTTAATCCCATTTTTAACCACAACAATTCGACCGCCCACCGTAGTCATGTTCCGGTGGTTAGCACTAGCCATTACGTTAATATTCTATGTCCAGGCTGCGGAAGGTATGTAAACTCCACAATGAGGAAGATTCTTCAATCACACCGTTCTTTGCGCTTGATTGCTTTAATTAAATCCTCCTTCACAGATTGGAAAGGGCAATGGTTTCCCAATGCTCCGAAAGCGCTTGCCTTGGAGGCAGGTGAAACAGTGAATAATGTCGACAATGCGCTTCCGGTGGACGAAGCCAAGGAGAAAAAATCATCCCGCGTACCAATGGGAATTGAAAATCCAGATTGTGATGATGCAAAGCACGGTCTGGCGATAGATTTCGACCCGTACAATGTGACCCATTCTACGGTTTACATGTGCCTAGAACCAAAAGCGGACTACAAAGGTGATTACAATATGGATGCTGTAATCACGGAGCACAACGTGCCGTCTGCGTACGTGGCCAACCATCGGTGTATGAACGGTAGCATAGAATATCTGGAAAGGATTCCTTCTTAGTAAGTTTTCCGATTTGTTTTGATGTTCCCAATTGATTCATGAATGTATATCATTGTTCTCTTGCAGTGGAACACATCGTCCGCTTTGGCCAAAGTATGGGGAATATAGGTGAGTGTTTATTTACACAGCTTTGCAATCAAAACGCTTCTAATGACACCTAATTGTGTCGCTTTCCAGATATGTTCCACCCCAACGGTGGCTACACAGCAGTGAACATGGGGCAGTAATTGCTCTTTACCATCCATGCGCCAATAAGCAACAGGTGCGATAATTGGTCGATACAACCTACATTATAAAAACAACTACTACGGTGTACTTGAACATTTTCGTGATTCTTTTCTAGGTGGATGAGCTGAAGCGTATTGTGAAAGATTGTCTCTATCGGCATGTGATCACACCTTCGCAACTGCCCAGCAAGGACCGTCCATTTGCACTCGTCACTTGGCACGCAACACTAGAATTTTCAGTTCTGGAGACAAAGATTGTGGAATCGTTTATCGAAAAGTACGCGCTGACGGGACCGGAACAAACGCACCGCGATGGACAATACGAACACTTGCTACTGGAACCGGCTAAAGTGGTATCGACGATTGAGGACAGCGTGCTGTGTCCCAAAAAACAACGAGACTAATCTTCTTGTAGCGTGCTAGCGAAAGAAGGTACGCATTGCTTGCCATTTGTTAGGTTTTATAAAACTTTTCAATCGATGTGCGCTCTATGTGATATCTATATTTTAACATGATGGTGCAAATGCGGTATCCGATCTGAAGGGTGGATGATTATATGTTAATATACATCGTCTCAATCAATTCAAATGGTGTTTGCCTCTGTTCAGTAAAAAAAACGTGAATTTCCACAATGCACAACCGAAAACATAATTTTCCACGGAAAATACAATGCTATTCACCTTGTACATGACATTTCCCTCGTTAGTGTATGAACCTTGTCATTTTGACAGCAACAGCAAACACAACACACGAGAGAAAATATCAAAACAATACCGGCTGCAGTAAACGAATTGCATTTTTGTAGATAGTAATTAGCCAAAATCAAAGTCTTGCAAGCTTACTTTCATCTTTATTTAGTGTGCGTACACTTATAACACAATGAGTGGCCTAATCGGAAGTTTAGTTCCTTTGTTTAGACGCAGCTTTCTACAGTTGTCCGCCGTACGAACTTATGCAACACCAAAGGCTGGCGGTATGGGGAGAAAACCGAAGGCGGTTGCACTGGAACCTTTAAATTGAAACGTTTTTTTGTCTACCCATAGGTGCCCTGGGTGGATCGAAAAAGAAGAAACTCGGAAAACTTGGCCCTACGGTGGAGAAAAAAGTAATTCCCGTAGAAACAGACACAGCACGGTTGGTAAATTACGTGTGCGGGAGTAATATCATGAAGCAGGGTGAGGATGTAAAAATTCAACCCGACACCGAATATCCCGAATGGTTGTGGAAGCTACACGTAGGTGCCCCCCTGACGCTCGAAGAAATGGACCCCAACACGAAAGCCTACTGGCGAAAGCTAAGGCGAATGGCACTGCAGCGGAATAATAAACTTGCAAAGCTAAAGAAGTTCTAAATTAAAGTGCCGGTGCTGCAATGTGCACGTGAAGCAATTACCCAGATTCGTAGATGCTAACACGAACCAGGAAATAAATCGTTATAGTTTTACGTTGGAATGTGTGAACTATGCGGGAGATTTAATGCTGAAGTGATGATATTGCCGTACATTCAACTAGGTTCGAGCCCTCGGAACTGGAGCAATACAACCAGGTACGTAACGATTGCTGCTATCATCTGTAATGGGATGGAAATTGTATACATTTAGAAAGAATTTCATTCGTACATCTTCCCTTAGTCTGTTACACTCACTCCAAAGAAAAACTCCATATCGAATTCAAACAGATCGTAAGGTGAAATTTTAATCTCATGCTGAATAATCATAATTCTGCTGTTAATCATATCACCTCGTTTCTGGAAATATTAAACATTCCATCAGCCGCTAGCAATTGAATGCATAACAAGCATCTGATAATCGTACCATGTTTGATGCGCGCTTTGTTAGCTTCGATTGGGCTTCGACGATTAAACGCACCAAGCAACGTTGCTGAAATTAGAACCATTCGGGGGTCGTTGCATGCATAATTCATACCCAATTGGAAAACAAAATACCTTACCTCACACTCGAGCTCGGTGGCCTGGTGGCAAACAAGCAGCATAGCACCCAAGTGTGAAAAGAAACCCAAACTCTCCGTAACGCGCTTATACTTTTCCATCCAGCCTTCGTGCGCGTTGACAAGGATGCTGTTCATGTTGACGTAAAATATGGAAAACGAAACAATGAACGTGTTCAACGCGATCGTCACAAGCTGCAAACGAAACGCTCGATTATAAGCGCTTCTTCGCGAATGCCCTGCTAGCATGCGGTTGTAGAAATATTCGATCGTACGCCACCAGTAGGAATCATCAAAATTTCCGGAATCATTCTTAAGTTCAGTTTGGTCTAAGCACTTCGACAATAGCGCACAATCTAACCGTACCCCTATCCGTAACACGTCCAGCACGGCATCATAGTAAAGCGCAATCATTACCGTAATCATTTCGATAAAGTAATACACGACATAGAATGTAAATTCGGGCCACTTTTCGTCGTACAGTATAACGTACGTGTACTGGTTTAGTTCATAGTTAGTATGGTGCAGCAAGAAAATGGCCAGCGCGATTCGTGCACCACGAAACGAAGCGTTTGTGCCGGTTCGGTTGAAGAATTTAGTATCACGAAAATATGCGTGGCACTCATTCAATAGATCCATTTGTTTCCTACCGCTAAAATAGTTCAAGAGCACGTTCAAGTTCATCGTTAGCACCGTGAAGGAGATGCGCAGGAAAAACACCGTAATGTGCACCGAGGGCACTGTAAGCAATATTCCCGTCTGGCCAGTAATCGTAATCCACAGCAGCACCGCATTCGGTATAATCAAATGAAGTATCACTTTTAGCATTGTGATCGTCTTGCTGGTGGTGAATATTGATCTCCGCGGGTCATAACGGAAGTTTATCACTCCTAAAAGATAGTAAAAATATAAATGGTTCATCTCTGTCACCCCGCTAATGGTGAATGTTTTGAAACTATTCGTAATTTACAAACATTGAGCATCAGACGGCAACAGTCCAATTAATATTTGAACCATATAATAACAGGTGCTGTCAGTTACCCTTCGAAAGGGAATAATTTCCCTTCCAAAGCCAGGGTTTTTTTACATACAGGTGTCACAGGATGTTGAATTTTTTATGTCTTCAAGATGGATTGAGCACAAGCACCTAATTTGTTCTTTCGTGTGTATGCATCAACTATCCGGAGAGCAAAACAGTTCATTGTTTTGGGCAATGTTTTTTTACTGAAGCTAAAGAAACGATCCAGATGTTGCTGGTCTGTGCCCTAGCGCACCAATGTCGTTGCATATCTACACTCAACCGTTTAGCGATTTACCAACGCTTTACCGAGAACCATTTCCGCTAAATCAAACGTGCATCATCCGCATCCATCCCTTCCCACATTCGTTTCCCCCGTCACTAGTTTAGCCAATGGAAACGCGAACCATATTTGGCATCCGGGCGAGGATAGTCTTCCGGTAGTCCAGGTGTCGCATCCGGATACACCACTTTCTCCTTCTTCGGTGGTGGGGGACGTTCCGTGGCATGAACCTTGGCGCGACAGAAATATCCATAATCGGGACGCTCCAGTTGCATATTGTCCAGAACACACTTATCGTAAACGCCCTGCGTTTTGCGGCAGCTACAAATAATCGGAAAACAATAGTTAGCATTAATCACGACACTCTACACAAACGCAATTCCACCACGTACTGCTTGAAATTCATATCGCCACTGCTTTTGTCGAGACAGTTGGCATACTGCGTAAACTCCTGGGCACACGTCTTCTTTAGCTTTCGGAAGAACTCGAACGCACAGTTGGTGACCGCCTTGCCCTCGTTCACACACGCACGCGGATCGTCCAGCTCTTGGCGGCATAACATGAATTCCTGGCCGATGTAAACAAAGTTGAACGTTTGAACGACAGGTTATGTTATGGTTGGACCATTATATAACAAAACCAAGGCACCATTTGTCCCTTCGCGGGGACAATTTTATCCGCTTGTTAAATGCCCGTGGCAGCTCTGCATCACTTACATTATTTTGTGCCTCGCAGTACTTTCCCATATGGAAAGCACCGGCACGGAGTGCTGGTCCGGAAAGGTTGATCTCCGGCACCGTAAGTTCTTCCTCCGATGGCAGGAACGTATCTTTCGTTACAACCATGATGCCGCCGAAACTGTTGCAACTGCAATGTAATACAATATTAGAAATATGGAGAACCATCTGCTTCAACGATCGAGTACCTTCAACAACGTTTATCCCCTGTACGAGCAGGGGAATCAAATTTACGCGGAGCGAGATATCCTCGCAGCTGACGGAAAAATTCACGAAAATTGAGTTGGTAATAATAAGGAAAAATAAGTTTGACAGATCTTCAACCTGCCTGTGCGAGTAGTAGTGTGTGTGCGATGCGTGCCATAAACTGGTCAAGGGTTGGGTGTCAGTTTGACGTCCGTATGGCAAATTATGTTTTCTTTATTTTGTCCATTTCATTGAATTGAATGGCATTTTTGCGTGATACCAATTTAAGAGACAAACTTCTTGAACAGCTTTTATTTTCAATGAAGAACAGAATTTTACAGAATTTAAACAAATGATTTCCAAAATTCGAAAACTGCGTTCGGTGCTTTTTTATGGCATGTCATTTTTTAAGCGTTTTTGTCCCTTGAAGCGTTTTTATCCCATGAAGCGTGTTTGTTTCAAATGACCTGCAGCAGAATATCGTTTTTTACAAAAGCAACAATTAATTTGTTTGTTCATTAGCATGACTTTCCGTGCTCTTCCTAAATGGAATACTGGAACAATATATGAGAATTCAAGTAGGTCCTAATTTACAACAACTACGCCAACATATTTCATTATCCAAATTCTTCAGATGATCATGTCGTTTTCTTCATTTATAATTCATCTTTTACAAAAGCGAAGTTGTAAATATTCCACAGCTACATTCAGCTGCATAATTCCACGTTTTTGCTCCACACATGCAGCTCATTGTTGTCTGTTGTTCGTCTTTTGTTTCCATTCGTGAGATAAGCATACAACAATGTATATTCGCTCACGTACTTCTGGAGAAAGCTGTTCATTCGGTAGTATAAAGAAAACAAAATCATTAAGGTCTTTTCTTCTACATTCACACAGTGATAAGGGCATTAAGTAGTTGACACACTCTTTCCTTCGAATCAATTACGCTCAAATTTTATGCTCGCGCGACGGAAATTGTCTCCTTACTCAATCCAGCAGATCCAAAAATAACCTCCACGAGGATCGGAATACCTAGAAAAGAAGATCACAAGATCGCCCTTATCGAAACAAGATCCGGAAATAAGTAATAGAGCACCAAATAAGTGGCGAAACCCAACCGGCTGGAGCAATCAATCTGTCCAAGATGATAATAACAATTCAGCCGCGTACACAAAAGTGTAGCAGCACTCGGCACGGAAAAGTACCGACAGCCCGCAATAAAGAAATCAAACCACGGATCGTGCTGTTACCGTGGGGCTTTAGTAGGGGGTTTTCGCTTCTCCAACAATAGCATCAGCCGTTATCCAGTCGGTGCACCGGGGACCGGTATGCATTGATATGGATCTCGAATGTTGGTACATCGGTTGCAGTGTCACAACGCCGTAACGAGACTGATGCTGCGGCATATTCGAGGTGCACTGGAACTGCATTAAAACTGCATACGTTCATATATTTGATTAACATGCTGCAACGAATTAAGTTAATTGCATGCAAACTAACAAAGTTATTGCAGATAACATCATGTTTTTGAAAACGAATAACATTTTTGTTGAATTTTATTTTTAATTTATAAATTAGTAGAGTATAAAATAATGTTCAAATATCTTGCATTCTAATTAATCGTTGCTGCGAATTTTAACTGATTAAAAAAAAGGCTATCTGACTCAAGGGCTGACACAAAAACCGCACGTGCTAAAGTATATTAACGATTGCAAAAAAAACGATCCACCACCAAATTACCTCCTCGCAGTTAACGTTGACGCTAACGACCAGTTTATTACTCTGTAATCATGAACTTGTCGAAAAGACGACCACAATCAACGGACAAAACCTATTTGCGACAATATTCACGCCATGCGCCTGACAGTAAGAAAAAAAAACACAACGGACAGCTGTACCCTGATTGAATGTTCTCTTTTTCTGTGCTTTTTGTTAGTTTGTTTGTTTGTTTGCCGTTGAAGCGACTTCGTCTCCCCAAACCCAATTGCAAGCGTACAACACGAGTGACGTGTGTTTCGGATGCACATCACGATGCAAGTTCGTGTGCATGGCAATGCAACGAGCGTACGAAAAAATGCACCGCATGGAACGCGAGACAGCGTAAATAACTCAACTGCATCGATCGGCGACGAGTTTCTCGCTGAGAGAGCCCTTTTCCTTGGTGGCCATAGTCTAGCAAACTGCCGGCTCATCTTTCCCATTTTTACACCTTTTTCACACCTGAAAAACAAACCCTCCAAGCTGTACGCCGTACCTTTAGGACGATTAGTTAGGCGATTGCTATTCAGGAAACACGGCACTTCAGCTAAGTTGTACTGGGTGGTGCGCTGGTGTGTGCTTTTTTTACGTTTTATTTATCCCACTCCGATGCATGAGTTTGGTACGAGCGAGATCGTGTTTGGTTTGAGCATTCAACAAGTAGTTTTCATGTTGCCACACACAACTCCACGAACGGTGATGCGTACAGCTGGGTGGATGTATGTATATGTGGCAACAAAGCGGTGTACGATTGTTTTAATCGAGTTTACGATCGTGTGGGTTTGAGATTGTTTGTATACAAACGAAAGCTGCCCATGGGCACGTTGGAGGGGTCTGTAACGTTACAGTACACAAGCAAAGATGTGCAGCTCGCTTTGATAGTTATATGGCAGTAAATTTACAAATCATTTAGTTTTTTTTTATAATGCAATTACGGCTTTTCTTTGTGAAGAAAACACAAAATGAAAACTCTTGACAAAAATTACAAAGGTATAATGGTGTAGCCTACTATTTGTCAAGGTCTGTCTACAGTACACACCCATGTAGATGTTGATCTTCACGGTTGGGTTTGTAGTAGTGTGATCGCAAATACCATTCCAGCTAAAGCATGGTTTCGATACACCATTAAACGTTCCACGTTTAAACGATCGTAATATTTTAAAAAAATATTCAAATTTAATTATGAAAAATTAATTTCATATCTGTAAATGTTGCATATTACATTGTATACAGAAATGTTCATAAAACTGGATAAAACTTGCACTGCACTATATTGAAGCACCGCATGCAAGCCAAGACAGATTGTTTTTCTGGGCTGTATTGCAATTATTTGTGATATTTTGCTGATGTAGACTTGTAATGTAGATATTAAAATAAACTCCAGAAATCGATAATATCCTCCATCGAAACTTGATCGTTTGGAACCGTCCAACAAGAACCATCACATAAAGTTGTGTTTAAACTGGGCTTTAGTACGCACCACAGCCACAGTTGCCAGCACGATCAAGCATCCAGCAAGCAGGGGAGAGGCCGCTGCGCCAGTGCAAATCTCAACCGTGCCGTGGACAGTCAGCCGCTCTCAGTGTGTCCGTAACGTGTGTTTTGCTGTTCGTCGTTATTGGTACTGTTGGTGCTGCCTAGTTTATTCCCATTCCCAGCTAGCCCGTCCACCGTCGCCATTACACGCATTCACCTGCCGTTTTATTTTTTTGGTTTGGCACAGCATCCTTCATTTTACCTGTCTCGCTAAGCTTCCGTACCCCGTTGCGTTGTGTTGTTGAACTCCCTTTCGGCCACCGTTCACCTGCACACCGCACCCGTAAAACTGTCCCAAGTGCTTACAGTGCAGAGCAAAACTGCGCCGTGTTTCGTACGGGGGCCGCATTGTGACGTTGCTCTGGCGGTTTGCGATCATCTAGTCGGACATTATTAGTCTGTCATCTCAACGTTTCTCGTTCGTGCGGCAAGTCATACCGCGTTCGTTCTACCCCCTTTTTGCAACGGGACGTCGGGGTACAGTGTTGAAACACAAAGTCCACCAAATCTGGCCATCGTTCTGTGAGCTGTGAGATCGTCAAGATAGTCGAACCGCAGATGTATCGCACGAGGGTTAACCTTCGCCCTATTTACTCTTCACTCACTTCACCCACCATCTTGCAGGCCCCGCTGTAATCATACCCTACCATATCGTGTCATCAAGATTTTCTCGTTTTTTTTTTGTTTCATTCCATTTGATACGCACCTCCGCAGCGTTAAGCATTGGAAAGTGTATGAGAGTTTTCCACACAACCAAAACTTGCGTGTTCCCATTTTGTGTTCCCCATGGCGATCGTGTTGGAACCGCATTCAGAACAATCGAACAATTCGCTCGATTACACCTTCTAATAGGTGTGTATCCGATCCGCCCTTTGCAAAAGCTGTTCCCGTTTTGCATTCCCCCTTCTCCGAACGGTATGGTGACGTCGATTATCCACGATATCGCGTACATGATCGACGGCCTCCAGCAAGCTTTTGTTCGATCGTTTCGCTAAGCCGTTCTCTTCCGATGCGATGATCATTAGCCACGGATATACGAGAGGAACGGAATCGATCTAGCATGGAACACATTCTATTGCTGCACAGGCTTTTCAAAGATTCGTTTCACATGCGTCCCGAGCGATCCCGTCACTTTGACCCTCTCTGCCCGATTACTGACCTCTCAATCTGTAGGTGTGTGTGAAAAAAGAAAAAATTGCGGGAGATGTCATCTTCACCAGCATTACAGTCTCCTCCATCGCCGTGTGTCACTTGTTTTTAAGACCCTGTTTGATTTTTAATTCCCTCCCCCTTCAGGAACCGCTAAAGCTGCCCATCGTAGATCCAGTGTTTGTGAGAGTGTGTGTGTGTGTGCTTGTATGTGCATGTGTTGAGTGTACGTGTGCGCGGTGTAACGCCTATTGGTTTGTGTGCGCGTCTGTGCCAGGTACGTGCGACTCGTAGATTTGTGTTTACTGGGGAAGTGTGTGCAAGTGCGTTGTCCAAGTCGCAAGATCCGACGATCGGTTGTTTTTTTTGTTTTCTTCTTTGGTTTGCTTCAATCCGAAAGCTCACGCTAAAGCTTACCGGGCAGAATCGAGAATCGGTGTGCGAGAGAAGAACGAAGTTGATTTGCTGGTGTGTGCGTTTGCTGGCATTAGGAAGGGAATTAATAGAAGCGAACGGAAAGTTAAGCGTGCCAGATACAAGTCTTCCACACGGGTTTCTACTATCCTTCACGATCGCCATCGATTCCGAGACCCTGTGGAGTCCATCAACAGCCGGTTAGGCTCTATAAACTTCACTGCAACGTAACTGTTCATCGTTACATCTTTGCTATATTACAGGTAAGTTAAATAATATCTTTATCGTATAAGTGACAAGGTTAAAATTTATTTCATAAAATCATAAAGCAGTAAAGTGTATTAATTTACCGCGTTATATCAAATAATATTGAAACTATTCACATTTATCAGCATGGTATACATCTGCTATTTATAACTGTTTTTATTTTAATTTCTTCGTTCCGTTTTTTGTTAAGAGATTTTCAATTATAGTTCTTCTTCCTCTTGTATTGGCAAGTAAAGATATTAGCAGTTGTGCACTATCGCGCTTTTTTTGCTTATATTATTTTAAATTCATCCGATCACTTATCAGCCCAATAAATTATACCGTATGCTAAAAGCAGGAGGAAAAATGTTCGAAACACATTTTATTTTAAAAAAACATTAATTTAAAAATATTCATTGCTATTTTGTGAACAGCAACTTTAAACCTACGGATTTTTTTTTTGGTGGCATTTTCAGTTTTCGGTACACTGGTGCTAATTTAACACCTTTCGTGTTCCCACATACAGCCGTACCGCACACTATCATGTGAATTTGGAATGCTTTCGGAAACGCACGTTCCCGGTGCCGGAAATTTCAACGCCACATGCAAATGGACCAACGCTCCCTCCCTTGGTGACGATATTGCGAATCTGGCCTTTCTCTTGTGCGTGTGTGTGTGCACGTTTTTTAATGACTTTTAAAATCCGTGCCACAACTCATCCTGCAGGAGTTGTTTATCCGTTTTACTCACGTCTCCTGCGAACGAACACACTTCCTCGAGCTTTTGCCAGACGGACGTTAGGTAATAGAGTAAACCCCAGTTTCGAATCCCCACTGCCGGTGGAACCCTTTTCCTCCATTGTTTGTTTTTCCTTCGTTTGTTGCTTCCTTTTTTGTCGTTCGCTTTAGTCAAACGACATTCGAACGTCACATGGTTGAGTGTGGCTTCTTTTTTTGTTGCGTTGTTTCATATGTTGTGCTTTCTTCCAGCCCGAATAAAGCCTCGCTTTGTCGTGGAGTTGTACGCAATAATGGCGCCACATGCGTGCGTGATCGTGTGCGTGTGCCGGGGGGAGCCGCAGTGGGAAAGAGAGAAAGAAAAAATAACACAAACCACACACGCTGGAACTTTCTCTTCTCCATTCGCGGCACGGCGCTGCGGGTGTTGGTTCGTTTGTTTGTTTGATGCTGTCAGATGGGAAGCTTTCGCAGCTTACTCTTACTCACGGACACAATTTCGATGGCCATTTTGGGATGAAGGATGACGAAATGTTTTTTTTTCCATCCCATCAGTGTGCGAGAGATCAATACAGATATGTATTCCTGCCCATTCGGTAAAGGTTCCTAACAGCTTTCGTAGAGCTTTTTCTCCGTGAAGCAAACACCGCCAAACGATCCCAAACTATCTCTCCCTATGGAGGTCTATCTATTCGGCTTTATATTATTGCAACTAGTGATCCAGTGGTGGTAGTTTTGCTGCTCCTTCACTGCTCTGCTCTTCGGTGTAGTTGTGGTGTGGCAACCTTCACGCAGCATCCATGGGACTCTCGTGCTGCTGGATGCTGCTTGGAGCCATCCAACTAATCACCAACACAGAGTTCCCTAATCCAAAAACACAACCGTGCCCGTTTCACCGGAGCGAAGGAACGAGACCGTACCATTAAACCATCAACCGAGCCGTAGCTTGTTGCCATGTTGTATAATTTCTGCCGTAACACAAACACCAATCGAGCCGGGAGATCAATCGTGACGGATAGTGGGTACACGCTTTTCTCTCTCTTTGGACGAAGCGGTTGATAAATTATTCGCATCATTTTCAGTTTTCGGCCGGCCCTGGCAGTGCAGTAATTCAGGCGCCCATTTTTTACACTATTGTTGCTGATCGTGCCGTGCAAGTTATCTGACGCGCGGCACACATGGTAAACAAAACAATTGCATTCCCTTTCGACGTGAACTATCATTTTCTATTTACGATAGCCTACATCACCCATCAGCGCTCTAGCTCTACCACCTACAAAGCTGCGGAACAAAGCTTTCCGAGCAGATAGGCAGAAATGGCACCATATCGTTAGCAGTCAACCATCAGGCACTGGATTGTGTGTACCGTCACTCATCCAGCAAACTCGCGCAAAACCACACGGATGCCTGCATGTTCCTGCACGAAAGACCGCACAAAACGTGCGGCATTACTAAGATGCAAAGCATCCCATCAACTCCACCAACCCTTCTAGCGTGAACAATAAAAAAATGGCTCGGGAATAGAAGAAGTGAAAGCTAGATAACTGCCCCAGCGGGGGACAGAGCGTATGGACTGTTAAGCCATCTGCCACGTGAAAGAGTCCGTGGGCGTTTGCCATTTTTTTGTTTCGTTTCGATCCTCCAACAAAAAATGGGTTTTTTGTTTACGGCAGGAAGCGAAAGGTTATTTGAATTTTCATAATTAAATGAGCACTTTTGGGTGAAAATATTGCCCAAACCGTTATCTATTTCACATTTGTAAAGAGATTTATGAAACTTCTTTCGACATTCTTGGCACACAAAAAAAAATCTGTTAAACATCTGCTCTTAGAAGCGTGCATTCCAATCGAATTCCAATGTTGCGTACAGGGAGTGAGCAAAAAACAACTCATAACCATTGATAACTGCCTTCGCCTGTATTGCTCACTATCAATTACCAAACATTGTGCATTGATGGGATTGTTTTTCCCTACTTTTGCTGATTGTTTTATAATCGCAACAGTTGCTCCACATCGAGGTTTTTTTGATAATCAAACTGACTCATAGTTAGTTGTTGGAGCGGTAGTAGTTGTGCAATAGATTAACTAACCTATTCCACACATTTGATTGACTAACCCTGAGATGGAATTCTTCTAACGCGGTTCGTTAAAATTCTTCTCAAATCCCAATTTTCTTATCAGATGCAGTATTTGTGCAGCCGGAAAAAGAAGTACACGAAAGCATAGCTCATCGTGAACAATCGAAGCGGCCTGCTTGAGACTTAAGTGTCCGCAGTGGTGGGATGAACAACAGCAACAAAGCAGTGCCATTCCCTTCACCATCCTTCACCGGCACGACTACGTAATGATAGTAGTTTGCCGATTGTAAATCTAAATGATTTGCCGAATGGATGATCGTTAATCAATCCCCGTCTCGCATTGATTGATTGATTGCAATCTGCAGCGGTGCGGAAAAATGTGTTTTGTTTCGAAGGAAATAAAACAGCGCGCGCGCACTGTCTGTGGGGCTTTTCGGAATTTGGGCTTTTTCAAAAGAGTAAAGATAACAAAGATCGAGAGAAGCATTTTTATACTTTTGGAAGAGTATAAGTGATTTTTGCACAAAGCGTAAAGCATCGGAAGATGACATAATCAATTAATGTTATTCTTCTTTAGTTCCAAACCACGCTATACTCAGCTAAATGTATGACCTTTGTTTAGATACAATAAAAAAAAGCACAAAGCATAAAGCACACGATCGTTCGAAATGATTTTCAACTTATTTATCCTTCATTTCTTGCACACACTGTTGACCGTCAATCACAGTTTTATTAAGCAAACCTAACCTCAGCATGATCACCAGCTAAGCCAAAGTGCTTCTCCGGAACATTATCCGGACGTGTGAGGGCAAACAGACACACACACACAAAAAAGCCCACGAAAATACTTCACAGTTCACCAAAAACCTTGCACTGGAAGCTCTCTACCACTTCCACACGCTCTGCCACGCAAGTTTCCGTCGTTTCCCGTGAAGGGGGTCGTCAGGAGGTTTTTTTGCTCATTATTTATCAAATTATCAACACACCTTCCCCAAGATAAAAAAAAAACAGCACAAAAAAAATTGTTTCGGTTCATACCGTGAATTAGCGAAACAAGAAGTGGTGCGAGGGTTAGTACTTGCAAAATTTGCAAAACACCCCTAATGTTTCCCAGCATCTGTTCCCAGATCTGTCAGCGAGTGTGCTTTTCGGTAAATGCAAAGACTTGTGGTATAAGTGGTTTCGTTTTTGTTTTATTCTCTTGAACACCAACAAAAGTACGTCAACGTTCCTTCGAAAGTTACGTTGCTGTTTCGATGAGAATAAAAAGACTGTCTCATTGGGATCGAAAAGCTGCTTGATATGATGAACAAGACTTTACTTTGTTTGTACAACCGGACATTGAGATGTATTTTTGTAAGCGGTGTGTGATACAAATTTCAATTGGTATATATCAAATTCTATAGAACAATTCTATAGAAGATCTATAGATTCCTTCGGATAATATGTTATCCATCGATCACATGTTGTAAAATAATTAACAACATAAGCTCACCAACTCTTTCAACCAAGCTCTCACCAACTGTAAATAGTTTTAGGGCATGTGAAGTTGTCAGTAACGAAGAATTCAGAAGAGCATTGGGAGGAAAATATCTTCTTAACACCAAGATATATCACCTATTCCTTGGTTATCAAAACTAAAAAAGTTTAGACAAATTGAATCAACATTAACTAAAATGCCGCTATCTTGGGCAATAATGCCATTTATATCTTAACTCCATTTTCTCGAAATCAATCTATCAAAAGAGTTCAATCCATTGAATTTTTACAAGGGATGATGTACATTTGGGTGATTGGAACTGGTTTAGCGTGGATCTAACGACAGGCGAAGAAGCCAGCCACGTCCACTGGGGGATCCCAATGAGTCGTTCGAAGCTTTAAAGTACGTCAGCGCTTTAACGCTCCCCAAAGATCAAAGTTTGATTTTGCAGCTAATGTGGATATGGGGACATCTTTCATAAAGTAGCAAACCTCAATTCTATAAATTATTCCCCACCAATCTTCTGTCGTCAGTTACGACATGATTTCTGTGATAATTCTGGCTACTTGTGGAGGGGTCTCATACCCTTTGGGGACTCCAAGAGACTTGATCCTCTACTGGGAAGTTGGATACAATATAACTCCAGCATCGAAACATGTTTACCGATATCGCAAAGACTCGTGTTTCTAACATAGTACTACTTAAAAACAATTGGAACAAAACATTGGACAATGAGATCGCTTTCGATATATTCTCTATAGGTCGATATATAACAAGTATTCTAATCAACGACACAGAATGATCCTATTATATGATCGATCAGCTGATCAACAAGTCATCTAGACTTTAATTTTGACTAACTAGAATCAATGTTTGACAGATTTGTTTTCTGCCAGGCATGTTGTGAAATCCGACTATTTGAAGTTCTACACCTGAAACATTACAGTACAATGTTTCTTAATTGCAAAACACTATTATTTATTTTAGCATGATCGTTGAATGTCGTCCATCTCACCGAAAAGTGACCAAACTGGGAGTAATAACTTAAGATTTTGCCAAAAAAGATTGTCACCACTCCTGCAACCGATATAGCTTAATTAATCTCCATCCAAGAACAGTTTATTTCGTCTCCTGCACAGTACATCAGTGAAACTGTTGAAATCAATCCACCCGGTGCGCAATCGAATCGTATTTCACACACAAGTTCGCCCGCGCTGCATCCAATGCATCTCCATGTGTGTGCATTCTCTCGCCGTCACCGTGAATTGTTGCCCGTTCGGAATTGTGTTCCTTTGGTCATGGCCGACGAATCTCGGGTGATCTAGCACGGTGCACCGGTCCATACCAAGCGGTGAATGTTTTCGCACATTTTCGCATCGCATTGACCGTGGTGGTGGTGGACACGCGGTTGACGATGGTGGTGTGTGCCTTGTTGGGGTTTTTTTTTTGTGTGAACGTTCCGCCGGTGCTTCCAGCGCTGTGTAGACGGTAGAATGGTCAGCTGACAATGAAATCCAGCTTTTCGAATTTCGTGCCATGTTCTGCCGTCTCCGATCTATGTGTCCTTTGCTTCGTGTGCTAAACCGTGACTCATTGACGTAGTGGATTGAACGGTTGAATGCAGTGTATATAACATTGATCGATTTAGGTCGCACGAATCAGGTGGTTATGTACAAATCGAAGAGCTCAGAATGATTCAACTGAAATAACGTTAAACGTTTGTTTTAAATTGGTATAATAATTGTGAATATAATACAATTAATTATTAATGAAAATATTTGTTGTATAAGATCACATTCCAGAGATCGTTTAAATTCATCGATACTGTATTTTACAATTTATCTCCCCAAAAACCTTTCGAAGCGGATCTTCATTTGCATTCTTCGCATCCGTTTCGATTGTGTTCCAACACGTTACCCGTCATCACCGCCCGATAAGACTTTAGCAGAAAAATCCGCATAAATCTTTCCGTTGCATAACTGTTCCTCTTCCAGCTGCCTGTGTCAGATGGGCATTAGCAAAACAACAATAGGCTGAACCTTTTCCTAACCGCTTTGCTTAAAATATGACTTTGGCTTTGTTTTGTTTTTTCTTTTTCGTTTTTTTTTTTTTGGTTGATTACTACATTAATACCGCTCGCCAACGGAGCGGTGATCGTGAGTGTTCAGGCCCAGAAAACCGGTTGCAACGCATTCTTTATATCAACAACGGTTTGAAACCGGGCGAAAGATGACAAACATTTAGATTCGAATAGGCAGAAACCACCATACCCCTTGTGGGAATATTAAACATGCAAGCAATAGTTACCACCCTCTGCCTCGTTCTTCAAATTGGTGGTGGCCGGGCGGCTTGGTAGGGGTTCTTTGTGTATGCAAAGATGGAGTCACCACCGCACACCGAATGGCCAAACGGTTCGAGTTCTTTGCGAATTCAGCAGAAAAATAAATAAACACCCCTGCAGCCGGTGCAACTTTACCACCGTTTCCACTCCTACCAGGTTCCTACGAGCTCCATTGCGATCGAGAGCTCCGTGTGTAAACCAAACGTCAAAGCCAGAATATAACAGTATACCCCTCTCAAAAGGGGGGATGGCGATCTTAATTAGAACCGGCTTTGACGGTGGCAAAGCTTCGACGGGTGTACACACGCACACACACACACACTGTGGGGAGCTTTTTCATCGCACAAAAACACACATACAATCGTACGCGGATGTGCGGGTGCGCTCGGGAACCTTAACATCAGCTGGTTTGCTGATCGCGAGATGCTGTTGAGCGCGCGCAGGGCTGAAAATTGAGCGCAAATGAAACGCCATTTGAATGATGCGGAACAAATTACACAGCGTCCCGTGTAGGTTTTTTGAATTAATGGATTACTTTGCACGCAACGCATGCTTTCCAACTGCGTCAAAATTCTTGAAATTCCTAATGCAGTACGGCCATATTTTATTAATCGGTTTTTTTTTTCAATATGGAGTCGAAAATTCAGCTGTTTGACAATAATTACAAAATTTTCTAACTCAAAGATAGAATTTATCTTTCAATGAACTCTCAATGTCATGTCTAATTCCAACTTGAGATGCAAATACATTTTTTTTTTAATAAATGGTCTCTCCAATCTCTTCAACTACAAACTGCTCAGATTTAATAGCCCTTTCTACGTCTATCACAACATTCATCCATGGTGGTATTCGTGCCACCAACACACGGGCCCCAGCTGCATTCCTTTTGTGCTAATCTTGTTGCACATCTTGGCACGTCTCGCCATGCACCGCGGTGCATATCAATGATCGAAGATCACCAGATAAGTGTGTGCAGTGTGCATCGTTCCAGCCGAGACAGTCAAAGCGGTCGGTGTCGATGCGCGTCTCGCTAGGTGGAGACTACAGTCGGAAACGATCATTTGCATAAATTAGTTAAAGATGAATGAAGCTGTTAACGCCGAGAAGTTGCACGAGATGGAAGGGATGGACGAAATTCTTTAGTCCACATGATCCTTAAGCCCGGAATGCATGGCGAGGTATCATGACTATTTGCTCAACAGTGGAATGCAACTTGAGTGTTGGCAAAAGCAAATGTTTGGTTTCTTGAAAGTAAATAGTTTAATAGAATTCCTTCTCCGCAACTTCCCAGGGAAAAAAACTGAACAACACTCCAGTAACATAGATGATCGAGGGTCACATTGAGCATGATTTGGATCCGATATGCAAAAGCAAGTCACCATTTTGGTCCATCCCCTCAAAACGATGTCCTTCGATAGATGTTACTACTAAGGCATCACACGTCGTTTACAGAAACGAAAAAAAAAATAGTTACACGATCACGTTGAGATGGTATCACTAGCGTTCGTCAACGTACTCCGTTTTGAAAATGCGTACTCGAAACAACTTCCAGTCTAGGCATCTCCATTCCATTTTCGCAGGAAGGTATCACTCGCACTGTGCTGCCGAGTCGTTCGTTGCGGTTGGGCAAGGTCCAAAATAAAAACCCCAAAACCGGTTTCAGTGCGTGTCGGCACTGTGCTTTTGGGGTCTTGTTCCTCCAGGAGGCAGCGAGCGGTAGGTTTAGGTTTTACGAGTCGCTCAACTCTGAAAGCCCCAGCAGAGTTTGTTTTCGTTTGTTTTTGCTGTTGCGAACACTGTCGTCGCCACGTTGTGTAGTGCGTTGCACGAGGAGTTGACCCTAATGATGGACAACTTTGGACGTTTTGGAGGATGATGATATGCTGTGCGTTTGTATTTTGCACCTCATACTGTGTAATTTCAAACTTGATAAATACCTTGAAGTATTCATTTTTGACTCATTTGTCCATCCTTGTTCCATACGGATTAGATCTTTTTTCTTTGTATCAGTCTTTTTTAATTGATAATCTTTCCTATACCTTATCCTTTATTCTTCATTTATATCTTTCGAAAGCGGAATGACGTAAAATTCGGTCATATTCCAAGGTCAAAAGCCCAACTTGTCCGATAGAAGCGAGGGCCACAACTTCATACTGCGTCGTTGGATCTTTCCAGTGCGAAACATGCCCTCTAGAGGACAACCTCACGAAGGCCCTCCAAGGCTGGTGATCGAGGAAGAATCCCGCCATTGATAGGGATTGTTGTAGAACGGGTTTTTTTCATGTATTCGTCTAAGCACGATCCACCCTCACCGGGAGCGTGCGAATGAGGATGCAAACCTCGCACCCTTGCCCAGTTTGTCCTTCCTTCGACACGAAGCTTACGAAACGTTAGAACGGCAGGCATTCAATCGCTTGACATAAAAACAAAGAACCACGACGGTTGGGACGCAATCTGCATAGCGGTACGGAGGGATGGAATGTAAATATTTATACATTAACCGCCGCAATCATGCCCGACCGTTTTTGATCTTCCGATCCCCGTGGCAAATGCACGCGTGTACACCTGACGACACAACGGGCAACCGCGTTTGCTTTGCAAGATTGATTTCAAAGATAACACGGCAGGGAATTTATTTTACGATCGAGCGGAAAAAAGGACCGATCGAATCTGTTATTTGTTTATTGGCACAATAGCAAAACCGGCGGTTCTGACTCGAGATGATGCACGCTTGCGAAACCTACCGCATTGATTTTTTTTGTCCCCGTTTGTGTTTTGATTTTGTATTTCCGATCGTGATGTTGTTTATACTTTCCTGTTATTTTGTGCAGAACAACAGAACCGTTTCGAGCGCAATTTGTTGATGCATTTTTTTGCATACGCTTGCACAAGAACGTCAGAGAGTTATTGCAATTTCCTCGGTATTTTAGTTGGAATGAATTTCAAACATTTAGATTCATTATTCCAACCATATTTCTGATATCTTTCCATCTCAAACGAGGCCTCCGATGGTTTAAAATAGCATAGTTATTGGGTAGTCCTCGTATCATTCGAATGACATGATCAGTCTTCTAGAGTCAATAGTGTACTCAATTCGTTAGACACTACTGAGATCTTCTGAATTCACTATTCAGATCTTCCGAGAATACTAATGAGTATCTCTATTTCAAACTAATATCTATTTCAATACTAATCGATCAAGTACTTTGATGACTATTTCAACTTGCACCAGGGAATAAAAATTACTGTTAAACGAGTGTTTTATTCATCCTTAATGTCTTACTTACTCACTGCAGAGTAAGCTGCAAAGTACTTTAAACCGTCCACGGTCGAAATCCTTCGTCTGTCTATACTTAATTCCGATCTTCATGGCAAACTCATCTACGCCATAACTCTACTAGGAAGGGCATAGGAAGTCCTTGGAAAGTACCTTACCAGTTGGATCGTCAGGTATCATTCGCATGACATGACGAGTCCATCGCTATCTGGCGAGTCTAACTCATTGTACGAAAGTATATCTTACAACTCATAGAACGCATCCTAATGACTGCTCCTTAATTTTTCTCTCAAAATCGGCTAAGCCCCGTCAAACGAAACCCGTAACAATTATCATAATTAGCATGTCCATCATTGACCTGTTGCAGCGTAAGATGTGTAATTTTTTGCCATCCTCAAGGAACCTTGATCAATTTGAAGTATCGCATAAAATTGGTAATTGGAATGTGCTACCAATTTCCACTCATTGACCTGAATTTTAATAAAATCTTTTTTAATTATTCGCTTAGAACTCAAATCTATAAATTGCACAATATTCCTTCCTGTTAAAGTGAAGTTTTGGGTGGAATAAAATTATGCAAAAATAACCTACACTTCTAGACGAGCAGAATTAGTTTCCAGTTTGCAGGTAGGGAAGTTCTACTCCACGCGCATATGATAATAGAATGCATTTTCACACCATGAACCGAGGTCAATGACCCATTATTGAAACCGGCAAACACATGGGACAGGTATGTACGTGCCCTATGCAGAACAGCGAGCGGTGTGAAATAGTAATAATAATGATCACCAGATGGCCCGGATGCCATAACCAGCTCGATTTTCCACCACACACGAGAATGAAGTAATCGCTCGGTAATAAACTAACCACCGCCACCGCTCGAGAGTCTTCTAGATGGACCGTCCATTTTAGTAGGTGGTAATGGGATCCATTGCGGGATCCAACCGGGTGGGAGACCGTGTGGAAACTGTCTAACAATAGGCCAATTTCCATACGGACATTACCAGTAGCCCATGGTGTGTGCAATATGAGTGTGTGAGCGAATTGCAGTGTCGTTCGTTTTTTTTCTATGTGTGAAGGAAACAAGTCAATAGCACTCAATTAGCAATGGTTGCATGTGTGTAAAACAGGCAAGCAAATGTTGCGAGTTTTCCCATTTTCATCCACCCCCAACAGCGGGTGCAACAAACTTTTGTGTGACCCCGAAGGTGTGAAGGCTGGTGGGATGCAGCATGTCAGATCGTGCAACTTTTATTCAGCGTTGCTAACGATCGTTAAAATACGGTGAGCTCATGGCGCTGCTGGGATCGTCGAATGATGGATCCGTGTGACGTTATCTTGCATAATTTGACTACCAAAAGATGTAAGGATAAGCAGCCACGACGATCGCTATTGTGACAGCGAGGCAGACAAACAAGTGTCCCACCATACGATAAGGTGCGACCGGAGCTTAGCGTGACCTCAGAAAGGCAACATAGTGTTTACTGACACGACAATGTATGCAGGATGCCTAATGAAAAAGGGTTTCTTCGTGCGAAAGGGAACATCATCAGCTCGAGATAAAAACCCAAACGAACCAATTTGATGAGAAATGTTGTCTTTTTGTTTGAAAACACGAAAAACAATATATCGAGTCGTAATGCATGCTAATTTAAGCTTTTTCTTTTAAATATGTTGCAATAGAAAGGGGATTTTAATTTAATAATAAAGTCACACGTACACATAACGAACCCAAATGTTGCCCTCCAATTCCGTAATAGAAACAAACATCACAAACCAACGAATTCTTCACTGAACCAAACCTTCATCACAAAGCCGGTACCATTGTCTTGCGTTTCGAGCTCATGAAATTGTCCCCGCGAAGGTCTGTGCTAGAAAAGCCCGAACTAAATGCCATCATTACATACGTAATGGGGATGAACACCTTGAAGGAGGCCAGTCGAAGGTTTTTGGCCCTTGAGCCACTGTTGCTGTGTCGGAGGCACTTGTGTGTGAGTGGTGTGGTTTTAGTTGCGCTTCGCTATGACACGCATCCGTATCAGTGGAACATGCTCTATTGAAATAAGTTGAAGTTTACGCTCTTATTCCATTATTATTTCTAATATTTCTTTCCATTAAAAAAATACTAATGCTGGATTTTTCTTTTTTTTTTCTTTTTAGGTAAGATGAAAACGATAAGGCTAACAAACAGAATGTGCGACTTAAAAATATAGCATGGTATGGAATATAGCAATAACCGTTGGACATAAAGAAATGTGAAGTTCAGTGATCTAGATCATTTCACCCACATCACAGTCCTGTTCATCATCAAATGGTGGAGTCGCTTCAACGAAGAATGAACCCAGCACAATAATTCATCATTAAATATTACTAAAACCGCGGGCGCTATAAAAATTTGCATAAAATAATTGCAATTAGTATGCTTTACTAAGTCTCAACGTAACGGGCACAACGGTCCCGTTGCTCCGATGCATCTCGGTGCATTTCGGTGCACCGTGCGCGCAGTGGCTCTCGTTATTTTGTTTTGCCTGTCCCATCATCGGCTACTGCAGCGTACAAGCACAATCGCGTGCCACACAAAAATGCAGACGGATTTCCATCATACTCTTCTGACAACTCTGTTCTTCATGTGCATGGTGGCTACATCGCTATCTCAAACTATTGAGGGGGTTTCGCCCATTCAACATCTTCAGTGTCCAGATAGCATGTGATCATGTTCATTTCCTGTTAATTATTGCATAACAGCTTTATTTTAGACATCACAAATAAATTGGTACTTTTAGTAACAATAACATGCAACATGACACCTAATTTGGAGTAATTTGCAATAAGATAGGAACGAACAATCTAATCGAAGTTATTGAATCATAACGAATTATATTTAAAGCTTTCAATATGTCCATTTGCTGCTCCATCTGATGTTAATATTTGTGCAATGAAGCATTCGTTCTAGATTGTCCATACCAGAACATTTCATTGCACGATTTCTCCTAAATCCTTGCGTGACTAAATGCACTGCAAAATAACTGATTGTGTTAACTGTTTGTATGCCATGTCCATTTGCACGCTTCCATCCGATTGGGACAAAGTGAAACAAAAACGTGTGATTATTAAATTGTATAGCCTTTAACATTCATTTTTGCAATCATTCATACGAATGGTCGATGAGTGACGGGCAATGAATTTTTAATAAATCATTCATTGATTGCTTACCGATTACAGACAGTTCTATTCTCGGCCTCAGTCACGTACACTCTCAAGGGCATCGTTTTGTTCCTTTCTTCTACGAGAGTGATTGTGCTGTACATTGGAGACGTGTCATTATTGATTGTGTGGAGCTAGATGTGCTGAAAATGGCTGTTTTCTAAACTGAAAATATAGTCATTATGGCACATTTAGCATTAGGTTTGTTAAGACTGCAACAATTCATCTCATTTTCGAAGAAGGAAGGTTTAAGGAACAATTTCCAACCACAAAACACACTCATTGGAAGGGAAACACTCCAGCTGCTTAACATGCCTCTCTCCGATGGGGATAATCTTCAGGTCACGATCGTTTCATTAAATTGCTGTCATCTTCCGCTTTTCTTTGTAAGCCCACTTTCTTCGAATTCGTTTTGCTGCGCAACCTTTCATGCTGCGAAACGCTGACCTGGTTCGGTTTCCAGCTCTTCTGCTCTGCGCCACCGCTGCATTGTGCAGATGTCAATTTTCGTTCCTCTGCTTTGCTGGGGCTAGCGAACCTGGTGTACCGGAACAATGTCATGAGGTTGTTTCCGCTTGCTCATCTTCTGCGATCTGTCACAGCATGATGACATGCGCGTTGTCTTCTGAACATTTTTAGTGCCCTGCCATTGTATTTGTAGAAATTTCAATAGAGAAAATATGATTATAACAAAGTATATGTAATTAGCTATAAATTTTGCCAACCTCCATTCTGTAGCATTCCAAAGTTCCAGTTACAATTTCTTAAGCGTTTTAACTGGAACATTTTTCATTCCTTGTATGTCATCCCGCACATTTTTGTTTGCCAGAGAAGTTAGCTAACGATTGTATCTCGCAATGGCACCTTGGCATGCTACCGAACGGGAACAGGAAGTAAAATCACGCCAAAGTCGAAAAGACTGATTGCATCGGCTGTGGCATGCGAGTAAACTAGTTTACCCTTATTGCTAATGTGATTATTAGTACTCCCATCCGTGCTATCATGGGGCCCAGTCATGAGTATCCGCTTCTTCCATGCACCCGCCACAAATAAGATGGTGGTGGACGCAGACGATCGGTACCACATCAGGAAGACGTATGCACCCGATCGTCGCAGTGTGTCAGAGTGCGGGCAGTAGCCTACAGCTTATCACTCTCACGTCACTCAACTTGTGGATGGGCGTTATAGTGGGATTTTTCTACCGGTTTCTATCAACTGTGAGTCAACTGGTCCGTATCGGATCGACGTTCGCTATATTATGGTTTGGTGCTTATGCTTCGCTGTAACGTGCAATTGATGTGGCGCTAGGATGTTGCCCAACAAGAAGCAAGCGTGTTTAGATCATTTTTTCTAAACAGTTTCTTTAAAAGAAATGGGCCCGCGTCTCGTAGTATTTCGCCCATGACAATTGTACCATACACCTTTTTAAAAGACCGCACATAGGCGTCTGTAACCACCAGGTTCGACTCATTGTGTTTGGCATCGAAAGCGAAAAGAGGGAAAAAAATGCTTTCGATGGCATCGGCCAGCAAATAAGCAACCAGCGCTACTACCCTACACATCGTACCCGAACTATGTATTCATGTCTTGCGCTAAAACATCCCCTGAAAGGATAGGTAAGCGTATTCGGCGCTACAGAGCGCATGTGGTATGTTATTGCGCGGCGTAATCATACCGTGTGTGTGCGAACGCGCGCCTTCATTCAGTTCCCTCCGCCATGGTACCCTTGGGGTAACTTTGGGGACACACGGGAGGCAGGGGTAGACGAGCAAAATAACCCCCGCGCCACCATATATTCAGGCACCGCACGAAACAGTCACACTCCCACTCCCCGGTCCAAGGAGAAAGTGATGAGGAACCACTGGTACTCTGGTCGAGGTGGTTCGCCTCCAGGTATGGTTTTGTACCAGCGCTAGACAAACACTCTCACACACACGCCAGTTGGTCGAAGGGCTCCAAACAAGGCGCAAGTACGGGGTAGCGCAAGCAGAGCTGTTGCAGGGTGTTGAGTTCGTACCTACGATGCTTTCGTGTGGTACAAGAAGTTACCACCCGAGCGATGCTACTCCGGTTGGGGTGTACCGTCGTGATTGGGGCGAATTATGAAATTTCCGGTTTTCATTTTCCTGCGGGTCATCGTGGTCCACAGCAAGACGCTAGGCCTTCCAGGTTCCCCCGCCCTGAACGTGTCGTTTTGTTGTGGTTGGTTTTTTTTTGTATTTACCCACTGCGGGTTAAGAAGCGAGGACACGAAATGGAGCGGTTTGCGAATGAATTCCGGTTTGGAAGTTGGAACACGCTGCGATCGTTTCCAGTAATATTCATTCACAAGTTTAAACGATCGCTAGTTTGTATATTTGATGCGGTGATCTTCGAAACGTTAAATAAGTGATATTATATCACGTCGGACATATATGGGAAGTAGTTGAAGAACTCCTATCTATCCGTTAACACTTTAAAATCATCTTTTAGTGTGTACCGAGATGGATGGATTCATGTTGTTGTGCCTCGATACCCGGTCTAGTACACCGAGAGCTGTGAATCAAATCTCATCTGCATCATCCGCACAAAGCACTTCGGAACAACTCTACTACATCCGGTTAATTTCGACGAAAGAAAAAGTCTAATTACTAATTACACAACAGGAGGATGATGTATAATCTAGTCGGGACGGACTTGTTGAATCAAGAAAAGCGAGGAGAGTAGTCTTGTCCACCGGGGTCAAGAACCCGTAATTAAGCAAGTCATATAAGCATGATGTGCTTCCAGCGACGAGATGTGTCCTTGGTGTCTATACTTCGGTCTCCGAGAGGCGCTCTTCAAGTGCAAAAATGGTCAAGTACAAAATTGGACAGTACGTGATATAATCACTTAGGAAAATTGTTCTTGTGGAAGGATACATTTAATTGCAAGCTTTGAAGAGGTCTCTGTAGATTTGTAGTTTGACCTTCCTCTGTAGGTAATTATGTTTTGTGCTATTTTTTCAATTTTAAAGAAGATGTTATTAAGAACGGAATTAAATGTTATCTTTCTGAGTTATCAATGAAATTCATCTGATTCTTTTTTGCTCCGTACAGTCCATTGATGGTTGTTACTGCATGGCTGTGTTGTCATATCTCGAAATGAAACTTCTTTATTCCAACTTTGCATCCAAATGCAACTGTCAGACAGAAACCAAAACAATTCCATTGCACAATGGAGGTTGCTGCTATCAAATTGGCATGCAACACCAGACGTTGCTGTTTCTCCCTTCTAACGATGGATGGATTCGTTTAAATTATTCTTATCAATTCCTTTTCCATACTGCCGCTACCCTGCGCTCGCTTGGCCCCGAGAACGCAATCAACAAACAACACAGCCATCTTCTGTTGTCTCCGCTGTTCTTCAGCCGCTCAAATCAGTTCAAA
Organism: Anopheles minimus; assembly: GCA_000349025.1. Lineage (NCBI taxonomy): Eukaryota > Metazoa > Arthropoda > Insecta > Diptera > Culicidae > Anopheles > Anopheles minimus. The sequence goes on from KB664165.1 coordinate 2,207,323, forward strand.
TGGTTTAACACGATTATGCCACGCCGCACACCATTCCCGACCTGCAGGCGCGAACTCACCCGTAGGCCAAAGGTCTGCCGATGTGAAGTGATCCTGATCATTTCAATCATCGAGCATAATTTTTATGACCACAAACAACAGTAGGTCTCGCTGTACACGGTGCGGTCACGCGTTTGGATGTGCTGATGGGCTTATTTCGATTGTTGCGCCATCATTGCTAGTAAGCTAGATAAGTAGTACATCCTTCAGCTGTCCGTACCGGGTGGTGATGGATCGCAAACATCAACTGATGAAACCAACGCTAGAATGGTGGCGTGGAGCAACAACAACGAGCCCCAAACAATATCCTAGCGATCGCACGGAGGCCTTCCGCTTTATCACGCGCAATGCACGTCAACTTCCCCACCTTGGGCTTATTGTGCCGTGTATAAATAGAAACCTAACCCGATAATGATGCTCCATCATAAGTACACTCCAATTCTGGCCGATGATGGCGACGTCGCACACACGCTCCATTTTTGGGGTCGTCCATGTTGTTGAGGCGACCGTCTTTGTGATCGGCCACAAACATGCACCGGGCAGCGGAAACTTAAACGACGATAATCGCCCACAAGATGTCCCGGCAGCTCGACATGCTTCCTTTCCACTCACTGTCCGTAGTACGTGCTTAATCAATTGGAGCGAATGGATAAATGTGAAGATAGTTGGAAAATTGGACACAACACGGCATTACACAGTATGGTGGGACCCAGTGTTTTGATGGTTGGGAAGTGCTACTGTACGTGCCGTGTGTTTCATTTCACCCCACCAGTGCCACTGCTGTGTTGCTTTCTAGCCGTAGCTGTCCTGCACTTGCGGTCGTTATTTTTCGGCAAAACTGTAATACAACTTCTCATTTCGATTAGCCTTTGCCATTTTTGTCGAAATGTGTGTCTTTTTTGTGTGTTACTTAGACTTATTTGCATATTCATGTGCCCTATTTTGGACACTTGACATGACATTGTTATAAGGATGTATCCGGGATTACGAAACGTGCACTTTCTATTGAAGAGCTGTTGGATGTATGCGAAACTTGCAAAATTGTATTGCGTGTAATTTCTTTTATTTATTACTTTGCTTCCTAACTATAGTTTTACTCCCAGCGATAGCGATATTAGATATTCAAAAAGAGATTTATATTTTATATCTCCCCACGATGTCCTTTTATTTTTGTATTGAATATTCTATGGATGGCATATGTTTCCTAGAGGAGATTTTTAGAATACCTGCAGAGGAGGTACTATGATTTAGTATATGAATCTCCTCAAAACCTCGCAGTCCTGCAAGTAAGGTCTTGTTGACCGTTGTACTATTGAGCCATCATTAGGTTTTTATCATTGATGTAGCTCAGAGGTGAAATAATCTAGTAGTGGACGGTCCCGGTTGAGGGACCTGTTGGTCAAGGAGATAAGCATTAATAAGAGATACGTATATGCAGTGACGGATTGAGCCCTCTGGAAGCCTTCAAGGGAGTGAATGTTGGGAAGTGAACCCAACACCAGCAACTAGTTCGGCCATAATCTGAATGCTGAATTTTGACGATCTTCGGGGTCTCCAGATGTAGAATAATCTTGATAGAAATTCCGTCAGAAAGGAGGTCCCTAATATTCTGCCTTACTTGGTGACTTGATGAGCACTGATGCTTTGGGCGACTTTCCGAGGCCCTTCAGCAGCCGCGGCACTTGATGGCAACCTTCTTCGTCTACTTTTGGATTTGCCACTGCCTATATTATTTACTCAGTAACGATTAGACCATCCTGATCTTGAGGCATTATTTAATGTTGGATATTTCGAAAGAGGTTAATGAAAGAACTGACTGACTGAATTCTAATAATGAAACCCGAAAATGATCACACATCTATGGCAACACAATATGACGAGTTCTACAGCGGCCTCATCCAACCGACCATCACAATATTGTTCATTGTTTGCTAGAAATGTTGGGCTCTTTCATTATCCGACTGCATAATACACCCGAGAAGTCCAGTATGTCTATATAACGCCAGCAATCAACGATCGGTGATCGAATCATCAATCCGTCGTGAAATTTCAGATAAATCTGCCAAAGAGAAAAGTATCTCCTTCACCGCGAAGCCTTTTGGAATCAAAATCTCACATTAATGTGACCAATAACTGTCCGCTCAAAACTAACCTTTGCCCAATTGTTACATATTCCGCAGCATGAGGGGGAAAGTATACACAACCGAATACAGTGTGTCTCATCAATGTGAGACCGGTGTCATTAAATTCGGTTGCACTACCATTTGGCTGTTGCTTTACGCTCTTGAACTCATAATCAAATTAGCAAATTAGCGTAACACTTTGGATGCTTGCAAGCTGGCAAACAGCCAACAAACCAGACCAAACTCAGCGTGATTGGAATTTGGTCATCATTCCAAATTTTGTTTTTTCGCTCTTCTTCTTTTTACACCCCGTTTGTTGGGGGTGTATCAACCCTCGTGCATGAACCGACGATTGGGAGTACCAGGCGGAATTGTGAACAGGAGTGGGGAGGGTGTTTGATTTGGAGTTTTATAATTACTGCAACCATCGGTAACCGGCGGCGGCGGTGTTAAGCGCTGTAACCTTGAGAAAAACGGTAGCATGGAACACGGATTGGGCACCACGATCAATTCCACTGCTGTCATAACCTACCCTCTCCTCATCGGATTGGTGGGTATTTGCCTCACGTTAGCTCATCTGAACGAGAAGTGAAATCCAATGCCAAAAGCACAAAAGCCCCGTTGTGGGTGGGAAGAGAGCGGATAGCTGAGGAAAAGCTCACGCACGGAAATTGAGGTAACGTTGCGGTGCTCGAGTTTCTGCGGTCGCTTGCCAAATGCATTCGAGCTGTTGCAACTCGCAAACTCGCTGTTCATCTTATTTGGCCGACATTAATTGGGTGACCGTGACCATTCGTCCCGGGTTGCAATGGAATACGGTTGCATACATTTCGGATTAGGTGTATTGCATTGAGAGGCAAGAATCAAATCTATTTGTTTTACGATATTCATTTTTTTCTATTAAATAAAGAGTCATTAAAGATGACAAAAACTACGAAGATTGAACAAAGAAAGTTGCATTTTTATCGCAATTTTATGTCTTTAGTTACAACCGCATGAAACCTAAAGTCGAGACATATAACCATTTTACTGCTCTGCTCGTTTAGTTCACGCTTTCATTGATGGCTTTTTCAAGCTCACATGCACTAAGCTAAGAAACAAAGAAATTGAATGGTACAGTCCTCTTACAATCAGAATAGACTCAGTGGTGTCGACAGATATGACGATAAAATAAGATCTTAACTATGCGCTAGAACTGTTCTCTTCTTTGCTTTGACGTGCATGGTACTGATGACGCGCGTGCTTGAAAATACAACCCAAGTCTAGTGCGACGAGAATCATTTAAAAACAGACACCTCCTCCAAGCAGTTTGATAATTTCTGCTCCAACTGGAGCTATTTGTGTGCTAACGTGTACTCTGAAGGTGTCGGTTGTATAAACGCGAGGCACTGGACTCATAAAGGAAGTTATTGAGCGTGGCAAAGTAATGAGCTGCATAATAAACTGGAATGGGGTTTAAAAAATATGAATGTTCTTTGCTGGGACGCTCCCCGTTCGCAAAGGAGTAATACACATTATTAATCAACACGATCGTACTTTTTACAGACTACTTTAGCTATCTAGAATGCAACTGTTCTTATTGATTAGTAGTATTCCTGCGACTTGGACGTACTTGTATTGGGTAGATAATAATGTTCCGTTTAATAGTTCTGTTTTGAATAATGAAACACTTCCAGTTGTAATCAGGTTTCTTCTATTTCTAAAGATCGTTTACCATAAGCATCGTGTCGTATCAGAACGGCCACCACACAACAAAACAAAAACTGGTACTTGGATTTTCCCAACTTCCCAGACGATTCATTAATATTCACATCATGGGAGGATGCATACTTATCGTTTGTGCCGCGACATTCAAAGACCACCAATCCATCGCCATTCAGTGTGGTTGTGTGGCACAATCAGAACGCTTGAAACCTCAGCCACAGAAGCCTTGAGAGAGAGAGAGAAAAAAAAACACCAGAACCCGACAATTGATGGCATCCGGGCAGTGTAATACGATCGATCGGTTTCGATCGATGGGTGAGCGGCACAAAAACAACTATGACGCACCAGCTAGTTGTGCTAGGATGTTTACGCCGTAATGGGGTTGTAATTTGAGCGTCCTGTTCGATTGACGCTCGACGCCCAAGTCGCCAGTGAGCCGCTGACACAGACTGGCGCTACCAGTGTCGATAGTGGTTTTATCATCATAGGAAACGGGACAGGCTCCAGTTTTCTCCCACTGGAAGACACGATCACAAGATGACGCTCATATTCGGTTCCCCTCCCGCGGGAGGAATAGATTGGACACTGCAGGGACTTTGTTGTAGCGTGCGTACTACCCTTCTTCCATGTTTCGATATATGCTCGCAATCATGCATACATTAGTGTCGTCATTGTGTTGCGGTTATTGCTTATCATGCTGTAGCTAATTACGGAACAACAACGCTTCCATCTCTAACTTCCTTTTGCGCTTGTGCCTCATTGCAGAGATCAGTTACGCAGCGGACGGTGACTGGAGCTGTTCGGGTTTAGGTGCGCCCAGTGTACAACTAGGAAGACACGACCCACTCTGCACCGTTGAACGGTGGTCTAGCGGCGGCTTCTCGGTGTAGAACGTGACAAATTCGAGCGACCCAACATGGCTTCCACGCTCATGTTCTGGAACAAGCAGAACTCCAACTCCAACCAAAATGGAAACGATGCCAAGAACACAAAAAACGGCCGCAACTGGTTGCACGCGCCAGATGTGCTCGTCAACGGGCACGTCGCTTATCTAGTCAAAGTAAGCTTGCGCTTTATATCGCGCTTCGCAACGCAGGGTAGTAATGTGTGCTGTCCTTTGTTTTTTCCAGTACCTCGGTAGCACTCCCGTGGAGCAGCCAAAGGGTATCGAAGTCGTCAAGGAAGCCATCCGGAGGCTGCAGTTCACACAGCAGATGAAGAAGGCCGAAGGCGGTGGCAATGTGAAGACGAAGAAGGTCGAAATCACCATCAGTGTGGACGGTGTTGCAATACAGGTTCGTGTGGTGTTACTGGCTGCACTCGGGCTGCTGTACGTGCCATATCCATTAAACCACCGGTTTATCAATCTCCGCCGTCCATTTGCAGGAACCACGATCGTTGACTATCATGCACCAGTTTCCGCTGCACAAGATATCGTACTGCGCGGACGAGAAGGGCGTTAAGAAATTCTTCAGCTTCATCGCGAAAACGGGCACGACGGCCACGACTACGGCCTCGATCAGTTCTGGCGATGATACGAACAGCTCGAACAACTCCACCACCAGCAACGGCACGGAGGACCGGCACGAATGTTTCGTGTTCATCTCGAACAAGCTTGCCTCGGACATAACGCTCACGATCGGGCAAGCATTCGATCTGGCCTATAGGTGCGTAACCCCCTGCAACCATATTGCACCAAGCGTGGGTGCAATAAAATGTAACACTTTTATTACTCACTCTTTGTCCACCCGGTCCAAAACATCATTCACAGGCGTTACGTTAGCGATAGTGGCAAATCGCTCGAATCGGTCAAACTTCTCGCGCAGAAAAAACAGCTGGAACACACGATCACCGCCTACCGGCAACGGCTGCGTGATCTATCCGAGCTGGTATCGAAAGCGGAACTGGAGAAACTGCTGCTAAAGATGGGCCTCAGGGACATTTGTGATGTACCAGCGCTAGAAAATGGCGTCGAGGGCCATAACAATTACAACGGCAATAATAACAACATTAACAGTAACAACCACAATATCAACGGAAGTAAGACGCCAGATTTGGGTAAGATGATCTGATCTGGATGATCTAGATGGTGTTGTTTATATCCTATTTTTTGATGTTGTAGGAATTGATGTCTCGTTACCGAACAATGACGATCAGCTGTTGATCGAAACGTCACCAAAACATTTCGCACCGATCGTCCCACCGAGAAACATTCAGAATCAGGTAAGCGAAACCTGAACGAATCTGCTCTATGAATGGAAGCCTTAATGTGCCTTTCTACTCTCGACAGATTAACAGCACGCTAGAAGCATTGAAACCATCGGTCGGTACTAAGCTGGAAGGATTGCTTCTGAACTCAGACTCGGACAGTGATTTTGATCCGCGAGCACCAGACACGGATACGAGTATCTCTACCGGTGGCGGTAACAAGATCAGCAACGATCTGTTCGGCTTTGAGCCACCGAAACCTACGAACGCCACCCTGGGCCAGCAGCTTTTCGGCAGTGTCACCAACAATGGTCACAACAATGGATTCACCAACGGTAACGGGACAGTCACGAACGGATTTGGTGCACCGAACAGTCCTCCTCCAATGTGTAAGCTTGAGTCAATAAGAAGCAAGTGTAGTTGGGTTAATCGTTTCCCCTTATAATGTTTTAGTGGCTCCTCCTCCAGCAAAGTCCGCTCCACGACGAACGGTACCGCAGAGCAACGGAACAACCAACGGTAGCAGCGCGTACCAGGACCTCTTTGGATCGGTCCCATTCAATCCGCAGGGCAGTGATGTAAGTGTTGCGCTTCTATCGTTAGACATATCGTTTTAGGGAAACGTACCAGTAAGCTTCCAGTATCTTCTTGCCGTCCGGAAAACAAAACCGACTCCGAGTAACACTCCTCGCTAACTCCTTTACTAACTCCCGGACAGGATTCGACAGCAAGGACGGAAGAATCTTCCACCCATGTGCACTCCGTCAACGCGGCCAACCTCCAGTACGGCCCATTCGCGCAAGAAGTTAACGTACTGAACAAAAATTCGTCCCATCTCGATTCGATCCTTGCGTACGGTGGAGGCTGCAACGGTACGGGCGCTTATAATGAACCAACCGTACCAAGCAGCAGTGCCGCGGGAACAGCCGCCAATCTGGCCTCAAAATTGAACCCATTCGCGGCGGCCATCCGCCACAACAATCCGCTCGCTGCCGCCGTGCAGCATAAAGCGGCCGCATACGACGTGTTCAAACAACATGCGACAAGCGACAAGGAACGGCTAACCACTAACACCGGTACGGTCTCGCAGCCCACATCGTTCGATGCGGCGGACGAGGGCGAGTTGGTGACACACCGCGTTAACGTAACGGCCCCGGCGGCCTTTGCATCCGACATCGGTACTAACCCATCATCATCGGTTCACCTTCCATCCGGTTCGGCGAACGAGCCGGCTCACGCTTCGGAGGCACTGTTTGAAGATTTTGCTTTATCGGCTTTTAACGAGTTTAAGAAAGATTTAAGCATCAACAGTCGCACCGTGAAGCGTCAGTCCTCGTTTCAGCAGGACCGGCTCCATAAGCCATCGGTCGGTACGCTCAAATCCATCGGTGGTAGCCTCGGGGATGCTAACAATAGTGGTGGGGCACGGTTGCGCCGGGGTGGTGGCCCTGTGCTACTCCAGCCCGAGATGAAGGTAACGCATTGATGCGTACAGTCTTTCGAAACTGTCCATCAATGTGCGCGTCGTTTCGTGTTCTCCATGTTTGTTTGTTGTCGTTAGTGTCTTCCTCCCTTGAGTCCTTCGTAAATGTTAGTATCTTTAAATGTACTAAACAACTTCCTCCTCATTACTAGAATTTTGTTCATCTCATTTGCATACTGCTTCTTTGTTGCGTAATAACGATCGTTTAGTGTGGTTTCTATTCGTTTCTAGTGTTAATTTGTGTCCACCATTTTGTTTTCCGTTTTTTTGTTGTTTAGAATCCTCCCGTGTGTTGTACGTCTTCACCTAACAAATGGAAAAAGATAATTAACAAATCAATTAATATTAAAACGCTTTTCGTTTTCTTCTTTCTTATCCCAACTCCAGACGACCAAGAACGGTTTCTTTAGCTCCGACGATGTGTTGGACACGTTCGATCCGCTAAAGAAGTAAATTCCGGCGGAACCATCGTCCGAACCTGCAACAACACATACGTTCGCCGAACTTCTCGTCAGAACAACGAGTAACGCATCATTTGGGCAGTAAACCAACCAACAAACAGCTGGCGTTTATTATTTTGTTTTTGTTTTGTTTTGTGAAATGAAGCGGTCAACGCGATGTGGAAGTGAATTTTGTAATTTGTTATAGTAATTGTACGTACTCCATTAAGCAGGGATACATTCTCATCCTTCCATTCCTTACTTTCTTTCCGTTCTGTGTGTGTTTAACTATTATCCTTCACTGTTGTTTATAAAAAAAGAACCTTTGCAATTTAAAAATTTACGGTGCTTCAATTGGCAACAGCAACGGAGGTAGATAGGAAGAGAGAGATAATGTTTCGCAATCGTAGCGTTGTATAAAACCAATGTGATGCCAAAAGAATCTTCATGGTGACATTAAAGTAAATGTTAAAAAAAAAACATACGCACATACGCGTTCGTTTGCGAAGAAAGTGTAATAGAAGTACAAGCAAAGGAAGGAACTACTAACAGCCACAGCTAACGATTTTCCATTCGATACACCCTACACGTTAGCGACGGAAATATTCAACCTTACCATCAAGCGATAGCTTAATTTATACTTACTTTTAATCAAAAACACTAACGTAAAACGCTCTGTGGTAAAATTATCCAAAACGAAACATTCCTTCTTGATATGTGAGTGTGTGTAAATGATGATTCAATTTTTTCCCTTTTTTTTGTTTACGCTGCTGTTTTCTTCTACTTCCTCGAATCTCCGATCCCGAATTAGTGAATCAATTGGTGCATTAGAACAAAACGTAAGTGTATGGTGTTGAGCGCGAGAACATTTCGTGATGGGATAGAACAAAAGATAAAAAGAGAGAGAGAGTTTAGATTTTTACATAAATTTTGCACTTTGCCACCAAAAAAAAAGCAAGTAGTGAGTTGTAGAAACAAGAAAAAAAGTTTTTAAAAATCTAAACACGCTAATAGAATGTGATTGACTATGTTGGTTTGCCGCAGAAGACTTTTTTTGTGGAGAGGATACTAGAAAGTTTGTTATATTTTTGTTTGTTTGTTGATTAAGCTCCATGTTTATTTTTTTGGATACAGTTCCGGCTCTGACCTATTCGAACTATCTCCATGTTCCAGTGTGTACATAACTCTCTCTTGATTGATTGTACCGTATTCGTTGTTTTTGTCACTCTGTGACCTCCGCCAAAATTGGAATGCCCATCACGAAACCATTCAGTACTGTGACCGAAAAAATACGAACCATTACACATATAGGTATATAGTGGTATGCAATAATACATGTAATGCTAGTTGTTTAGTGGCAGAAAGCGCAGCCGCCGGGTCGTTTTTCCATTTACAGTTTTTGCTTGCTTTTGCTTAACACACTACATTGTGGTAAGTTTCGGTACGGCCTATATTGTGTAGAAAGAGCAAAACAACATTCAGAAGGAATCAGTAGGGAGCCATTGTTATCGTAGTTGAGTAAACATATCAAATCTATACATATGGAATTATATAAATATATAATTATGTTAGAAGAGTATGTAGCGAATAAACGAAAAACAGAAAACATTCCTATTCTTTTGTATTGTAGAAACAAATAGAAAATACTTAGACATGTAGAATGAATATGATATGAGAACATGAAACATTTAAAACTATTATAGTCAACCGCGCATATAAAAAGGATTTTGTGTACAAAATGGCTTAGCAAAATGAACGCAAAACGTTCATCAATTACGGTGCCACTAGCGAGGGAAAACGGTTTTTCCTTTTCCCCACTAAACATTGCTAAATTATTCATAAACTTCCTTCACTGGCACTGGACGAAGCGTTAGCGGAAGTGCACATTTAACGGCTTACTACCGTAATCGACCGGAACTCGACCGGTTGAATGGGATTTGTTCGCGGTCGTCTAACGACGATGATGGTGGTGATGGTGCTTTCGATTTATCATGTCACTCGTTGCCCGCACGATAAGTGTTATCCTGTTTGTTTGTTGTGGTTGTAGTTAAGCTGCTTGCCTCTCCAGCTCAGCATAATCACGACGGCGATGATGATGATGACGATGTACATTTGCTGATGGGGAATAATTATGCGAAATTCATCGTGCTCTAGCAAACGAGTACTTTTTGCGCCAGGCCAGGAAGAGCACAACAAATCGTTGGGCAAGAAGAAGGATGTGCGTTTCGGTTCTGTTTGTCTGCGGAATGATTTGTGACTACGGAAACGAACCAAAACGAAAGAAAACGTGCCATGAAATGGTTGTCGTTGTGTGTTATGAGTAGAGAAAGAGTGGCCAGTGGGACATAGTGGAAAAAACTGTGTGCCTGAATAGTTCTAACTATTGAGAAATATGTTACGATGAAGAATTATTAGTGAATTAAATCGGTGTAAAATATTATATCGCCATCGAGCAAGTATTTAACCGCACTAGGCGAAATGGAATTTTATTTACAAAATACTTCGTTCTGCACATGCTGTCCCTTAGTTCTTACGGCACTGATTCCATCCCACTTAGCATACGCGCCACTTGCCTGCCAAGTCTCTTTCCCAGCGCACAGCATCGCCGGTAGAATAAATATTAATCATACCGCACTCCCTTTTTGGCTCGACGCGCGGCATAGCGAATATCATTTCATGTTGGTTCCGCCTCTCAAAAATTATAACACGATAAATGAATTAGAAGCACCGCCGCATACCGGCGTTCCGGTTTCCGCCATACGACCGTGCACCACTCATCGTCTGGCAAGAGCGACTGTTTTCCATTCATGGACCCTTTTTTGTGATGCGGTGCATAATCAAGGACACGATAAAGAACGACGTTAGCGATGATGAGGTTGGTGATGATGATCTAGCGTTGGTTAAGATTCTTTTTTTTAAATGCAATGATTGACAGTTTTGCTTTGATTTTGTCTATGTTCAGAGGTTCTTTTCATTTTCATAATTACAAGTTTTTTCCTTTCATTACAAATTTGTTCTTTATGTTGTCTCCTTTTGCGCTCCTTTTGTACTTTAACTATGATTTAATTATATTATCTGGAAGGTTATTATCTTTCCAATTACTTTTCCAACTTACTTTCGTTGGTTACTATTTTGAATAACTATTTCTAGATATCTCGTTGTGTTTATAATAAGTTCTTATTCTCTAGACACAAACAAAACGTTTTAGTCACCTCAAAGAAACGTCCACAGCACTCTCTAGGGGGCATAACCCTCCTAATCAGCGATGCCAGTCTATTACTAAACAAAGCGTTGTAACAATCATCTGCAATAAATGGCTCGTTGGATGACAAGTTCATTTTCTCATCCCCATTTCCCGACCGCCTAATAGTGACACTTTGCCATGAACGGGTTTAGCTCCGGGACAATAAACACTTTGTAGCGTTTCGTTGCGCTTTTCCAACCGAAACGAAACGGGGCCATATATTTGCAGCTTCCACATTGTGTGTTGGAAAAGTGAAAAGAGCCTGTTGACGGGAATTTGCTGGCGCGTATGCCCGTCACAATTAGAAACATCCGTCAATCACGCTGGAAAGCGGGCACGGAAATTTGCATTCTTCCATCATTTTTACATACCCCCCAAGATGGTTGAGATGAATTATGATTTCATACACTCTAAGTTAAATCATTCTTTTCCGCTTAAATGTTCAGCTGCTTGTTTTGTTTTTTAAATCAGTAAGTAGAACACAATAAGTTGCCACCGTTTAAATGTTACCAAAGTTGTACGAATTACAATTTACCATGTAATAAAAAGTAAACAATTTGCCTGTCAGGATCGTCCTACAAAATGTGTGTTGCTGCCTGGTCCTTTCATTCTAACACCCTGAAAACACCAAGGAAAATATGCTTCCCAATGTGGGTGTTTGCAATCAGCATCTGTCTGACACAAATTCCCTTTTTCCAGCTTTATGGCAACAGAACCGTAAAGTCAATTTATGTTACAGTCCACATGGGAAGTGGGGTGCGAAAAACTGGGCGGTCAGTTTCAAACATTTCGCTTACTCAATCAGCTCCAGATTTTGTTGCAAACGTTTTTCAAAATCGATTTAGTTGCATTCCTGTACTTTGAGCTGAAATTATTCTACGTTTTGAAGCAGTTACTTTATAAATACTATTTGTTTTTGTTTTTAAAAAGAAAATATTTTGGTATATTAAATATAATTATAATTGAAAATCGATCTAACATAAGACCTAAAAGAGCCATAATCGAAAACAGGACAAGGGCATGAAGAAATAATATGAAGTTCGAATGTGTGTTCTTTCCATTTCATTAGTTGAATTCCTCCACAAAAATCCTTCTGAAAACTAAGGTTAATAATTGTCCACATAAGTGTAAACGATTGAATCCGGAATTCGTTCGTTAAAATCCGGTTGGAACAAAATGTTACAGCATCGGCTTATTTCACAATTTCTAACACCAAGAGAGCATTGACGAAAGAAGGCTGCACTAATCTATCTCGACCATACTTGAATTCCACACAGTTGTACCTTTATGGCAGGTTATCAAAACAACGCGAAAGGATATACTACTATGAAAAAAGTCCATAGAAATCATAATAATTTCAAATCAGTTATTTTCCAAAACAAACTTTCAAATTTAACACTAAAATATGAAATGTTTAAATAACCAGCTTATCAAGCGCTACAATTGCTCTACGGTTGTGGAAGTCCATTCTACTTTTTATTCATCCAGTGCCCATACAGTTATGGTGCGCACTGTAGTGGCGAAACCAATAGAAAGGGGTACGATCTCTTCCATGTAAAGGATCTGGATGAACGAAAGTGCCAGCTGTATGAAATACTAGCAAACGTGGATGGTATTAGTGGATGTTCTCTTGGTATCGGAGTTGATGAAACTGATCGTTTCTGGAGGATCATTTGCCAAAGAAAAAATGAAGAATATGTTCCTGCATCAGCGACCAGAACGATCACTTTACTTTTTTTGTTACTTTTATTTATTGTACATAATGTTTAAGGAATAAACTCTAATGCAATATTTTATACTTAGCTGGCATGTGTTAGACCTTAGAAACTAGTTCAACGATATTCAGTTACTACTAATCCAAATCTCATGATCGTTAGAACTCAGGATCGCCATAAATATAGCTTTTCAACAAATGTTAGCTCTTCAGTTGAAGATGAAAGACAAATGAAAATTTTGAAATCAATCAAATGCATACTGCACCACCCACCCAATTGTTTCCGAGTTGCAACTATTGCCATAATTAATTTCGTTCCCGGCTCACGCAGCAACGCCATTGGCTTTGTGTTACGCCGATGCAGCCAGTGTGTTACGCACCAATCATGCCAACCGATCAGGCCCAACATTATTGTCCAAATTACAACGAAAAATGTCTGGACAAGATTAGGACCTCCAGCGTTTTTGTCATTTCCACGGCACAGAGACACATCGGTTCGGTGGTTCTCTTTACGCCATCAACTACGTTGCGAACCATGTCAGACATTGCGACGTCAGTTCTTTTGATCATTTGATCATGTCTCACATTCTACGGCCCATCGGCACAAAGGTGAAGGTGTGGACCTGTGTTGCTACTTAGAATTCCATCGATCATCCCCCGGCAGGAGGCGAATTATCGTCGACAATCAACCGTCACTATAACCGCTTCCCCGGACTGGAGTGCGCTTCGGTGTGTTGTGGCGCAGAAAAACACACACACATTATAAGCTCATTGACAAAAATGACCAAACACTCGCAGCAGTGGACGAAACCATTAGCATTCACCAAGCGTTAGCGGAATGAATTGTTTAATTACCGTGAATGAATCGAGGTTTGGTGCAACCTAAGCATTAAAGCAGAAATCCTATAAACCCTGTTGGTTTCTAGTGTCTTTGTTTTTTTCTCCTTTTCTTTTGCTGTTTTGTTCAATTTGGAATTCCAACTTTGCTTTGCATTAATTGTTAATGCTGTTGCCATTCGCTAATCATGCTCACGAGCCAAGCCGATTCGGGCGGTATTTTTTGTTTGATGTGTTCTACTCTACTGAAGGAATGTGTCAGTAAATGTAGATGGTGAATAAGACATTTTACTGCTACTTCAATATATTATTTATTTGTTTGATTTCTTTACAATTTTTTAATTTTAATTAATTACAGTTACAGTTATTGATTTGCAATCCACTTAATTAAACTTAAAACTCAACATACAAAGTGGATCGTCGATTTTCCTTTGAATTTTTTACTTTTTAGCTGCACGGATAATCTGACACGCGATTAAGAGAAACCTTATTAATTGCTGATTCAAAGCACTTGCAAAAAATATTATGGTAAAAAACACATTTTTATCGAAACATTTTAGTTAAGATTTTTAAAATGCTAACCTCCTTATTCTTATAGCCTCCAGATTCGTTCGATCATCTTCAAACGGTAGACGGATTCTGCAGCACGGACGAACAGATTTTCCCCCAATAACGTAGTACGGACCGAGCGTAGCCGGTTCAACGGAACAGCAGTGCACAGATTTCCACGCTACCGAATCTTTGAGAGGCGTGCCCAAAGTCATTAGTTTGTATGATGACAAAGGGAAATTTTATTACATCGCCCTTTTTATACGTTGCACCCGGGGAAGCTGGTTGGTTCCCTCTTCTCTGTCTGTATGTGTGTGTGTGTGTCCACGAGAACGATTTTTTTATGGCTCCATTTCCTCGCAGTCGCGTCCTGTTCCCTAATTCTCGACCGTTCCCTTTTCCATTGCAGTCCCGATCGCTCGAATTCGTAGCAAACCGCATCGATTACTTACTTCCGTTTCCGTTGTGCACTTTCGCTGGCCACCCTACGACGGTTTCCAGTTCTACTTTTTGCCCATCTCCCGGCTCGGAACGTTCAATAGAGCAGTTGTCAGCGGTTTTTACTTCCCAGCTCCCGGCTGCAGTGGTTCCGGTGTGCGTGTGGGTATTTGCCGTACATGCAGGAATTGGGCAATGTTGGACGTCGGATGGGAGAATGCTTTCGGGAAAGCAATTTGCTTTTTTTATTTGCCATACTGTTGTCCTCACCGCGGGATACTGCTGTTGATTTGATGAGAGTTGTTTTTTTTTTGTTTTGGCTTTTGCTCCTTCTGCCGTGCGTTTGTGTGATCCTTGTGTGACCGAAAGTGGACAGTAGCAGTGTGTTAAATTTATTTACCGTTTGAAATTGGTGGCACGTTTAGCAAACACAATACCGTTGGTTTAATTTATGTTTTTATTGGAGATAAATTATCCTTTTGCTGGTTCTCTGGCTTCGATTGTTCCATTTGTATCTTTATCTAAAAATATTATTATTGATTTTGTTTCTTCTATTTTTGTGTGTGGAGTTTCGAAGTTTGTGAGATATGGACTATACAGCTCAGATAGGTTGTCAGTGGTTTACCTTCTTCACTTAACCTGCTGTTATGCAAATTGGAGAATCATTAACCTCCTGTACGAGTAAACTCTAAAACAAACACCTATGGAGCACAGCTGGACAAATATCGAATCTTTCTGGTTGTCTTCTTGGGCATAGCAATTTATAGTCCCATCACCTCCCTCTTACTAATTGTCCTTTCATTCCTCAGAACCTCAATTAAAGACCGAATAATAACAGTAACTCGAAGAAACCGGAATTTTCTTAAGAATTTAAGGACTACATTAAGCTCCTTCGTCGCATAGTCGAAGCATTTGCCGTTGAGTGAAGGTAAAGTTGGTATCTTTTAGGTTTTTCTTCATGCTACTCAGATATTCAAGGGGCAAAACTGCAGTAACGAACGCCAAACATGATTTTAGCAGTAACAGTGGTTCCTATCACATCCATTCAGCTTCTTTTATCATCAATTATTTTTAACTAATACGTTAAGATATCTCTCTTTATATTCCGGCTTATAGCTATCTTCACAATAAATCTAACTAGTGAGCCAAATTAAGATACTTTTTGATACCTTCCAAATTCTGGCCAATCTATGCTTACTTCAAAGACCAATACAGAGCTATGAGGTTGCCTGACTTCATAGCTTCATAACACGAATGTGACTTTATTCTTCCATCTCTGGCTAGGTTTCAGTTCGAGAAATATCATCCAACTATGCAAATGTAACAAATCCAAGAATATATTTGTCGAGTCGAGGGTATATTTGTTGACTACAGTTGTAGCTCTGTGAAAAGTCAATGGATCGACTAAAGTCCCCAGCAAGCAGTACTCCAACTAGATGAACATCTTTGCACTTCTACAGGCATCTATCCATGTTATTTGAAATTGATCACCAATTTCAACGCTCTTAATGTTAAATCATTTCTGATAAGTTTTCAAACCCCTGCCTCCACTTACCAACATCAATCACAACTCGAAGTATGCAACTCACATTTCAACAAGCAACATTTAAATTTAAACGTACTCCTTCGCTTTCGTCCTCTATCATCGGTAGCAATTAATTCAACTCCCAAATGTAAACCCCGGCCAACACCAAAAAACTGCTCCCACGGAATGGCAAATCGCGGGTACGGGTTCTTTCCCATCCACCGTAGATCCTTCCCGGACAATCGTACCCCATCACGGTGTCAGCTCACGTAAACGTGCACGATTTATACGATTGCTTTATTGATTGATTTTTAACGATATGTCACCCGATATATCAAATCATGAAAGGTGCAGTAACCGCACGGTGACTCTCTACGTTTTCCAGCAGATCTGTGCGGCGCTGTCGGGGTCTCCACACCAGTTCGTTGGTATCCGGGAGCCCATAAGCCGAGATGTGATGCGATGGGATTGGTGGCGTTGCACTGCAGCTGCTTAATTCACCTCACAGAATGTGAATGTTTTAATAAATTGATTTCATCGCTCGATATCTGCACGGGCTGCTGATTATCGTTAAGGGATGGGGTGGAATAAGGATCATTTTCTGATGGTCGGCTAAGAATTTAGTCGCAAAAAAAACCTCCACCTGTGAACTCTGTACGACTCATTTCAATAATAAATGGTCTCTTATCCAATCAATTGTGTTTTTTTTAGAACAATAACTTTATTAGAACAATATTATTCGTGGTAATCGGGTATTGCAGTACAATAAACATTCATCGGTTTTTGGCTAATAACACCCAACAACAATGTGCTAAAAATTTAAATTGGCCATACAAAAACCCTTTAACCCGCACGCAATTAGTTCAAACGATGCCGCTCTCAAACTACCGCTCCAAACATATGCAAACCATGTGGGTCAATCAAGTGTAAAACTAACAATCTGTTGCATTCGTTTTTTTCTGTGCATTTTTTCCCAACACTGACGGTGGTCTATGAGATTCCACAAGGGATGGGATTCAAAATCCCGCGACACAGCCCGCAAAACACCCGGAATCTGTACCCACACAAAGGGCACCGATCGTCCGATACACTAATTATGACTTGATTTCTTGTGTTCTGGGTCGCCATAAATGGTTTTTTGTGCCTCGGAACGCATCGTTGAAGTTGACAGCTTTCCGTTCCATTTCGGCAGCAGTCGAACGATCATTTGGAAATTTTGACTTGAAAGACTTGAAAGGCTTGATTCTTTAAAGTAACCGACATTGTTTTGGCGTGATCAAATTGGTGGGAGTCAATAGGTACGTTTACACGATGTACGATTTCGAGCTCGAGTTTTAACTGGCCACCTATCTTTTTCCTATGAATTGGTGCATTCGAGCAAAGTTAGCAAACCGTTTTCGAGCAGAAAAAAAAATCGATTCTGATGGACTACACGAATCTTTTGCTCGTAATCTTTTGACAGTT